>JAWWLR010000034.1:93944615-93955155 GCA_035041075.1 Acraspis erinacei | reverse complement strand
CATATTACTTGGAAATAAAAGCTAAGTATAATATTTGGACAGTAAGTAAAAAATAATAATTTTTTAAGCTACCTTAATTAACAAATGCACTATTTGGCTATTTCTTAAGGTAAAAACTTGAATTCTTCGATGCAATTAACTGTAAATAACTAAGTTTAAAATTTTTAAGAACATTTCGATGACATTAAACAATTTATTATTGTAAACAACAATTGCTTAAACAATTTTTAATCATTTTATGTATTTATAAATAAAATACCGCTTTTTTCACGGAATTAACAGCCAGTTATTTAGCAATGATTTTTTTCCATGGATTGATAAAATTTGATAATTGGTTAACCAAACTTAATTAACAAATGCATTATTTCGCTATTATTCAGCATTTAAACTTGTTTTTTGTGTAATCAACTGTAAATAACTTTTTTATAGTTCGTTAAGGATACACTATTTTTATTTTTATAAAAAAATTAATTAACGTAGCTTCGATTTTTCTCTGGAATATCTAAGTGCGCCTTTTTAAACTATTTTTTAAATTAGTTTTGGTTTAATATTCAATCATTTGGTAGAAAATTTAACTACTTGATAACAAGTTAATCTACTTTGTTAAGAATTTAATTTTTAGTTGAAAATTGAACCTTTTAGTCGAATTTTTGGTATTTTTTTGAAAATTGGTCTTTTCAGTAGAAAATCAATCTGCTTTATTCAAGGATTCAACTATTTAGTTGAAAGCTCATTTTGTCTTTAAAATTAATTTTTTGTAAAAATTTAACTTTTGTATTTTTTTATGAATACTTTGTTGAAAATTCATATTTTCTTTTTTTAAAGATAAAAATTTTAGTTGCATTTGTTGAATTTATTGTATTTCGTTATTAAAAAATTCATCTTTTTGGTAGAAAATTAATCTTCTTGGTTTTAAAATAATTTGTTTTGGTTAAGGATTAAACTATTTAGTTGAAAACACGTTTTCTTTTGGAAAATTAATTTTCATAACTGAAAATTTAACTTTTGAATTTCTGTTTGAAAATTTATATTTTTTAATTAAATATTCAATTATTCGGTACCAGATTTAATTAATTGATAAAAAGTTAAACTACTTTGTTAAGAACTCATTTTTGTTAGAATAAAAAAATTGTAGTTATAGATCCAGTTCTGGTCGAAATTTCGTTATTATTATTTTATGACTGAAAATTTGGTTCAAAATTCACGCTTTTTGTGGAAAATTCCTCTTATTTGGTAGAAAATTAATCTCCTTGGCTGAAATTTAATCTGTTTTGGGTAATAATTAAACTATTTTCTCTTTAAAAATTCTTTATTTTTGGCTGAAAATAATTTTTTTAACTGAAAATGGATCTATTCTATTATTTTTTTAAACTTCTCGTTTTTAGTTAAAAATTCGTCTTTTTTGTAGAAAGTTAATCTTTTGGTTAAAAATGAATCTACTTTCGTTAAAGAATGTACTTTTTTAAAATCTAAAATTCGTTTTGTTTAATTAATTTGTTAACGAAAAAAACAACTATTTTGTTTCTATTTTGAAATGCATCTTTTTAAATTGAATATTCAAACATTTGGTTGAAAATTAAAACTCTTGATAAACGGTTTACACCAATTCGTTAAAAATTTATTTATTGAGATTCATGTATTTGGTTGATTTTTTATTATTGAAAAGTAACTATTTTCACTGAAGAATTAAATATTCCATTTGTAGTTAAAGGTATTTCATTTTTAGTTGAGAATTAAACTATTAATTAATTAAATTCATTCAATTTAATCAAGGATTCAATTATTTTGTTGAAATTTTTGTTTTTAACAATTTTTTAAACTGAAAATGTAACTATTGCATATCTGTTTGGAAATGTATCTTGCGTGGTTAAATATAAGCTATTTATTAGGGATTCAACATTTTAGTTACAGATTAAAAAATAATCATATTAAAAATAATCAAATAAAAAAAAAGTTGTTTTTATTTCTTATGGGAAATTAAGTTAATAATTAGTCTTTAACTTTATAAGGCTTGAGCGACCTCTAAATATTTTGCAAAATTTCTTTGGTAAGATTAATTAACATTTCATTTTTAGTTGAAAATTGTGAATATTCATATATTTTGTTGAAAATTCGTCTTTTTGGCAGGATAATTAATTTAGATTGGCTGAGGATTCATTTATTGTTTAAAAATTATAATTTTTAGTTACAGATTCTTGCATTTGGTTAAAAATTCATTTTCTTTATTTTTTTTGTAATTGTTTAATTTGAGGTTAATTAATTGTTTAAATTGAGGATATAGACTGTCAATTTTTATTTTAAAAATTGTATATCTTTTTTTGGTTGAAAATTAATCTTTCTTGGTTAGAGATTATACTACTTTGTTGAAGATTAACTTTTTTGGGTCCAACGGATTTTTATTTAAAGTGAAATCGCTTCGATCAATTTTTTTGTAAACATTTAATATTGGGTTAAAAATTCGTTTTTTGTGTTAAAATTATGTTTCTGAATTTATAGTTCAATTATTCAATTTTTTGTTGAAAATTCATCTTTTCCAGTTGAATATTTAACTAATTAGTTGAAAATTCCTGTATTTTCTTGCAAAGTGTGTATTTCCGAAAAAGCATTCTTTTTTCGGTCTCCCTATTAGCTTAACGGAAAAGCGGCCGTCCGACAATCGGAAGTTCTGTGGTTCGATTCCCAGCGGAGCGGAAGAAGCAGATGTTTTTTCAAAAGAAAAATTTTTTTTAATCTATATTTTGAACTAAATGCATTATTTTTACTTGAAATGTTAGAAATTTTAATCGTTTGAAATCTAATTAAATATGTATTGCATTTAATAATTTTATTAAAATAATTTATTCCCCTATTTTCATGAAAAATTACTAAATTTCACATATTTTTAGAGAATTTTTTCTTGTGAAGCCTCTTATCGATAAAGTTGAAAAAATATAAGAATATTCTTATAACCAGTAGTTATAATGCACTTGCATTGATGATCAATTTATTTTAATCGTCTGCGATAAAGACAGAAATACCGTTCAACACCGGATACGGATCTGCGATAGAATAAGCAAACCGGAAGTAGGCGTATGGTAATCAATCATATTGTAGATGGAAAGGCATAGGCGTTTCTCGAACACCTATTGTAAAATTATCAGTAAAATTGACTTACTATCAGGACAATTTCGACCATGATAACGATTGTAAACACGATTTTTAGGTTATCGATCTGAAAAAACTAAAATTGTTTATACAACTTGGTCGAATCTGATTGTGCTTTATTACCAATGTTAAGGTTGCCATTATTTATTTAATGAAATTGTATCTATTTTAAAAATTATTTAGGAATTTTGGTTAAAAAGATAATAAATATATGAGTTCTAAACCAAAATTTGTTTACATTCGAACTCCAGAGATACGAGAATATCGGGGATCGGGAACTCCAAAGATACGAATGTAAAAGGGGTTCCCAATCCTGCGACGCTTAAATTTCGGGGATAATGCGTGAGAACGCACACAGGACTACTACGCTCACGCGCACGTCGAATTCAAGGCCGCGCGCACTTGCACGCGCCAGTCCCTCAACCAGGGCGGGGTTAGAGGGGGGAAAATTCTGTTTGCTCCTTTGGAGTCGGGACGCTTGTATCTTTGGAATTTGTGTGTAGTATAAATGATCTGATCAAAATTTGAAAGAATCTTTCAAGGCATAAAATTATCTCTGGATCATTATAAGAGTGGATAAAAACCTTTTGCCTGAAATTATTATTTATTGTTCTGAATTTTCTAGTTCGCTGCTAAATTTTCAATTTTTTCGTGTCATAAGTTTTAAATTTGCAATTAAAATTAAATATTTAAACTTTGACAGCATAATAAATATACATTTTGCACTCATTTAATTTTAACATTCCGCAGTGGAAATTAAAAAATTAAAATTAAAATTATTATTTTTAAATTTTTGAATTAAGAAAAAATGTTGTGAATTTATTTGTTTTATACTATTGAAACTGGTCTAATCAATTTTATTATTCAATTCTAATTTAAATATGGCATAGAAATTAAAAATTCTAGAATCTTGGATCTGTTAACTTTAAAAGATTCAATTTATCTAATTTAATATAATTTTTGAAAATTCTAATATGCAATTATTCAAATTTGAAATTATCCAATTTTCGAAATTTTGATCTGAAATCATACAAAATTCGAAATTTTTAAATTAAAAATAAAATTGTTTAATTTTCAACAATTTTAATTTGAAAAAAAAATTATTCATTATATTGTTAAATTTCAAACTATTTCGATTTAAAATTAATAGTTATTAATTATTGATTCAAAAATTTGTTACTACGATACTATTGCAGATAGAAAATTGTTGTAAACATTTTAATTAACATCCTCTTAATTTTATTATTATACCTCAGAAGAATTAAAAAATTCCAACTTACCACAAAATCTCGGTCAAAAACTTTTATTGTGAAAAAAGTGTTTCCCACTCCTCGACCAATTTTCGATTTTAAGTAATAAAAAAATGTTTTCTAATATTTAACCAAATAGTTTAACTTTAAAATTTGTTTCTTATCAAAACAGTTGAATTTTCGACTAAAAATGATGACTTTATTAAAACAGTGTAATCTTTTAATTTTTATTCTAAAAAGATGGATTTTTAACCAAATCTTCAAAATTTAAAAAAAAAATGTTAAAATTCAACAGCAGTTTAATTTTCAGGCAAAAAAGACGAATTGTCTGAAAGAAATTATCTTTCTAACCAAAGAGACGACTTTCGAATAAAATGTATGCATTTTTGTTAAAAAGGTTAATTTTCAACTTATAAATGATAAATTCTCAAACAAAAATTTAATGGTTAAATTTTTACTTAAAAAAATTAACTTTTCACACAAAAAAAAAACAAATTTTTAACAAAAAAGTTACAATTGGTTGAATCTTTTAACTAAAAAGATGAATTTTTAACAAAAGACATAAATTGGTCATATAATTATTGGATTTTTATGTTAAATAACTAATTATCTGCAAAGCAGTTGAATTCTCAACCCAAAAATATAATTTTTTTACAAAAATTTTATTTTTCATCAATTAGTCAATTTCAATCCAAAAGACCAATTTTTAACAAAAATCGAATAAAATAGGATAATTTTTAACCCAAAAAGATGATCTTTTACTAAAAAAGAATAAGTTTTTAACATAATTTTTTAATTTTGAACGAGAAGGGATCAAGTTGCAATTTAAAATATCAATTTTTAACAAAAAATGGAATAGTTAGATTTTTAGTTATGAGAATTATTCTCAAAATAAACAAAAAGTATTTTCAAACAAATAGTTAAATTTATAACTAATACAATAAATCTGATACCAAGAAGATAAATCTTCTACTAAAAAAGACGAATGTTTAGAATAAATACAACAAATTTTCAAATTATTGTTGAATTTTTAAGTAAAAAAAAATTAACTAATTACTCACACGAAAGAGAATATTTTTTAAACCAAAAGATGCAATTCTTATTAAAATAGAGAAATTTTCAACCCAAAAAGACGAATTTTTTTACCAAAAAAGAGTGACTTTTTTAATTTTCATTGAGAAAAGGTCAATTTTCAATTTAAAAAATTAATTTTTAACCATTTTCACTGGAATAGTTAGATTTTTCGTTAAAAAAATTATTTCTTAAAAAAAGGAATTGGAAACAAATAATTGATTTTTAACCAAAAAGATGGATTTTTTAACAACAAAATAAAAAAATACTTAAATTTCCACATAAATTGTTTAATTTATAATTTAAAAAATCATGCATTTTTTATCAGAATAGATGTATTTAAATTAAAGTATCAATTTTCAACACAAAATGGAAGTTACATTTTTATTTAGAAAAATTTATTCTCAACCAATAAAATAGTTGCATTTTGACACAAACAGATGTTTTGTCGGCTAAAATGAAGAAACAAAACAAAAAATGAATTTTCAACAAGAGTTCTATATTCAAGTCAACGAATGATTTTTTAACGAAGATCAATTTTTCTAATAATAAAATATGTACATTTTCAAAGAAAGAGGTGAATCTTAAAAAAAAATATTTTTATTGAGGCAAAAATTTTTATCTTAATCTATCAAAAGTTATCTGGTTTTTGTTTAAACATTGTCCAAAGCAGCCAATTTTTGTAGCAGAAATCCTGATTTGACTCTATCAGTATGGTACATCCTTAAGACTTTTAAGGCATGTGGAACTTATCCGATTTCTACTTTACCGACATTTTTTGTTTGTTTTGTCACCAATTCCAGAAAAGATGAAATATCAAACTGAAATTTTGAGAAAATGTAGAAAAGGAAGTAAGGAACGTATATGTTCTAATAAATTTTCACTACTGCCAAAAAATGTTCCAAAAATTATTTTCTTTGGTTGTTGTTCTTTATTCACTTTTATTTATTTTTCCAAACTCTTAGTTCGATATCTCATCTCATCTGAAATTTGAATACAAGAAATGAGACGATAAATCGTGTTTGTGTATTTAGTTTGAGTAATAATTTTTTTTTAATTATCCAAGTGAAAAATAAAAGTGTAAAATTATTTTAATTTTTTTGAGCTCACTACGTCCACACGGATTAAGATATCGTGTTTAGAATTTGAAAGAATAAATAAAAACCACTAAGAAAGGTGGGCCTGATCATCAATTTGTATAATTATGAAAAAAGTTTTTTATAAATAATTTTTTTCTTTTACTTTTTTCATAATTATTAAAATTCAGGACCAGACCCTCCTTTCTTAGTGCTTCATATTTATTATCCCAAATTTTCAACTCGTTGTGGGGCTTCGTGTGAAAACAAGTTAGGAAATAAAAAAAGTGTCGGTAAGGTAGGAATCTGGTCACGTGACCCAGTCGTCACATGGCCCTAAAGTCAAAACAATGTGTTGGTATCTACGGATGTGAACTAATTCTCTGAGTGAACTCGGTTTTCGACAATCGACGTGGTCTCGTTTCCAGCTTAGTAAACTGTGTAAAAAACCATGAGTCACGAGCCCATCCCACAAGATTCCGACTATAATACAACAATATTTTTTCCCTTTTTAATGACAACGAAGGGTGCATTGATCCTATAATGTGCTTTGATGCGCAGACACGAAGATAAGAAAACTAGAATAAACTGATAGAGAGTAGACTCTAGACTCTAATAAAAATTTCGATTTATACACATTTTTCGAACGAATCCGATTTTTTTTGGTTTGAAAAAAAAATATTTAGAGGTCGCTCAAGCCTTATGAAGTTAAAGAATAATTATTAACTTAATTTCACATAAGAAAAAAAACAACTTTTTTAAATTTATTCAGAATCGTGAATATTAGCTACTTTTTGTCTGATTTTCAATTATAATACGATAATACTTCATTAATGTTACCAAACATAATTGTTTAAACAATTTATTATTGTTAATAATATTATATTTGAAAAATTCTAGAAATTGCGGTGTTCTCTGAAATTTTTTATTTTTTTGTCCACGTTTCCTTGGATTTAGTTAACATTTTATTTTATTTAGCAAAAATAATTGTTTAAACAAATTATTATTTTTATGGCTATCTTCTTGTATAATAATCGACAGTTGAGTTTTTTCTGAAATTTTTTAACTTTTTGCCTACTTTCCAATTAGAGTGAAGTAACAATGAATTGAAGTTAACAAAAAGACTTGTTTAAACAATCTCTAATTATTTTTAATAATATTCGGTTTGCTTGATGTTAGAAAGTTGCGGTTTTTTCTAAAACTTTTAACTTTGTGCATATTTTTCACTTGGAGTGACTTAATAGTTATTTGAAGGGAGCAAAAATAATTATTTAAACAAATTATTATTGTCAATAACTATCTTAATCTATATTAATGTCAGATACTTGCTAACAAATTGCATTTTTTAATGAAAATTATTTCTAATGCAGAAAATACTACCTGACACTATTAATTAGATTTTTAATAAATTGTTTAAACAATTTATTTGTGTTTGTTTAACAATTTTCTCTTAGTAAAGAGTTAGAAATTCTTGTTTTATTTTCAAGAAATTTCCACTTTTGTCAAATTTTCAATTTGAGTGAGGCAATGCCTCATTATTTTTTACAAACATAATTGTTTAAACAAATTATTATTATTCTTAATAATATTTTTAGCCTAATGCTAGAAAATTTCCGTTTGTTTAACAATTTTCGACTTTTTGACCAATATTCAATTAGAGTGAGGTAAATAAGTAATTAAAGTTATCAATATTAATTGTTTAAAGAAGTATTTATTTTTTTTAATAATATTCACTTTCAATAATGCTAGAAGTTGCGTTTTTTCTGAAATTTTCAACTATTTGTCTATATTTCTTTTTAGAATAAGTTAATAATCAATTCAATATCGCAAAAATAATTATTTAAACAAATTATTTTTGTTCCTAACTACCCTGTTATTTATGAATGCACAGTTGTTTAAACAATCGATCAATGTTTTTATTTATCTTCCCTTTCATAAGTGCTAAAAAGTTGCGTTTTTTAAAAATAAAAATGGTTCTTTATACATAAATTACTATTTTATATTGCTGACGAGATATTTACAATAATTTATTATTGTTTTTAACCATTTTTTCATAGAGCGGAGATAGAAAGACACAGTTTTTTCAAAAAATTTCCAGTTTTTGTCCATTTTTTAATGCGAGTCCGGTAGTCGTTATTTCATCTTGACAAAAATAATTAGTTAAAGAATTTATTATTATTATTATCATTGTTATTATTGATAATATTTTCTTAGGATTGTGCTAGAAAATTGCAGTTTTTTCAACAATTTTCTACTTTTTGTCCAATTTTCAACTAGATTGAGGTGAATATTCAATTATAATTTAAAAAATTAATTGTTTAAACAGTTTATTATTATTTTTAAGAATATTCAATTTGTATTACGCTAGAAATTTGCGGTTTTTTTCTAAAATTTGCAACTATTTGTCTAAATTTCATTTGTAGCAAGCTAAAAATTTATTCAATTTAGCAAAAATAATAATTTAAACAAATTTTTATTGTTTATAACTATCCTGTTCTTTATTGATGCTAGATAGATGTCGTTTTTTCTGAAATTTTTTACTTTTTACCCACTTTGTACTTGGTAAAGTTAAAAAATTATGAAAGTTAACAAAAATAGTTGTTTTAAACAATTTAATCATGTTTACAACTATCTTCTCTTAGATAATTGCTAAAAAGTGGCGCTTTTCCCAGAAATAAAACTTTTTTTCCATTTTTCCATTTTGTGAATTATTTTTTATCTGTTTTATTCTAGAAAAAATTAATCACAAAAAAACAGATAAACAGAAAAAACAGAAAAGTAATAGATTATTTATAACAACGTTTTTTCATTATCTTACATTAAATATTACCTGACTAAGAGAAAAGGTGACAAAAAGTTAAAACATGTTGAACAAAACTGCAACTGCCTAGCATAACTAAAATAAGATAGTTATAAACAATAATTATTTGTTTGAAAAATTATTTAAAAAAATTTTTAATTAACTATTAAGTCACTCCAAGTAAGAAGTAGAAAAATAGTTAAAAATTTTAGAAAAAATCGCAACTTTCTACTATTAATCAAAGAAAATATTGTTAGCAATAGTAATAACTTATTTAAACAATTGTTTTTCTTGACTTCAGTTAATTATTACTTCACTCTAATTGTAAAGTGGATAAAAAGTGAAAAAGTTCAGAAAAGAATGCAACAATCCAGTATTAATATGGAATATAGCTGCAAACAATAAGAATTTGTTTAAACAAATATTTATGCAAATTTTAATTAAATATTAATTAGTGAAAGCGGAAAGTGGACAAAAAAGTTGAACATTTCGAGAAATACAGCAATTTCTAAAATTAGGAGGAGAGAATATTATTAACTATATTAAAAAATTGTTTAAACAATTATTTTTTTTACCTTCAATTAATTTAAGTTAATCGCTCTAATTGAAAATTCATGAGAAAGTGGAAATTTTTTGAAAAAAACCCTGACTTTCTATTTCTATTCTAAGAGAAAAATTCTTAAAACAATAAAAAATTGTTTAAACAATTTCTTTAAACATATAATTATTATTATAAAGTATTATATTATGTATCACAGACAATCGCATTAAGAAACTGCAAAAAAATCATAATTAGGACCAAAAACTCTTTAAACATTAATAATTAAAACATTTTGTTGGGAATTAATATATTTTGTTTAAAATTATTAAATTTAAATTCATCTTTTGGTCGAAAATTCAACTATTTAGTTAAAAATTAATTTTTTCATTGAAGATGCATTATTTCAATTAAAAGTTTATTTCGCCGGTAAAAAATTTAACGAATTCTGTTGGAAATTATTTTTTTTATGAATTTTTTTACTAAAAATAATATTCAACTAAAGAAAAAGGGAATTTTTAATAAACTCATCTCGATTTGTACTGTTCTGTTTATTTTTTTTATTTTTTTATTAACCAATCCGAGGGCCTGCAAATGCAATATATAGTATGGGAATATGAATGTTTATTTTCGAGAGTTCAAAGCTTGTGTTACACTTTCT
>JAWWLR010000034.1:93837556-93849624 GCA_035041075.1 Acraspis erinacei | reverse complement strand
ATAACTTCGTCAATATTACCATTTTGATGAAATATGTCTGATTAATGTTGGAGTATACATGTAAAGAAGTATCTTTTTTCTTTTAAAAATTTTCGAAAAAATAACCTCTTGCACACAAAAAAGGCTTTTTATTGTTATGGTACTTATTTAATTGGTGTTTTCTTCAAATGTATCCATTTTATCAAAAAATGTTGTAATAATGAAAATATGCATCTCTGGGAGTGGGCCAACTTTTGCTTAAAACTTTATCCTGTAAAATCAATTTCAAGAAATTTCACCTGCATTTCCGCCGACTTTGAAGCCGCCTGCCAACACTTTTCCTTCCAGGTAAGTGCCTGTCAATTCGCAGGAGCTTTTTGTATGTCATCCCCTATATATACACCAATTTTCAACCTTATCCGCGTCATGTTATTTTACCGTCAAAATCGACACCTTTGGCAGGTCGCCACATGTAAAGGCTTCCACTCTGACTTGGCAGGTACCCATTTTCATGTTCCTCAGCATAAAACGAACAATCTCAGGTGAAAAAATTCCGTATCGGTTTTACGTTGCCATTTACGTTGTGATCCCACGGTCTATTAGCTCGATTCCTGGAATCGTTTTCTGGCAGTCTTACACTTGTCGTGACAGGCAGCAGCTGCTTAAAGTGAGGAGTCCTGCTCCTGTCCCAATAGGTCATAATTTATGGCCTCGCAAATTAGACCACTTTTGACCTATTTTTCAGGGCAAATTACTCATGTTCTGTTTTGTCAAAATACTTTGCTTCTCGGTGAAGCTACGTAAGTGGTGCAAGGGAAATAGTCGTAGGGCAGAAAATCATGCTTGAATCTAAAAAAAAACTTCTACTCTTCATATAGATTAAGAGTTATGATTCTTCAAAGAAACATAATTTTTTTTTATATTTCGTACATGTCCTACAAAAACTTTACGAGAATATATTATAGAGGAGTAAATATTGCGTAAAACAAAACAAAATCAAATGTTTTCGCTCATATAGGCCACGAGTTTTGACCATGAAACTTTGACCCTTTCCATTCGGAAAGCATTGTACGTACTGGAAAATGTACTGCGACCAATCAGAAGAAAGTTTGGTTGATTAAAAAAAAATTTGGTTGGATCAAACAAATAAATACATTGCTATGTGGTGAATCAAATGGTTGGTTGATTGAACCAAATTCTTTTTTTAATAAAGTTTGGTTGATTATAATAAATATTTTGGTTTCTCCAACAAGAAATTTGGTTTGATCCAATCAAATGTGTTGGTTGATCCAACCAAATATTTTGGTGGATCAACAATCGTCGTATCAACAGTCTTACAAAATTGATAGAAAGAGCCTTTCTCATTAATCAAAACTTTTGATAAGCATCACTTGCAGAATCAAAAAACTGTGTAGCATTCACTTCTTCATAAATTCACGACACGACGCACGATCTTTCCGACACTTTTTGTTGCAAAAACTAGCTTTCGGTACGTTTCGTGTAGTTAAGGGAGGTGTTTGGTTAAATCAACCAAATTATCTCCTTACTTCCACCAAATCATTTTCTAATAAATGATATATTCCGCTCAACACATTTATTTGGTTGAATCAACTAAACATGTTTAAATAAATAATTACTTTGAATTGAACAAATTAATTCGTTGTATTTTCTAAATATAACCAAAGGTTTATTTGAGCAGACTAAATTTTTTAGTTTCAACAAACACAGTAGGTTAAAAAAACTGTTTTATTGAATCAACTTAAGCTTTTCTCTGAGTGACCGTATTAGAGCATTTTGGTGGCATATATGCATTTGCAGCTGAATATAAATAAAGTTTTTTCTCCTTTTTTGTTAAGAAACAATCAATTGTTCAACCATTCTTTACATAATACGCTCCACTATATTAATTTTGTGCATATTTGATGTATTTACTTTGTGAAGCTTACTTTCAGAATATCGGTTGTCGAAAGTAAATGAAAAAATATAAATTAACTGGTTTTACATTTTTTATTTATAATTCATAAAAAAATGTGAAAGAAATTAATTTGATAACGTTTTATTATTTTATTTTAACAATGCCAAAGATTCATAAACTAATGATCTAAAAGAAGAATTAATTGTTACTTGAGGATGATAAAAGATTATGTAAACGAATTAATCAGGTAATAATACAAGGGATGACAAAATAATTAAATAATTAAGTAATTGATTGACTGATAAATTACTAAGCATCAAAAGGTAGTCCACACCTAAGAAACTTGAAAATTGTTTTGTAAGATAAATTATTTTTTATACGCAGAAAAAACTGGGGGTTCACTCATGTTGCGGCTCAAATGAAAGTTGGTGTCTTTAGGAACTTGAGCTCCAATAAATACCTCCAGAGACCCGAATGGGTTCGTTTAGAGCGTACTTGAAAAGAACAGCATAAAGGCGAATTCACAAACCAACCGATTGCAAAGTCTGGTTGATATGGGCGGGATTTTTAAATTCGTTATTCTAAAAAGACCCAATTGCCTTATAGAAATAACTAATATTGAACAATTAATTAATTATTCGTCGTTATTTATTACTTTCCTCAACAAATTAATTCATTCTCTTCGAATTGAGAGGGGAATTATTCATATCGCATAAAAAGGTTTTTGCCGTTTTCATGTTTTTTTAAATCAGAATACAGAATAAAATAATTATATTTGATTACATTTACAAAATCTGCTTTTAATAGTGTCTTTGGAAAAATGACATTGTTCAATAGTTAATTATCTACTCTTTCCATTGGTGAAAGAAAATGTTGCTTAAATACTTTATTTCGGAGAAAATGGACTAATACGTTATTAATATTTGAAAAT
This sequence comes from Acraspis erinacei, assembly GCA_035041075.1. Taxonomy (NCBI): domain Eukaryota; kingdom Metazoa; phylum Arthropoda; class Insecta; order Hymenoptera; family Cynipidae; genus Acraspis; species Acraspis erinacei. Next base: position 93,846,799 of record JAWWLR010000034.1, on the reverse strand, counting down.
ATTACAATAACCTTGAGTGGTTTTAAATTAAATAAAAGCATAGAGGCTTCAGAAACATTTATTTATATACAATGAAATTCGTTATCTATTTATACCCTTTATGTTAAAATTAGAACACAAAAGAAATCTGGCTGTTGCAACTACCCTACTTCACTTCTAATAATATATTTATACTTTTAAAAAGTAACATATCTAATTGAACATTTTTCCATAATAGCAAAAATATTACTCAGGAGTTATAAGTACTTTATAAGTTGAAAATATTTTTTTAAGCAAAGAGAGAACTTCAAAAGGGTTAATGTAAGATTCATTTTTTAATCAATAAATATTATTGATAATTACCTATTTTTAAATTTGAGCATAAAGAATAAAGTTACCGTCCGATGACCAACTTGCGTCGCGCCGACAACCCCATTGGTCACTGCTAGCTCGCTGATTTTGAATTATATAAATATTCAAATTTAATATTTATGATAAATAATGATTGGAAAATGTATCCAAAGTAATTTCTTAAAACTAAATTAGAATGTTGGAGTAACGGATAAAAAGTAATCCTTTTTTCTGAAAATTCAATGATTCTAATCGAAAATTCATCACTTTAGTAATAAATTTATCTTTTTGTATTAAAACTCAATTATCCTAGTTAAATATTTAGTTATTTTATTTGAAAATTTATCCCCTGTTGAGAATAATTTTTAAACTAAAATTTAATTTTTTGAACTTTCAAATTTATGTGTTTATATTTTGGTTGACTAAATATCTTTTTTAATTTAAAATTCATGTATTTTCTTCAAAATTCTTTTTTATTTAATCGGTAGCTGGAGACAGAGGCACCTTTCAAGGATCCTATGCTATAAATAAAGTTATATTTTTACCTGAACCCCATTTATTCCCTTTTAAATGAAATTAATACTTTAAGTAAGAATTTTTCAGGAATATGTAAATTTTCTCCGTTATATTGAATTATATCTGAAAAGATTACAACTCTCTTAAATAAGAGGAGTTATGAAATTCGGTTATATTATTCTAAGGGTCTATTTGAAATTAACATGCGATCTAGAATTATATTTGTATTATTCTTCAATAATAAATAAGATAATTACTGGTGTGATTCATGAACTTAAATTACTTTAAATTCAAAACAAGTTTTTTGTCATTCAGGTCTTCTTCAAGTTATTAAAAAAATGTATGATATAATATTTATAAATGCAGTAATTAATACTTCTTAATTAATTTTTGGTACTTTTAGTTATTTTATTTTAAATCTGATTATCGGGAATAAACAAAAATTTAATTTTAAAACTCGACAGAGACGAGATTAGCCATTGCGATAAACAAAAATTATTTATTTCTCTGGACGCAGAATTCATAACCTATTTGTTATTAAAATCGAATTTGTCACTCCAAAATCTTATTTTAGGAGTAGAAGAGTTCTATTGGGGCATTTCTCTATTATTATTTATTATAAATATTAAATCTGAATATTTATATAATTCAAAATTTGCGCGCCAACAGCGACCAATCGGGTTGTCGGCGCGACGCAAGCGCAGTTTAAAAAGTTCCCAGGATTGGGAACACTCACGATGACTTACGACGAAAAGTTTCTTGTATATGAATAAGCCTTTATATTTACAAGTTTTTTTACATAACATAATAACATAATAAAAGTTGAGATCCTTTCGAACACAAAGTGTGGCAAAATTAATAGATTATTTATCGCTTTTGGTTCCTTTTCAGCAAGTGGGGTTCATTTTTGTTGCAGCTCCTTTGGAACCAAAAAAGTGTTCCAATGGAAATCTCAGTTTTTTTTAGTGTACTCAAGGGGTTTATAGAATTATTCAGTAAGCAAATATTTTAGAAAGTTACTTCGTGATTTTTTAACGGAAAAATTTCCGCTTAAAGTTTAAGTTAATAAATGAATAATAAATATACTGATTACGAGGAGACCAAACATATTTTTAACGGATAAAAAATCATTCGAAAGATAAGAAAATTTCGCGTCGAATCCGTCTCCGTTGAAATTATTTTAATGAGCGAGTCAAAAATGCTTAGCGTCCGAGTCAACATTTTTCTTAGAAAAATAAACATTTCGAAGACTTGAGTCCAACTCTTTGCCAAATCTGTAAAAGTTTTTCTACAGATTTGGAACAATAATAAAATCAAAAGTAAATCATGTTCTATAAATATAAATCAAAAGCATGATTCAATACTATGTAAGAGTTAAGAGTCCATATAAAACATTACCTAGATTAAATTAGTTCACAGATATTTCTACAATTTTAAAATTAGTTAAATTATAATTCTAAGATATTTCTCAATTAACTTTTGTGGACAATCATTTAGAAAAAAAAGGATATTCCTAACAATATTCAATTTTAATTTCACGCAGTCATTTCACACAGTCGCGAACATTGAAAAAATTAAATAATTATGACTGATTATAATGAAGATATTTAAAATAAAAGCAAACTTTTAGTATAGAAATTCTAGCATGCATTCAATTACATGACCCTAAAGTAAATAATCAAACAATGTAATATAATTTCATATTGTTAAGAAAGGTAAGCATATAATGATAATTAATTGATCAGGTTGGAACATAAAAAGCATTAATAATTGTGGTCATTGAAACATTCTATTAAATTTTAATGTAAATTTTTTGAGAATTTTAATTATTAATAACCTTTTATACTAATTACAGAAAAAATTAAAAACATATGTTCACATAAGTTTTAAAAATGTATTCAGACTGATTTCGTAATATTAGACACAGTTGAAAAATTATGTAACTGTAATAGGATTATTTTAAATATAAATAAACTTTTATTGAACAAATTATAGGCAATATTCAATTACAAAACCTTAAAGTAAAGAATCGATTTATTCACTTAATTTATAAAAATTAAAATTTAGTCTATATGTAATTTAACATTTTGAAAAGAATAATCAGTTAATAATATTTAATAATCACTTAACAATATTGGCATAATTAAACAATGATTTTCGTTGGAGTATACAAATAACTTTTCAATTTATTTTCATTTTTAAATTTTATTTTCTTAAAATTTATTTATTAATAAGCTTTTATCACAACCTTACGAAAAATTAAAAAAAATTATATACTTTCAATGGAGGTATGTTATCCCTTTAAGACCCACTGGGAACTTCAGTTCTCAAAAACACGTTAAAAAATCCATAACTTTACAACGAAAGAATATATTTTTAATTTCTTTGATGCATATACAAAATATTTTGTAGAAAATTTCAAACTCTATACAAAAAATACATTTTTCTTGTTGCAAAAATAGGAAAATAGTCAATTACATAACCTTAATATAAGTAATCAATTTATGTTACCTAATTGAAAACCATTTAAATTCAAAATTAATGTAATTTAATTTTTAGAAAAAAAAAGTCCGTCAATAGGTAAATAATCAGTTTATTAGATAAAAAGCAAGGAACAATTATTTCCATTGAAACATTAAAATAATTGTTGCCTGATGTTTTTCTGAAAATTTAAAATAATAATAATGTTTTAAACTAATTACATAAAAACTGAAAAGATATTCACATACAATTTCGAAAAGTCAATTCAGATAATTATTTCACAATATCGGAAAGATTAAAAAAATTATTAAATTGTAACTCATTTCATTTTATTATGGGAAAAAATAGACGTATTATGTATAATATTAGTTCGCTACTGAATAACCACTGTTACTGAAAGTAAAAGTAAAAAGACCCAAATCGAAATAATTATCGGCGATCGATAAAAGTAGAAATCTACTGTTCTAGTTTGAATAATGAGCATGTTTTGAAACATCTTTGATCAGTAAAGTTTGAGTTCAAGTTGTGTTTTTTTTTACTTCTTCAATCTTAATTGAATTTCAAATTGTTTAAAGTATGTTTAACCCTCAGGAAAAACACCTGTTTTTTCGATCAGGGAGTACTTTCCCGAGTCAATATGACCCAATATATTTTTTTAACTTTACCATTCCACAATGACTAGACAGATTGGCTTGCATAAATTCTGAGGTATACTTAAGACCCGATAGAAATAATTTATATGGTATTGAGCTATTGTTGATATCGTTAACAAACTTAATAAAATTCAAGAAAAAAATTTTGTTTTCAAATGAAATTTAACAAAAACATTTTAACTTTATTCATTTTTAATATTTTGCGGTCCTGCATTTTTTATATAAAACGATACAAAAGTTTTTCTATCTGTCTGGCTATATTAACGGACCCTAACAAACCGTCTAATTTTCAAATTTCTTCGAAGATTGCTTCATAAAAATTTTTTGTGGGTCAATTTGACCCAGCGTGTTTGCCGCGGGTTAAAATGTCTATTGCAAAAATTACTGTGAAAGACCAAATCGCGAATGTTCTATTCAATAAACCTTTATAAAGAAAGAAACCTTTCGGAAGGCCTTAAGACCATGCGTAATTTTCATTTCATTAAAAAACATAATGGTAAAAGCAGGGGATTGAAAATAAACTTGAATACAAGTCATCTATATTAAAATATAAGAAATTTTCATTAGATTAAAATCAAATTCAAAATCCTTCACGTCCAATACTCAAATTAATACTTAGAATTCCTAAAAATAAAACCAAGAATCTAAAGACAAATTTTGGACAGCCACCATAAAATTCTCGTATTGTAACTCAAAAGATCCCTTTAAAAAAATTCGTTTTTCGAAGAGAACCTTTCGATAAAAAAAAGAGGAAAGAAAAATGAGAAGGCAACCAACGAAATACTCTTCCTTCTCTTTTTTTCTTTCATCCTTTTTATTTTTATTATTGTTAAATCACAATAAAAACATTGATGTTATTCATCAAAGTGAATTTTAACATGCTTGGGTTTATTTTCAGGAATTCTATTAATGATATTTATTATTATTATTTATTATAAATATTAATATGTGAATAAATAAGTTCCTTTAATATTTGATCTCCACTTACTCTGTGTTGTAGGTGGTACCACAGTCGAGAAACTCAAATTTAAAATTTTTAGCTTTTGATGGAATGAATTCCCGGTGCTAATGTTCACTATGTATTTAATTCTGCAACATAAATGTCGTTACGATTTCTCAAAGCTAGTCAATAAAAAAACTGACGTAATCGTAATTTTATTCGACCTTTTAAGCTATGTCACCATTTTTAGATTTCTTAAATACGTGATTCAATATTGTGTTCATCTTAAAAACTCATAAATTTACGTGGCTATTTGCACAGCTGTCATTTTGGCTCTGCTAGCAGAAACTGCCATGTTTTAAAAATAGAAGAACCAAGGCAAAGGCGCGAGGGGGAATTATTATTAATTAAGTAGTTCTTAGTTTCCTAATTTTCTTTTTCGGGCAAACAATTTTTGTTAAATCATTTTTTTTTCGTAACTTCAGTCGTTTTTCCACAAATTTTTTATTCCTTTTTTTTATTGTCCATGTTATTTTTCACGAATAAAACAAAAAGTACGCGTCCTTTTGATTTTTCATTATTTTTTGTGTAATCAAAATTTGAATTTTCGATTTTTCAAGAAAATCCAAAAAGTTTTTATGATAATATTGAAGAGCTATCAAAAAGCAATGTTTTCCTTCTCTGCACTTTTTTTCATATCGTGCGTTTTTTGACTTAAATTTTGATTTTCGATTGGTTTTAAGAATTTTGAAAATGCTATAACTCTGAGAATATTTTTTTTATCGAAAAAAGTCGTTAGGATAAATTGTTCGTCTTTTATAATCTTATAAATATCCGTATATAGAATTTTCAAATTCAGAAAAAGGGGTCTCAAAAATTTTCAAAATGTGCTCATTTTTGGAATTTTTATCGAAAATGGCAGGTTAACGAACTCGTCCTTTCTTATGGCCCCTAAAAAAAGTCTGCCAAAGATGGATTTGATCCGTTAATTTTTTCGAGAATTATCGCGTTTACGGACGGACGGACGACGGACAGACGGACGCCATTGTATAAACTTGATTTTCGGATTCAGGGGGTCACGAAACGTGGAGATCCGTTGAAACATGGTGGTGGAAAATTTCCGAAAAAAAGAAAAACTTACTTACTTTCCCAATCATAAATGATCAGAATGTAAAAAACCCAAACTTTCTGGGATTAGTCTACGAGACTTTAAATATTGTAATGTAAATTGGAGTCGCAATTGTTATTCTTTGATATTTTGATCGATTTTTAGTACAATTGTATCACAAACTTCATCTGAAATATGTATATTATACCAACCCAGCAATTACAAATATCATTAAAATCGCGAATATAATAAAGATTAGAGATTTTTGATCACATACTATTAATTTTGTTTATAGGTTTGAAAGCTTGTAGCTATATGGAAAAATGTGAACATGATAAGAAGATTCCGAATTTTTTACATGACAGCTGAAACAATCCAAAGGGATTGATTCTATAATCAAAGAAAAGTATTTAACAAAGCAATTGAGTTTTTATCAAATACTTTGATATTTATCCATAATATTTGAAAAGAAACTCTGGCTTCCAAATAGGGATATTCGGTACGTCTGGGACAGCAGTACCTTTGGGACAAGTCAATGACAAAATTAAAAATGAGTTATAAGTGTTTTTCTCTAAAAATATGTTTCTTCGTCTAAGGAATATAAAATTAATTATAAATCCTCAGCCTTTTCTTTTTTAAACTTTTAAATCGTATCAATTTATTTACGCTATAATAAATATTATTTATATATATATATATAAATTTCCCCAGGCTATTTTTTATAAAAAGGATTCATATAAACTTTAAGCGTTCAGAATCTCATCATCCTTAAAAATAATATCCTTAACATTTTCTGTAAATTCCCTGAGAGTTCTTCTTTGAGTCTTCGATAAGTATTTTTTTCTGTAGCAAATAATTTAATATTAGTAAATTCAACATCAAAATAATGATTAGTATTCCAAATTTTGGTTACAAAACTGTACTGAAATTGTCAATTTCACAATCTCTTTTGTGTTTAGAAATTTTCAAGTTTTTGATCTCACAGTTAAACAGATGTTCATTTTTTGTTAATGGACTTAAATATTCAGTGAGACGGTAATGTACGGTAAAGTAATTTTAAAATCAAATTTAGTCTCTCAGTCTATTTTTTTCCTAATTATATATCTTACAAAATCGGTGATAATTAAAATATACTAATGTTTCTGTTATATCTGATTAAAATTTTATTTCCTTAATCGAATGTCACCTAATTTACTACATCTATCAACTTAACCTGTTATTAAACCAAGTTTATGGCAAAATAAATTGTGACCAAGAAGGTTTTTTGTACTGATTTGTTAATAGTTAATAACATTATCAATTTCACGTCCATGGCTGAATTTAATGTAATTTTCTATAGTATTAAGCAAATTTTTTTGAAAACATCAGTTGTGTTAGAAAACATAATTGCAAGGATATGATGGACGTATCTTTCATAAAGAAAGGGTATGCATTATAATTAGTCAAAAGCTCTTTTTTGAATATCTTTTAAAACTAAATTAAAAACTACTTGTCTTGAAATGCTTTCAAATATCGGCACAATATCTAAGAAAATGATTAAGTTAGTTTCAGGTACGTTAAGGTTTTTTTAGAATATCTTTGAATTTTCAACTGATTTTGATAAACAAACCAGCCTTAGGAAACCAAATGTGAAAACAATCAGTCTTGAATTTAAATTTTGGTTGTCGATCATTAAGAGAGCATAAGATTTGCTATAACACTAACGTGTTGTTTAAGATGGCATGCACATTGAACAATAATTGATCTTTTGCTTTCCAATATAATAAGTATATCGTTAAATTTATTCTCAATTTTCTGGAACTATAATAGTTTCTTAAAAATGTTTTATACAGAGTACTATTCTTAAAATTGTTTTCAAGAGTGTTCTTATAGACATTTGTACAGTTGTCCGAAAATTAAATTTCAAATCTTCTTCGATATTTTTTTATCGAATTTTCAATATCTGCAACCAAACTGTTAACCGGAATTTTATTCTATATTAATTTTGATCCAAAATATTTTATTTGTCTATTAAAAATTAAAGACCTATTTTTTATTATATCAAACTTTTGGAGACAATCTTTTCGTTTCGTATATTTTAAATTTCGAAAACTTAACTCTTGTGAGTCAAAGAACTGATTGATAAAGTCAACAGATATAAGTCTTGTTAAACGATATTTTGCGTAATTTGAATGGTGAGTTAATTTTTTATTCTTTTTACAAAGTTTTTAATTTCTAACCCTAGAAATTTTGTTACAAATTTAAATTTCTTTTCTTTTCAATAAATTTTAGGAATAAAATTATAATTAAAATTGTGCACACTATACGCGTTTACGTATTGTGGAATATTTAAAAAATGAAGACAATGCAAAAATAGATGTGAGTTTCGCATTGGTTCTTCTTACTTATTGTGCTACTTGTTAGATAGTTAGTTTATATGATGGGCGAGGACCCCTTAAAAGGAGCCCCACTGGCGCTCAAGCTATAAAGCCTATTGTGCCACACCCTTAAATATCGCTGTCAGTAGTTGACCCGAGACCTCTTGATGAAGCCCAGTAAGTTAGCCACCGAAAGGCCGAAAGCATTGAAACTTTTTCAGGTTCTATGAAATAGGATCCAAGGATCTGATGCCTAAACCTAGCCAACGCCGGGCAATGGCATAATACATGCAAATATGTTTCATCATCTCTGCCGCATCTCCTGCACTCTGTCGAGAGGTTATACCCCATCTTGTGCATATGATATTTCACGTAGTTATGCCCAGAGAGCATCTGAACCACTGTCCTTACGACTTTCTTTGGCAAACCCAGGATATCCCTGGCTCTGTCCACTCTGCACGTGTAGCCCAGAATGTATTTCGCCTGTCGGCAACCATGGGCCCGCTCCCAGTGTTCTCGATGCTTTGTGCGCCTCCACCTTTTCATAGCAAGACCCATGCAGCAAGACGCTAGTCCCAGTACAGTATCTGGTTTTCATACTGCAGCTAGTGTCTCTTGGCTGTTCGAACAGATCGTAATCTGTCTTCCAGCAGCGTTCTCTTCTAATGGTGTTTCAGCACAGCGAAGGACGGCAAGGACTTCAGCTTGAAAGACAGTACAATGTATCCCAAGCGGGACCACCACTTCCCTCCTCTTTACACTATCGTAGATTCCTGCTCCTGACCCTCCCTCTCCCCTGGAGCCATCCTTATACCAGATTTTCCCTGGGAGGAGTGGGTTACCATTTCCTTTCCACGC
>JAWWLR010000034.1:93810793-93830721 GCA_035041075.1 Acraspis erinacei | reverse complement strand
GTACTTAAATTACGTAACGGATTATAGGTCCTCCATTAGACCCCCTCCCCCTGTAAAAACAGTAAAAAAATATTTCTACCCCCTCCCTTACTTTACGTAGTTTTTTGTTTCAAGATTAAAATGTTCAAATTCATTAATTTTTTGTTTAAATTTCTTTTCTACTATAAAAGATGATTTTTTTAAAGGAAAATTCTTATATTTCCAACATAATAGTTGAATTAATATTAATTAACCGAAAAAGATAAATTTGCAACAAAAAAGTTTCCTAGTTTATATTTCAATGAAAAAAGATGACAATCATAAAAAGAAAGAATTTAAAAAAAGACGAATTTCCAACAAAGATTTCTCAATCAAGAAAGAAATAAAAGTTTATGACTTTTATTTCTAATATGACTTTTCAGTAAAAAAATTAATTTCAAATGAAACTGATGGATTTTTGCCCAACAGACATTAAACTTCTCACCGAGAATATTATTTTTTTTTACCAAAAAAGGAGAATTTTCATCTTTTTTTCTTTTATCTCTTAAAAAATTGAATAATTACTTTTTCAGTTAAAAATAAATAAAAAATAAAATTCTATATAAATCGTTGTACCTTCAAGCCAAAAAAAGAATTTTCTGTACAAAAATTGAATTTGCAAACAAAAAATATGACATTTTAGCCAAAAATTAATTTTACAGGAAGTTCATGCATTTTTAGAAAACAAAAATTAAATTTCTAACCAAAATAACTAAACAGTTAAATTTTCGAACAAAGAAATAAATTTTCAACTAAAAATATAAATCTTCAACAACAACAAAATTTTTAAGAAATTGATTTGAACAAATCTTTTTTAAAAAATAGTTAAATGCTGAAGCAATGAAAAAGACATTTTAACCAAAAAGTGGCATTTTCATTTTAAAAAAAAATTAAATTTCCAACCATACTACCTAAACAGTTAAATTTTCAACCCAAGAAATGAATTTTCAACTAAAAATATAAATCTTCAACATATAAAATATTTTGTTTAAACATTGGTTCAACAGCATCTTTTAAAAAAATTGTTACATACTAAAACAAAAAAGAAGAATTGTTAACCAAAAAGTTGCATTTTTATTTGTTTTTCAATTAAATTTCTGTACTATGAAAAATTTTTTAATCAAAAAGATAAATTTTCAAAAAAATAGTTGAATTTTTGTTTAAGAAAGATTTCACTTAAATCTTTACCCGGCAAACATATAAATTTTGAAACAAGAAATAAGTCTACGAAAAACATTGAATTTTCAGTGCAAAAGGCAAATTTTGAACCAAAAACGATGACTTTTTAATAAAATTATTGAATTCTCTAAATCTTAAACAAAAATTTTTTTTATATGAAATAGTTCAATTTTCAATAAAACAATAGAATTTTCAAGCCAACAGTCTGACTTTCTGACAAAATAGTTTAAATTTTAACCAAACAGTTGCATTTTTATCCAATAAAGAAGAAATTTCTCTTAAAACAGATGAATTTTCAATTCAAACAAAAACAAACATTTTTTTTTAATTGTTCAATTTTCATCCAGAAAAAATTCCAATCCTCTTTTAAACACTAAGATATTAAATTCAGACAAAAAATACATTTTCTACGAAATAGTTAAATTTTTTACAAAACAGAATATGACATCAAAAAGTATAACTTTTCAACATAATTGTTGAATTTTTATTTAAATAGTTGCGATTTTATCCAAGAAATATATTATTTCTGCTAAAGCAGATAAATTTTAACTCGAAAAAAAAACTTTCAAAAAAGTGTTGAATTTTCAATCAAACAGTTACATTTTTATTAAAGGAAGTTAAATTTGTTGTCTAAAACAGATAAATAAAAAATTTTGAAAAATAGTTAAATTTTCATACAAAAAAGATTCCAGTTCACTTTCCAACAGCGAAATAAGAATTGTAAAGAATGATTTAATTTTCTGCTAAATAGTCGAGTTTTTAACCAAAAAGTTTAATTTTTTAACATGATTGATAAATTTACAACCACACAGTTGCATTTTTCTGCAAGAAAAATTAAAATTCTGCTCAAACTGGTAGAATTTTTAAATAAAAGAGACGAGTTCAAACATTTTTTAAATTTAAAAAAAAGAGTTGAATTTTTATCCAAAAATATTTTAATTGACTTTTCAACACAAAAATACGAATTTTATACAAAAATAACATTTTTGTAGGAAATAGTTAAATTTTCAACCAAAAGTTGCATTTTTATCCAAGAAATATACAATATTTCTACTAAAAAAGCAGAAATTTTAAATCAAAAAGCCAAATTTGCAGTAAAGTTTTCATCCAAAAAAAGATTTCTGTTGATTTATCAGCAATAGAATATGAATTTTGAACAAAAGGGAAATGTTTTACAAAAAGAGTTAAATTTTTAACACAAGAAGACTAATTTTAAACAAAACAGTTGAATTTGCATCCAAAAAGGATATATTTTTAAGGCCATTTTTAATTGTCAACCAAATAATAAAATTTGTAACCTAAAAGATAATTAATGTGTAGAATTCCTGAAAATAAAACCAAGAATCTAACGACCAAATTTGGACAATCGCCATAAAATATTCCTGTTGAAATTTGAAAAAAAAGAATAATCTTTTCCTAAAAAAGAAAAGAAGTTTTTTTGGACTCAGTTATTTATTTTTTATTTTTGCCTTGATAAGGATGCTCTATGAGCGCCGAAAAGTCGGTTATTTTTAAAAATGTTTTATTATTGTGATTTGATAATAATAAAAATAAAAAAGGAAAAAATTGTTATATTTTTTTTCAAATTTGAAAAGGAACATTTTATGGTGGTTGTCCAAATTTAGTCGTTCGATCCTTGGTTTTATTTTCAGGAATTCTGCACATTAATGTGATTATTGGACGTTAAATAGGATTTCAAATTTGATTTTATTCTCATTTAAATTTCTTTAATTTTAAAAGACAATCCCTCCTTGATCTGAAACTTAATTTAATTACAGTCCATAATGTGAATTAAAAATTTTCGGTAAACTTAACTGTGCCATCAAAATTAGAAACTTTTTATTTTAATACGAAAATTTAATTTAGACGTTATAAATGTTGTTTAATTTTGGGGTAATAATAATATTTTGAAAAAATAAACTTTACTTACGTGAAAATGCACCTGACTGTTTTTGGAATGAATGTCATGATGCAAAGCAATAAAGATACGACTGCTTTACTGATTCGCACCACTGGCAACAGATGAAAATCTCTAAGCTAACTGAACAGGAGTACCTTTAACACTAAGTCTACAGACCTCGATGAGACGACAGCAAAACATCAGATATATGTCAGTGTGTAGGTATTTAATGAGCTTGAGGAATTGCATTCATGAAAACATTGATTTAGAAATGATGTGCATCAAGAAAAAATAATCTACACTCCATGCTGGGAGGAAAAAGATTCAAAAAGATAGAAACGTATGGATAGAAAAAGACAGAGATATTCAATCTCACTATATTCACCTCGTATTCCAAGAATTTTATCTTTTTCTTTCCAAGCCCTATCCGTCGCGTCTACTGAGATCTATCTCTTTGTATCCCTGACTCTATCCCTTACACTCACAATTGCCTATCTTTTTCTATCCATGGTGTTCACAATTGTCTATCTTTCTCTATCGCTGACTCTATCCCTTGTGGGCCAATGGGGCTATCTCTTTTATCTGTTCCTAGCCATTTCAAAATAATAATACATGTCGAATTTAAAACTCCCGCAAAATAGTATTAAACCAGCAAGGGTTTATATACTTAACAACAAAATTTCTAGCCATACGACTTAGAGTACAAGTCCGATAACTTGCCGTCCGATAAGTGTACACTATTCCCTTAAAACGTCCTCACACGTACGGCACGCACACAATTGTGGTTCTCCCACTACGGGTGCTATTTGTCTTATGATTTACGCATGCGCGCACCTAGTATCTTGCTACTAGAGGGGGCATCCGATAAGTCCGCAATTCCTGGAAATTTCCCGCTCCTACAGCCCCGAAGTTGGAAAGTTATCGGACTTGTACTGTATATATTTTTATACATATATATTTTTTTAATTTAATTTTATGGACAGTTATTAATTAGGTGGTAGTTGCAATTAATCATCTGCATGTGTAAGGCCCGAACGAGATCACGTCTACCTGATATCCTGTACTTTCGTAAAAATAATGTGTTTGGTTTCTTTTAAATTTTAATAAAAAAAAACAGACATTTTTTTGCATATAAAGTTTAAATAAATTTCCGTCTGGAAAAAAGAAACTCTTGAGCAAATTAAGGTAGACCCATTTTTCTTGTTAGCAATAAACATTAATTTAAGAATATTTGTTTATACGTTCGCATGAATTGTTGGCTTCAGGTGAGAGATGGTCAGAAGAATATTTCGCAAAGATTTTTTAAGATTTCAGAAAGATTAAAAAAAAATTAAATGATATCGCAAAGATATAAAATATTTCTAAAAGATTTCCGATAGATTTACATGATTTTACAAAGGCACCAATGATTCTCTAAAGATTTCAAGAATTTCACAATTATTACCAAGTATTTAAAAAATATTACAAATATTTCTTGAAGATTTCACAAAGATTTGAATGATTTCCCAAAGGTTAAAACAATTTCACAAAGATTTTGGACGGTTTTAAAAGATTTCACAAAAACTTCGATGATTTCGCAAAGATTTGCACAATTTAAAAAATTTATCAAATACTTCAAAAATATTTTTAAAGGGTTTTAATTATTTTTCAGTCATTTCAAAGATTTCGCAAAGATTCCTATATTTTGCAAAAATTTTACAATGATTTCGGATCGATTTAAAAATTTCACAAAGGCATAAATAATAACCCTAAACTTTAAATAATTTCACAAGTGTTTCGAAATATTTCGAAGATTTCCGAAAATTTCAAAAAAAATTTTAATATTTTTAATATTATACGAAGATTTCACAAAGATTTCAAAAGTTTTGCAAAAAATTGGGATAGTTTAAAAAGATTTCACAAAAACTTCAATGACTTTCGAATTATTTTAAATTTTCAATCATTTCACAAATATGATCAAATATTTATAAAATATTTTTAATATTTCGCAAAGATTTCCAAATATTTTACAGAGATTGCAAGGACTTCCTAAACCTTTGAAATATTTTATAAACATTTGAAATGTTTGGCAAAGATTTTCAGTAGATTAAGATTTTACAAAGACATCAATTATGTCAAAAAGATTTCAGGTAGATTTGCAGAAAAATTTAAACGATCTGGTGAATTTTATCATTAGATTTCAGGGGCGTGGGTGGTGTCAATATTTTTCTCCACCTTGGGATATCCTATGTCAGCCCAATCAACGTTTCCCAGACGCCAAATATCCTAAAGATGTCCTAGAGACGCCTTAAAGACATCGGATGTTCTCGGAACAAAATAAGTCTTAAGGATGTCCCGAAAACGTCTCTAGGACGTCTCAGGATCTGAACGACCTAAATTAAAGTGAAACCCTTCAATAGCCCTCCCTTCTATAGCCCTTCCTAGAATTGACGCCGCGCCGCAGGTAGGTGTAATAGGAGCTGCGCGGGGTGCGCGGGATCTGCCGCTGTCACTCAGGAGTAGTGTTCTAAAGAGTATAAGTTCTCGGTGAAATTCTCACGAGCATGAGAGTATGCTCGAGAATATACTCGGCCTTTATGTGCTTTGAGAATTTAATGAGCATTTATGAGCATTTTGAATTATGATTTAAAAAATCGTATTTTCTATTTCTATTAATAATAATTACATTATTCAAATTTCGCCGGAAAACGTATCGCTTTAAATTGGAAAGGGCGCCTAATTTAAATGGTCAAAGAAATCAAAGTAATATAAAACGTATTCTTCGCATAAAACAGTGCCTTATTCAGGATTGCTATAATATCCCAATTTCTAAATTTTTCTGGGTATAAAACGAACCATGCATCTACAAGATTAATCGTATTAATGAAGCCAAAATTTTGTTTCTAAATACATTTTAACACTTTTTAGTTTTTAACCAAATACTTATTTGAATTTTGAACTCAAAATACTTATTTTCACCTAAAAAAGTTCAATTTTTAATCAAAATTAGAATAGTTAAAATATTATCAAAATAATAGTTCAATAAAAAAGGACAAATTCTTAACAATATAGCTTTTTTCATCCAAAAAATGATTTTTTAACCAAAAACAAAAGAACTAATTTTTCAATTCAAACAATCAATTAAAAAAAACGAATTCTTAATAAAAGAATTCAATTTAAACTCAAAAGATTATAAATTATAAGATTATTTAAAGGAAACATAATAAGTTTTCAGTCAAATTAATTAATCTTTAACTAAAGGAAACGAATTTTCAGCTAAACAAATTAATTTTTAATCATAGTGAAGAATTCTCAACCAAATAATGGAATTTTTAACATTTTTTAACAAAAAAAATTTCATTGCTATTGAAGAATGTTAATTTTTTCACAAAAAATGGTATATTTCATGTGAATTTTCAAATAAAATGATAAATCAAAAATTATTTTTGGTTAAAAATGTTGTCCTTTTGTTATAAATCAATCTTCTGGGCTGAAAATAATTCTTTTTATGAGAAATTGAATGATTCTAGTTAAGAACTCATCAATTTATTTCAAATTTCATGTTTTTGGTTGCAAATAAAACTATTTAAGTTGACGAATCATTATATTAGCTGAAAACTCATTTTTTAACTGAAAACTTAACTATTTAATTGCTATTTGACAATTTATCTTTTCAATTTAAAATTGATGTATTTTTAATAAAATTCATCTTCGTTGATAAAAACGATTTTTCTATTCAATTTTTTTTTTAAAACATTTTGTTGAACATTAATTATTTTTAATTTGATCATTTTAGTTGAAAATTCATTAGTTTGGTTGAAAATGTAACTGTTTACTTGAAAGTGAGTCTTCTTTAATTTAAGATTCAACTTTGTTGTTAAAAATTAATATATTTAATTTAAAAATCGTCTTTGTTTCTAGAAAATTAATTTTCCTATTTGAAAATTAATCGCTTGTTTAAAAGTCCATTTTTTTGGTCTAAAAATTCAAGCATTGCAATGAACTATTTATCATTTTAGTAATTAATTCATCTTTTTGGTTTAAAATAAAACTATTTGATTAAAATTTAAATTAAATTTGTTTAAAAATAAATCTGTTTTTTTGTGTAAGAATAATTTTTTTCACTGAAAATTTAACTATTCCATTTTTGGTTGAAGTAATATTTTTGAGGTCAAAATTCAGCTATTTGTTTGAAAATTGATCTTTTTCCGTTGAAAATTCCACTCTTTGATAGAGAATTAATGGATTTTTTTTAAAATCAATAAAATAAAAATGTGTTTGAATTTGTATTCAAATTTATGTACTTTAGAGACTAATTCGAGAAATGATTAGTTATCTTTTTACCATTATTTAATTATTTATTTAATCTATCGTGCTAAAATATTTAAGAATACACTCGAATGCCGAACGTACGTGAGGTTCGGGAATCGTGATCGCCGAACACACGAGCGTCAAAGGGACTCCCACTCCTGCAACGCATAGATTTCGGGGGTAATGCGTATGAGCGCAGACAGGCGCACTTGCTCTCGACTCTCGGAAAGGGTGGGGGTATAGGGGAGCCAATTCCACGCGCTCCTGTGGAATTGGGACGCTCGTGTATGTGGAACGCTCCTAACGTTCGGCATTCGAGTGTATTTTGTAATATTAATTGAATTCCTCTAAACTAAAAAGGGACATTATTTGTAATAAAATTGCGAAAATCATACCTTGAAAAAGATTCAGATACCTGGAAAAAACCTGAAACTGGGAGGGAAATTTCGCAGGCATTTAAGAACTCTACTCAGGAGAGCACTCAGGCGTGGGCAAACAAAAGCGGAGCGGGCTATAATGAGTTAGTTCCCACCCACCTTCGACTTCCAAATCGGCACTATAGAAGAGTTTCGCTCTATTAATAGTTCAAAAATCCTTTTTTTGTAAAAAAAATTGTGTAAACAATAGTAGGTCTACCTGAATATTGCTAGAAATTTTCTAGGCTTCGGTAATAGTTTTAGACAACACAAAAGTGCTTGTAGCTTATAAGTTCCAGTAAAAATGCTAATTTGTCTGAACTATCACGATTAGATTGATGAAATGGCACATGATTTTTATGAGAACATACCACAATGCATGGCTTAATGTTTGTGTGAAATCAAATTCTTATATCCTAAATATAATAATAATCGTGAAATTGTCGAATAGCTGTTAGATCTGGTGATTACTACATGTTCGACGATCTTGACGATGACGATGTCACCGACCTGATTCCTGAAAGAGACGATCAGGATGAAGAAGAGCGTCGAAGACAGCAAGCACTTCGAGGACGTCGCATGACTGTTTCAGAGGTGCGTCCTGCGTTTATTCTACATAAATCTATAATGTTTAATTATCTTGGGAAACGTGAAAGTTCGGAATTTCGCGTTGCAGCATGAAATTTTCCCATAGCCATATGTTCAGTCCACATAAGCATGAAATGTTCTACTATGCAAATTTAAAAATTTGCAATACTCAATCTAGAGTTTATATGTGAATAGGTCCATATAAAAAGGGACCAGATTTTCGATAGTTCCCATTGCAATCTGGAAAAAACTTTTTAATTTTTTCCTCTAAAAAAAAAAAAATCGTTTTCCGTTTGGAAAAAAATAAAAAAGAGGAAAGAAAAACGTTGGTGATTATTTTTTTGGCAAATCTTTGTTTATTGCGATTTGATATTAATAAAAATAAAAAGGACGACAAAAAATAAAAAAGAGAAGGAAGGGGATTTTGTTGGTTGCCTCTTCATATTTTTTTCCTCGTTTTTATTTTTGTCCAAAGGGAAAATTAATTTTTTTCTTTTTTCGAGGAAAAAAAATTTTAGATTGCGATGGGAATATTTTATGGTGAGATTCTTGGTTTTATTTTAAAGAATTCTTCACATTAATTTTATTATTGGACATTGAAAAGGATTTTAAATTTGATTTTAATGTCATTTAAATTTATTATTTAGGAATGCAAAGTTTGGCAATAAAATTATTTTTTTTTGGATTTAAACATTTTTTTTAAATGGGAAAAATTTGTTTATAAAGCCAACATTTTTAAAGGAAAATGATGGACCTACACATAAAATCTCGTGAGAGGTAAGGGGCCGTACTTAAATTACGTAACAGTTCAGGAGGGGGGCTCGCATAATTTTTTTACGATTCTTTACAGTACGGAGGGGGGGGGCGTCCTTCACTTATGTACGTAATTTTTTGCAAATTCGCAAAAGCTTTTTCCTGAAGACTATCTTTTTAGTTTTAAATTTTATTATTAGGTTGAAAATTTCACAATTTTTTAAAAAAGACATCCATTTGGTTTTGGTAAATTTGCATTTTTGATTTAAAAATTCATATTTTTTTCTTGAAAATTCTAGTGTTTTCTTGAAAATTTCACTATTTCGTAGAAAATGTACTATTTCTTTAAATTTGAACTGTTTTATTTGGTTAAAAAGTCATATCTTTTGGTCAAAAATTCTACTGTTTTGTTGAAAATTTAACTGAAATATTTTCTTGATGAAAATTCAACTTTTTAAGAAAAAATGTGTCGTTTTTTATTAAAACTTCATTTGTTTTATTACAGTTTTTTCGTAGAAACTTTATTTTGGTTAAGAAATTCATATTTTTATCCTGAAAAGGCAACTGGAATATTTTGGGGATGAAATTTCTATTATTTTTTGCAAACTTGTTTTTTTTAAATAAAAAATCGTCCATTTTAAGAGAAATTTGATCTTTTCTTGCTAAAATTTCAACTACGTGGTAGAGAATTCAATAATTTTGCTAAAAAAATTTGTTTTTAATAATTCATCTTTTTGGATTAAAAATTAAATTTTGTTTGAAGATATTTATTTCTTGTTTAAAAAATGAGATTTTCACCTTGAAAAATCAACTGACATATTTTTTAACATATTTTTTAACAGAAAACTAAAAAAAAATTTACTGCCAAAAAAACGAATTTTTAATCGAATTCAAGGATTCTCAACAAGAAAGTTGAATATTCTCAACTAAAAAAGATGAATTTTTAAACAAAAAGATTAATTTACTACCAAAAAAGACGAATTTTTACCAAAATTCACAAAAATTTAATTTCTGATTAAAATTTAATTATTCTTGTTCAACAATGAAGTGAAATCTTTTCGGGATTAAAGATCAACAAATTAATTAAGTTAATAATTCATCTGTTTAGATTGAAATTTTAATTCTTTTTGTAGAAACTTATTTCTTATTTAAAAAATTCAGATTTTGGTCGTGAAAAGTCAACTGAAATTTTTTTTTTACAGAAATTCAACTGTTTTTTTGAAAATTTATATATTTTTTTATTTAAATATGAATTTGTTTTAGTACCACTTGGTTAAAATATGTTTTTTTTAAGATTTCCATTTTTATTTGAGAATTCATCTTTTTTGTGGAAAGTTAAACTGTTTTGTTGAAAATTATTTTTTTTTTAATTTAATTTTATTAATATTTAATTTTTAATTAAAAAAGAATACTTTTCAACAAAACCGTTTAGTTTTTAACCAAAAAGATGAATTTTCAAATAAAAATATAAATCTTTAAAAAAATAGTTTTTAACAAAGTGATACTAAAACCAATTAATTTTTAAATAAAAAAAATATAAAATTTCAAAAACTGTTTTTTTGGAAAATTTATATTTTTTTATTCAACAATTATTTTGTTTTAGTATCAATTTGTTAAAAAATATTTTTTTAAAGATTTCTATTTTTAATTGAAAATTCATCTTTTTGGTTGAAAGTTGAACTGTTTTGTTGAAAATTATTCTTTTTTAATTAAAAATTTAACTATTTTGGTAACAGTTAAACTACATTGTTAAAAATAAATTTTTGACTGAAGGTTTATTTCCTTTGTTGAAAATTTAACTGTTTAGCAAAAAATACTTTTTTTGGGTGAAAATTAATTTGTTAACTTAAAATATAAATTTTCCGTTTTTTTTTTATTTATCTTTTTTATATGAAAATTTCTCCTTTTTCAGTAAAAAAAATAATTTTCTTGTTTTGAAATTTTATTTTTGCTGGGTAAAAATGCATCAGTTTCGTAGAAAATTAATTTTCTGCTGAATCCTTATTTTGTTTTAAAAACTTAATTTTTTTAAAGAAAATTCATCTTTTTTCTTGAAGGTTCAACAATTTTTATAAACTTTTATTTCTCTCTTGAGTGAAAAATCTCTATTTGCTGAAAATTTCTTGTTTTTTTTTTTTTTTTTTTTTTTTGGTTTTTTAAATTATCCTTCAGGCTTAAAGATTCATGTTTTTAGTTAAAAATTCATGCATCTTGTCAAAAAATATATAATTTTTTACTGAAAATTTATACATTCATCATTATAGTTGACAAATTATTATTTTTCATTGAAAATGTAACTTTTTAATTGAAAATTCTTCTATGTGGTTGAATAGTTCACTATTTTGTTGAAATTTCTTTTTTTTTTGCGTTAATAAATAAAATCTCAACTACTTTGCTGAAAATTCAACTGCTTCGTTGAAGATTCAAGTATTCGGATGAAATTCTATCTATCTTGTTGCAAATTTAAAAATTTTGTTTAAAAGTATTTTTTTAAACTTAAGCTATTTTTTTTATATTCCTTGTTTTTTAGTGTTTTTTAAGTTCGTATTTTTCGGTAGAAATTTATCTTCTTGTTTGCAAATTTAACTATTCGTTTAAAATTCTATCTTTTTTGTTGAAAGTTTAACAATTTTGTTCAAAATTAATCGTTTTTGGTTAAGGCTGTAACTATTTCGTTTAACATTTTTTTCTTTTTTAATAAAAAATTATTATTCTCTGTATCTGAATAGTTAATTATTTCGTTGAAATTTCGCTTTTTTCTGGTTGAAAATTCAACTACTTCGTTGAAGATTCATCTGCTTTGTTTAAAATTTATTAATTTAATGAAAATTCGTCTTTTTCGGTCGAAAATTAATCTTCCTGGTTGAAAATTTAACTATTTGGTTAAAATTCGATCTATTTTGTTGAGTATTTAACAATTTTGTTCAAAATTAATGTTTTTTGGTTAAAAATTGAACTATTTTTTTAAAACAAATAACTTTTTGGTGTAGAAATGTAATTTTTAACTAGAAATTAAACTGTTCATTATTTTAGTTGAAAATTTCTCTTTTTGTTTGGTAATTTATCTATTTCGTTGCAAATTCTTCTCTGTGGTTGAATAGTTAAATAAATTTTAGAAAATTCGTCTTTTTATAAAAAATTATTCTTCTAGGTTAAGAATTAATGCTTTTGGTCGAAAATCCTTCAACTTTGTTGAAGATTCAACTGGTTCTTTGAAAATTCATTAATTTAATGAAAATTCGCCTTTTTCGGGAGAAAATTAATTTTCCTGGTTCCAAATTTAACTATTTGGATAAAATTCTATCTATTTTATTGAAAATTTAACAATTTTGTTTAAAACTTATCTTTTTTGGTTCAGAATGTAACTATTTTGTTAAAAAAAATTTTTTGGTGTAGGAATATAATTTTTAACTAAAAATTAAACTGGTTATTATTTTAGTTGAAAATTTCTCTTTTTGTTTGGGAATATATCTTTTTCATTGAAAATTCTTCTCTGTGGTTGAATAGTTAAATAAATTTTAGAAAATTCGTCTTTTTTATAAAAAATTATTCTTCTAGGTTAAGAATTAATGCTTTTGGTCGAAAATCCTTCAACTTTGTTAAAGACTCAACTGGTTCGTTGAAAATTTATTAATCTTGTATAAAATTTTTTGTTTCTTTGTTTAAAATGAGTGCTTTTGTCGAAAATTCATCATTTCAGCAAAAACTTATCTCTGTTAAAAAATGTATGTTTTTCAGTTAAAAATTATTTTTCGGTATTGATCAATAGCTAACTATTTCGTTGAAATTTCGTTTTCTTTTTTGGTAAATAATTATTTTTATTGGTTTAGTATTTATATTTTTGGTTGAAAATTCACCTAATTCTGTAATAATTTATGCAATTTGTTGAAATTCTTATTTTTCAGTACAAATTTATCTTCTTAGTAGCAAATTAAATTGTTTTGTTGCAAATTTAACAATTCTGTTCAAAAGTAATCTTTCATGATTGGAACTTTAAATATTTTTTTTGAAAAGTCGTTATTTTTTGGTGTAAAAATATAGTTTTTAATTAAAAATGTAACTATATTCATCATTTTAGTTGAAGAATTATCTTTTCAATTGAAAATTTAGCTTCTTTATTTAAACAATTTTCTCTATGGTTGAGTATTTAAGAATTTTGAATTCATGTTGTTTTTATTTTTTTTTTGTAAAAAATTATCCTTCTGGATTCAACTGCTTCGTTGAAGATTCATCTACTTCGTTGAATATTCATTCATTTGATGAAAATTCCTATTTTTCGGTAGCGAATTAATCTTCCTGATTTAAAATTTAATTATTTGTTAAAACTCTATCTATTTCATAGAAAATTTAACAAAATTACCTTTTTTGTTTAGGAAATTTTACCATGTTGTTGAAAAATCGTTGTTTTTGTGTGTAAAAATATAAAATGTAACACAAAATTTAATTAATAATCTTTTTAGTTGAAAATTTCTTTTTTGTTAAAAATTATTCTTCACTGAGGTTAATAGTTAAAGAATTTGCTCAAATTTCATTTTGTCCAACAACCGCGAAAGAAATGCAACTTCGGAGGCTTGTCTCGTGTGGACGAAGTTGTCGATTTTTAAGCTGATGACGTCACAGTGGACCTTGTAAAATTTCCTAAAAAAAAAGGTAATTTTATTAAATTTTCTAGAAAATAGATAGAGTTTTAACCAAATAATTAAATTTTAAATCAAGAAGATTAATTCTCTGCCGCAAAATATGAATTTTCATAAAATTAATGAATATTCAACGAAGTAGATAAATCTTGAATGAAGTAGTTGAATCTTCAACGAAGTAGTTGAATTTTTAAACAAAACCATTAATATTTAATCCAGAAGGATAACTTTTTACAAAAAAAAATAAAAACAACATGAATTCAAAATTCTTAAATACTCAACCATAGAGAAAATTGTTTAACTAAAGAAGCTAAATTTTCAATTAAAAAGATAATTCTTCAACTAAAATGATGAATATAGTTAAATTTTTAATTAAAAACTATATTTGTACACCAAAAAATAACGGCTTTTAAACAAAAAATTTAAATTCCAATCATGAAAGAGTACTTTTGAACAAAATTGTTAAATTTGCAACCAAATATTTTAATTTGCTACTAAGAAGATAAATTTGTACTGAAAAATAAGAATTTCAACAAATTGCATAAATTATTAAAGAATTAGGTGAATTTTCAACCAAAAATATAAATATTAAACCAAGAAAAATAATTATTTAGCAAAAAAAAAACGAAATTGCCACGAAATAGTTAGCTATTGATCAATGCCGAAAAATAATTTTTAACCAAAAAAGATACATTTCTTAACAGAGATAAGTTTTTGCTAAAATGATGAATTTTCGACCAAAAGCACTCATTTTTAACAAAAAAAAAATTTTTATACAAAAAAAGAGGAAGTTTCTCAAATTTATTTAACTATTCAACAACGGATAAAAATTTTCAACGAAAAACATAAATTCCCAAAGAGAAATTTTCAACTAAAATGATGAACAGTTTAATTTTTAGTTAAAAATTATATTTGTATACCAAAAAGCGATGAGTTTAAAAAAAATAGTTCAATTTTAACCAAAAAAGATTAAATTTGAACAAAATTGTTAATTTTTCAACAAAATAGACAAAGGACAAAGGACACAAACTAAGAAAACGTTGAAAATTCAATTATTTTGCTAGAAAAGGCAAGTTTTTTATTTTGTAAATTCGACTTTTTTTCAAAAATTTGTCTTCATTACTTAAAGACTTAACTTTTTGGAAGAGAGTTTTCTTCTTTATTTATTGAAACATCCTTCTTGGTTGAAAATTATAATACTTCTTGCTTAAAATTTTTTTTCTTTTTTCAAAGTTTTATCAGATTGGTTGAAAATGCAACTATTTTGTTGAAATTTGCTTTTCTTGGTTACAAATTAATTATTTTAACTGAAAATGTTATAATCGAATTTTTAATTAATAAATCTTAATAAACTGAATTCAGTTCTTCGTGATATGAGTGAAATTGGCAAATTCCTTCCTACAGATTTAAAAAAAATTTTAATCCAAAACTTGAATAAAAAATCATTAGATACTGATACAGGGTCGATTTCAAAATGACTTTTTTTTGTTGAATTTTTTTTCAAGATGGAAATCCATGTCTTTTTATGAGAATTCATCTTTTTTGGTTCAATAATATTATTTTTTAACTTAAAATATAACAAAATCTATTAAAGGTTTCATCATTTTAATTAAAAATGGGCTTCTTTAAATAAACATTAGTTTTCTAAATTATAAATTTAACTATTCAATATTTTGTTGAAAATTCAGCTTATTTAGTTGAAAATCCATGCCCTTGTATGAAACTTCGTCATTTCTGGTCGAAGTTAATCTTTTTAGTTTAAAATTTATCTTTTTGGTTGAAAATTCAACTATTTCAATTAAAGATTCACCATTTAAGTAAAAAATCATAATTTTAGTTGAAAATTCATCAAGGTTTCTTTTAGTTAAAAATTCAACTATTTGGACGATTTTTGGTAGAAAATTAATTTTCTTTGTTGAACATTAATCTATTTGGTTAAAAACTCTACTTTTTGGTTGAAAATTCATCTTTTTGGTCATAAATTGAAACTACTTGTTTAAAACTTACACGTATTTATTAAAAATTTATCTCTTTATTTGAAAATTCGTTTAATTTTTGGTTGACAGTTAATTTTTTTATTCAAAATTAATTTCTTCCAACTTTGCTTGAAAATTCATCTTTTTGCTTAAAAATAAAACTATTCGGTTAAAATTTGAATTCCTTTGTTAAAATTTTATATTTTGGGTTTAAAACTAATATTTATTTTAGATTAATAAAAAATAAAGTCATTTTGAAAATTTTGAAATAGTTTATCTAGTAATTTAAATTTTTGTTTAAATTTAAAAATAAGTCTAAAACCTTTTTATTTTAAAAGTTTCAAGGAAACAAAATGAGTTTTTTTAGATATCTGTTTAATTGTAACTAAAAAAAGTCTCTAGGCCCTGAAAGCTTTAATCAAAAATTTTTGAGCTAAAAGATTCAACTTTTCAAAATGTATAATAATTAAAAATATTCCATTGCTGATATTTTAGAATATTTAGTTTTTAATAAATTATAGTGTATGAACTTTATAGGTTAGTTTAAATATTAAAATTTATAATTTCAGTTTTTAATTTTGAACCAGTTTATGAAAATTTAATTTTCCGTAACAAATCCTACTTCAATTCTATGTTATACTTCTTGAACTGGCAAAATAAAATTTTTTATCTCAAATTACTTGAGACCTCAATTCCATTGATTTATTAGAATTAATTTGTCATATTGGTTAGATTACCTTACATTTCTCGCAAACTTAAGGCTTTCAGCCCCTTTTTTTAAATGGCAAAAAATTTTAACCTTCATCTAATTGCCAACGCGCGGAAATTGGGCTTCGAGAATTAAATGAAAATGGCGCCATACGCTTTTTAATAATTTGAAATTGTTTCGAGTTATTTCGATATGATCGAGAATTAGTCGAAAATGATTTTTTTTTAATAATTTGAAATTATTTCTAGTTATTTCGAGAGGGTTCGAGAAATAATCCAAAATGGCGCCATATGCTGTTTAATAATTTAAAATTGTTTCGAGTTGTTTCGAGATGATCGAGAATTAATCGAAAATGGCCTTTTTAACCATTTCAACTTATTAAAAAGCGCATGGCGCCATTTTCGATTGATTCTCGAAACATCTCGAAATAACTCGAAACAATTTCACATTATTAAAAAGCACATGGCGCCATTTTGCAATAATGCTTGAACCATCTCGAAACAATTTGAAACACTTTCAAATTATTAAAATGCACCTAGTTCCATTTTCGATTAATTCTCAAACCATCTCGAAATAATTTGAAACGCTTTGAAATGATTAAAAAGCGCCTGGCGCCATTCTCGATTAATTCCCGAACCATCCCGAAATAACTCGAAACAATTTAAAATTATTAAAAAGAACATGGTGCCATTTTCGATTAATTCTCGAACCATCTCGAAATAACTCGAAACAATTAAAAATTATTAAAAAGCACATGGGGCTATTTTAGATTAATTCTCGAACTATCTCGAAATAACACGAAACAATTTGAAATTATTAAAAAGCGCATGTCGCCATTATCGATGAATTCTCGGACAGTTTTAAAATATCGTTGTCGGGAAACTTGTGTTTGTGATTGGATGAAGTTTTCATTTTCTGTCATTTAGAAAAGGAATCTGCAAATTTTCAGCATTTAGAATAAAAAAAATTTCTTAAAATTCCTGGGAAAATTTAAACTAATTTTTTATTTAAATGTCTGAAGATGAAATGGACAAAGATTTTAAAACATTTTGAATTATTTACGAAAATTTCGAAAAATAATGTGGAGGATTACAAAGTTTTTTAACAATTAGATAAGTTTAAGAGACATTAAGAAGTTTTAAAAAGATTTTGAAGCCTAAAAATTCTCAAAGAATATTTCAAATTATATCGTGATGGTTAAAGAATTGATCGAAAATGGCGCCATGCGCTTGTTAATTATTTTAAAATTCTGGCGAGTTATTTCGAGAGGGTTCGAGATATAATCGAAAATGGCGCCATGTGCTTGTTAATAATTTGAAATTGTTGCGAGTTATTTCGAGATGGTTCGAGAATTAATCGAATATGGCGCCATGCGCTTTTTAATAATCTTAAATGTTTTCGAGTTATTTCGAGATTATTCGAGAATTAATTTAAAATGTTGCAATGCGCTTTTTAATAATTTGAAACTGTTTCAAATTGTTTCGAGATTGTTCAAGCATTATTCGAAAATGGCGCCACGTGCTTTTTAATAATGTGAAATTCAATATTCAACAATTAAATTAAGAGTTTATATTTATTGTTAAAAAAGAGTTTTTTTATGTTTGAAAATCCATGGCTTTAACCACTTGGTTGAGGGTTGAACTACTTTGTTAATAATACGTTTTTTGTTTTTGGATATTGAAATTTAGTTGAAAATTTAGCTATAAAAATATAATTTTATCTTTACCTTTTAAAATTAAAAATTCAACCATCTTGTTGACAATTCATCTTTTTTGTTAAAAATTTTTCTTTTTATATAGAAAATTAATCTCCTTATTTGCAAATTCAACCCACAAATTTAAACAAAATTGAAACTATTTTATTTCAATAAATAATTGCGAAAATTGAACTATTGTTGAAATCGCGTTGTGCTACTGAATTGAAAATTTATTAATTTGATACAAAATTGTCTTTTCCGGTAGAAAATTAATCTTCCTGGTTGAAAATTTAACTATTTGTTTAAAATTATATCTATGTCGTGGACATTTTTACAATTTTCTTCAAAACTAATCTTTTTTGGCCAAAAATTTAACAAGTTTTTTTTTAATGGTTGCCTTTTGTTGACAGAAAATCATTTTTAATGAAAAATTTAAGTATTCATTATTTTAGTAAAAAAATTGATCTTTTTTAGTCAAAAAATATTATTCTCTGTTGAAAATTCGTATTTTCAGTGGCTTTTTTAGTTGAAAACTTAAGCCTAAAAATACTGAAATATTATTTCAAATTATATCGAGATGGTTCAAGAATTGATCGAAAATGGCGCCATGCGCTTGTTAATAATTTGAAATTGTTGCGAGTTATTTCGAGATGGTTCGAGAATTAATCGAATATGGCACCCTGAGCATTTTAATAATTTGAAATTGTTTCGAGTTATGACGTTATGGTTCTATAATTAAGCGCAAATGGTGCCATGCGCTTTTTAATAATTTAAAATTGTTTCGAGTTATTTCGAGATGATCGAGAAATAATCGAGAATGGTGCCATGCGCTTGTTAATAATTTGAAATTGTTTCGCGTTATTTCGAGATGATCGAGAAATAATCGAAAATGGCGCCATGTGCTTGTTAATAATTTGAAATTGTTTCGAGTTATTTCGAGATGATCGAGAAATAATCGAAAATTGCGCCATGTTCTTGTTAATAATTTAAAATTATTGCGAGTTATTTCGAGAGGGTTCCGGAATTAAATGATAATTGTGTCATGAGAATTTTAATAATTTGAAATTGTTTCGAGTTATTACGTGATGGTTCGATAATTAACCGAAAATGGTGCCATGCGCTTTTTAATAATTTAAAATTGTTTCGAGTTATTTCGAGAGGGCAAGAGAAATAATCGAAAATGGCGCCATGCGCTTGTTAATAATTTGAAATTGTTTCGAGTTATTTCGAGATGATCGAGAAATGATCGAAAATGGTGCCATACGCTTCTTAATAATTTGAAATTGTTTCGAGTTATTTCGAGATGAGCGAGAAATAATCGAAAATGTCGCCAAGCGCTTTTTAATAATTTGAAAGTTTTTCATATTATTTCGAGATGGTTAGAGAATTAATGGAAAATGGCGCCAATGCATTTTTTAATAATATGACATTGTTTCGAGTTATTTAGATATGGTTCGAACATTAATAGAAAATGGCGCCATACGCTTGTTAATAATTTGAAATTGTTGCGAGTTATTACCAGATGGTTCGAGAATTAATCGAATATGGCGCCATGTGCTTTTTAATAATTTTAAATTGTTTCGATTTATTTCGGGGTGGTTCGGGAATTAATCGAAAATGGTGCCATGCACTTTTTAATCATGTAAAATTGTTTCGATTTATTTCAAAAGGGTTCGAGAAATAATCGAAAATGGTGCCATGCGCTTGTTAATAATTTGAAATTGTTTCGCGTTATTTCGAGATGATCGAGAAATAATCGAAAATGG
>JAWWLR010000034.1:93726494-93742283 GCA_035041075.1 Acraspis erinacei | reverse complement strand
AAAACAAAAATATGAAATATTTTAACGAAACTTGTTGAAAGTTTTAAAAATTTGAAGAAAGAAAATGTTTCAGAAATTTGACACATTTTAAAAGATAAATACATGGTTAATCATTTTTGAAAAAAAGTAATGTAAAAACTTAATGGACGAAAAGTGTTTTTTTTTTATGGAGAAACATTTAGTATTGCAGAATATTACAAAACATTTGGAAAATTTTAAAAGAAAAATCTGAAATATTGTAAGGAAACTTTTTAAACATTTTCAAAAGTTAAGAAAAATATATAAGAAAAATTCGACGCATTTTAAAATATAATCAGAAGGCTTAAAACTTTTTAAAATAGTTTAAAAAGTTGAATGGTTTGGAAATTTTTGAATAACTTTGGATTTGGTGATATTATTTTCTATAGAATATTGTAAAGATACATTTTTCAAAAATCTTAAATATATGAAGGACACTTTTGCAAACTTCAAAATGTAATAAACAATGTTAAGAAAAATTTGACTCATTGTAAAATATAATAAGATGTTTTTAAAGTTTTCAGATAATTGAAGAATAATTTAAAAATTTGATGGATTGAACATTTTTAAACGATTTTATTTGTGGAGAAATTAATTCTTAGAAAATATCTCTACAGATTAACAAAATTGTAGAAAAAAAATCCCAAATGTTTTCAGACAACTTCTTGAAAGTTTTCAAAATTTGAAAAAGAAATATTTTAAAAATTTCAAAAATTTTAAAACATTAATACATGTTTAATCGGCTTTCCAAATAAAGAATTAAAAAATTTAATGTATTAAAAATGTGAAATGTTTATTTATTTGGAAACATTAATTCTTTGCGAAAATTTTAAAATTTTTAAACTAATATATGAAATATTTTAACGAAACTTGTTGTAAGTTATACAAATTTGAAGAAAAAAAATGTTTCAGAAATTTTACACATTTTAAAAGATAAATACATGGTTAATAATTTTTGAATAGAAATAATATAAAAACTTAACGGATGAAAAATTTATTTCTTTATGGAGAAACACTTATTATTGGAGAATACTTCAGAACATTTGGAAAATTTTAAAAGAAAAATCTGAAATATTGCAAGGAAATTTCTTGAAAGTTTTCAAAACTTTAAAATAATTAAAAAATATATATAATTGAAAAAATTTAACGGATACAAAATGGAAAATGTTTTCTTTATTTGGAAAATTTAACTCCTGGAGATTATTTCAAAACATTTTAAAAGTTTAAAAATAAACATATGATATATGTTGAGGAAGCTCTTTTTGAAATAAAAAGAGAATGAAATTGATTAATATTTTTAAAAAACTTAAGAATAATTTAAAAATTGAATCGATAAAAAATTTTAATTAATGGTATTTGGAAAAATTATTTATTTTTAAAAATATTTTAAAAGATTCTTTAAAGTTTTTAAAATTCAGAAACATGTAGGACAAATTTGACTGATTACAAATGATAATCGGACGGCTTTAAAGGTTTGAAAATATTTAATTATATTTTAAAAATGAAATGGATTAAATATTTAAAATAATTTATAATTGGATACATTAATTTTTGAAGAATATTACAAAACATTTCAAAAATTGCAAATCAAGAATCAGAAACATTTCATACACTTCTTTAAAGTTTTCCAATCAGATGGCTTAAAAATTTGGAAATTTTGGTTGAAGAATAATCAGAAAATTATACGGACACTTGATTCAAGTGTTCAAAATAAAAAATAAAAAATTGGCGAAATTTGAACCATCCTAAAAGATGATCAGATTCGTAACAAAAATGTTACCTATTTATGAATAATTTGTAAATGGAAAAGATTACAATTTGAAATGATTTTATATTTTGAGAAATTATTTCTTCGAGAATATTTGTAAACGTTTAACAAATTTTTAAAGAAAACTATAAAATATTGTACGTAAACTTCTTTAAAGTTTTAAAAATTAAAAAAAATGTTCGAAGAATTTTACTCATGTTAAAAGATAATAAAATGGTTCAAAATTTTAATGAAATTTATAAATAGTTTCAAAATTGAGCCGATTAAAAATCTAAAATGTTTTTTGTTTGGGAAAATATATTATTGGAGAATATTTCAAAAGATTAAAAAAAATTGATTATTTAAGTTAAGTGCAATTTATAATTATATAATTTATATAATAAACATATTAAGAAAATGCAACTATTATTGAAGATGTTCAGTACCGTATTTGGTATACAGGCTGAAAAGGCTATAGCCTAAGCCGGCAACTTTTTTAGGGCAGCACTGCGGTCGAGGAATTTTTTTAAACTTTATGGATTAAAAATCTCATTATACATAATAAATTGCATATCATTTTATATTAGAAGATAATATATATTAAAAGATATAAATAGTTTATATTTGTGCACCCAACTGAACCACGCGATCCCCTTGCTTATAGTCCATATAATAATAAAATATAAAACAGAATTGACCAATCCGAATCCTGTACTGTCCCCAATTTCGTGCAATTATGGCCATTGCGCCAATTTTGGCGCCTTTTGCTACTGCGCTTGCGTTAGAGACACCTTAAATAGAGTAAAAAACTATTTGCGATCGAGTATTTGCGAAGACAGATTAAATTATCTTGCAATTCTCTTCATCGAGCCAAAGGCCCGGGGGGCCTTTGACCCCCATTACCCCTTTTAATATCATTTAATATTCATAAATATATTCGATCTTATGTATATTTTTGAACAAATTAAAAAAATATATAAATAAAAAATAAGCTATTTTTTCTATAATTATTTATTAAATTATTGGATCAAATTAAACTTATTATTTTTCTGTTGTATGACCATTGACTCGTTTCTTTGAATATATCGGAGACGAGTATATTTATGAATAATTTAATAAATCTATTTGCTAGTAATGTAACTTTTTTTAGTTTCAAATAAATATCTTTCATAATAATAAAATTTGGCCCTTAATTCTGGATATTTAATTTTAAAAAAAGATTATGTAATACAATCAACGATTTTTATCTTTGATATGATCAGAGATATAATAAATTTAAAAAATGGACTCTGGAGGTAAATAATTGTGCAGTTTGCGCTATTGATAACTCCTTCTGGTAGAAACTTAATTGGTAAATACTTGGAGAATAGACATAAGGAGACCAAACTAGTGGAACTGAAAATGAGCACTTTTTTGTTGCGAGAAGTATGCACACACACATGTGCAAAATCACGCTTACGTATAGTTCAAAACTTCCCGAGCGTGGCGTGCCAACCGCTCTTTAAAAAAATATGGCTATGTTTACATCACGATCGTGTCGAATACCTGTCGCACGCATAGCGTTGGTAAAAGTAATTTGATATTTTCATAAATATACTACCTACCTCTTCCATGGCGAATAATTTTTAATTCCACAAACATTTCACAAAATCCTGTCTGATTATTAATTATTTATTTGTTCAAACGACCTGTCAAAGCAAAACAGTGTAGGCGGCCATATGTTTTTTAAGTGAGATTGGCACGCCACGCTCGGGAAGTTATGAACTATACTTAAGTGTGATTTTGCATATGAGTTTGTGCGTACTTCTGGCAACAGAAAAGTGATCGTTTTTGTTGAAGTCCATGCATTAGAGATTGGTCTTCTTATATCTATTCTCCATGAGTGAAACTTCGGAGGTTAGAATTCGAACTGTATATTCTATTTAAAAATCATGTTTGTTGCAGATTTGTTTAATTATTTGTTAGAATTATAATAAAATATTAATAAGAATAAATTACTAATAAAATATAAATAAAATAAATTAATAATTAAATAAACCAAACTCTCTTTTAGTTAATAACCAGTAAATAAAATTATTCTAGTAAAAAAATTTATTTTTAATGTGGGCCGACAGTCGAAAGTTTTTTTTGCCATCAAAGTAATCAGAAATCATCACTGAAATTATTTCATATATATAAAAAAAAGAGAATTTGGAGCTCACTTTGACGAATGAACTTACTTAACATGATTAAGAGGTTATGAATAGAATCGTTTGTCATTTTTAAAACATGTGGTTTAAAAATTAACAATAGAATTGTTGTTTTATTATTAAAGAATCATTTACAATATAAATTTTCTCTTTTACAAATACATTTGTACAATTAAAATTACTTATTTGTGAAGTATTATTTACAAAAGACCAGAAAATCCGAAACGAATCCTCCAGGCAATATGGAATCAAGTTCAGGTTTTCGACAACAATCCATGAGATATACCGTGACAATTTTTTAGGAAAAGGATAATAAGGGTTTCATGAAACAAGTTGTTTTCTTTCTTTTCTCATCAGCAGTTGTTTTGGTCAAGAGGTCAAAGTTAGAGCGCACCAAAAATGCGGCGTTCTTGTAGTCGCTCTTCGAATTTGATCTCTGATCAGACGTGATGAACTTCAATTCGGAAAAAAGACGTTCCACGCTGAATTGTGTAGCTGGTGTCGCCAGAACAATCATAGCTATTTCATACAGCTGGGGTTTGAAGCACTTTATTCTGTCCCAGTACTCCAAGAGATCCTCCTCGAAATCCAACATCTCGCTTTCAAACTCTCGCAATAAAATCCGGATGCTTTGCGCTTGTCTCTGCGACTCCTCGTCTTTTAACTTCCTCAATTTTGCTTGCCTGAATTCTGATAGCATTGATGAAACAGAGTCAGTACTTTCTTCTTCGGCTCCATCAACGACTACCCTCTTGATACCCTCACGGCTGGGATCAGCAACTTCAGATTTCCGTTTTCGCCTTTCTAGCCTGTTGTAAAGATCTTGTAAATAATCCACTGCTCTCCTCTCTTGCGCAAAGGTCAATTTTCCGTTCACGCGAGGATCTAAGTAGATTGCCGCAATCACCGAATCGTCATCAAACAACCACGATTCCTTCTCTTCCATTGCTAGAACAACAGCTGTGGCAAGGTCCAATTTTACCTTCCTCGTTTCCGCTTTACACTCTTCCCAGATGAAGTAAAATTCAGAGAGCAGCATTTGTTCACTCTGAAGAAGCTTTGCTGCAATCCTAGCTGGCCTTAAAGCTTCCACAAACATTTCAATTTCCTGCCACTCTTCATCCGTCAAGGCATGTTTCTTCAACGCGTATGTAAACCTCTTGTTTTTCAAAAGAGCCACCAGCATATCGAAGATGGAGTGCCAAAATATTCCGACATCCAAAACAGTCTTCACCAACCTCGCGTTGTCCACTTTGCGAACCATCTTCTTGACATACAGTTTCCGAAATTCAACTGCTGTTAAGTGAGCTTTGTTCAGAGTTAGCGATATACTGCACTTTGCAACGGCGGCATCAACAGCTTGCAGAAGTGTGTTAGATACGCAGCGAGTTCCGACAATTGTCATGTTTTTGCTTTTTAAGTTTGCTCCAGTCAGCAGGGATGTCAAAGCATCAATGTCGTCAAGTTGATTCTTCAAGTTTGCTATACTTTCGGGATACTTTTGTGCAATATCCTGCGGGGGATCCTCATCCTTGTCTATAAGAATCTTCTGGATGTCTTCGATGATAGATGGACTATTTTGTACTTGGTCCTGAATTTCTTTCTTGATTCTCATCCTCATCTCATCCTCTTGACTCTCATCCTCATTGTCCTCCTCATTTTCGATCATTTTGATCACCTCGACCACCTCAGCATCGTCATAGTTATCACTCTCGTACTCATCTTCATCCGCATTTTCAGTATTGTTGGTATTATTTCGGGCATATTGAATTAGGCGACGTAATCGCAGCATGTTCGATCCATGATCACAGGTAAATGAGTACAAGTCTTCGATAGAAATATCGAAAGATTGTAAAGTGTTTAAAATCATTTTTAATAAGTAGTCAGTGGTGATGCATGTCCCTAACTCTACAACTGCTAGTGTCCTTGTGCTAATTTTCTTGTTTTCGATGTATTGAATGTTTATCCCCATATAAGATCGTCCTAGGCGAGTAGCCAAGTCCACTTTTAGACTTATTAACCTTTCCTGAAATAGATGCAATAATAATTACCCTGTAAGAAGGAGAGCACTGAAGTAGATTATATGAAATTGAAAAAAGTGTACACTTTAATGCCTATGAATCGAATCAAATTCCGGTTTTGTCCGAGTGCACTTCATGATATTAAATTTGCTTCTTTTTAATGCCATTGAATGCAGTTGAATGACCGTATCAGTTCAATGCCATATAATGCCTTCAGTCATCGGAGGTTTAAAATGCAACCAATACCAATGCCGTTCAATGCTGTTGAATTACCAAATAAGTCGAATGCCATTTAATGCTTTTTCGATCGAATTTATTGAATACAATCAATGCATTCGAATTCCATGAAATGACCATTCGGACATAAACGGAATTCGTTTAGATTTATAGGCATTAAAGTGTACACTTTTTCAATTCCATATAATCCACTTCAATGCTCTTATTTTTAAACGGAAGACATTAAAAAATTATTAAAGTTTTCGAAACTGTTTCGATAGCTATATAAAATGAAGAATTTATTCTCCAAACGAAAATTCCCAGTATTTGTTACAAAAAATATCGTGTATAGTTACATTTTCAACAAAATAGTTGAATTTACAAGAAAAAACGGCAAATTTGAGAAAGAATGTTTAATTTTGAACCCGACAAGTTAAGTTTTCGATAATAGATTTCAATTTCAATCAGGAGAGATGAATTTTCAATCTAAAAGGATAAATTTTTAAAGAAACATTCGAATTTCAATTTAAAAAAAGATGACTAACAAAGTAGTTGAATTTTCCTATAAAATAATTAAAACTCCAACAAAATAGTTCAAGTTTCCATTAAGAAGTTTCCATTTTTTACGAAAAGACGACCTTTAAAAAAAATGAATTTTGCGATAAAAAAAAATTTCGGTTTAAAAAAGGTTCAGCAAAATACCTGGATTTCCTACCAAACAATTGATTTTAATTTTATAAACATTAATTTGGAACCAACAAAGGAATAGCTCAATTTTAAGATAAAATCAGTATTTTTCAAGCAAATAAAAACGAATAACAAAAAACACGATTTAATTTTTTAGCAAAATAGTTAAATTTTGAACAAAAAATATTAATTTTTAACAAAAAACTCAATTTTCAATCAAATAGTATAATTTTCAACTAAAATTTTGAGTTTTTAAGCCAAAAAGATAAATTTTCATCAAAACAGTTGAATTTTTTCCCCGAAAATATGAATTAAAAAAAAAAGTTAATTCACAGACTTTATGGATATTTATCAACAAATAAATTAATTCGCTTGCCAAATCGTTCAGCTTTAAACAATTTAAACAATGTATTATTTACATTTTCAGTGAAGAAAATTAATTTTTACCTAAAAAACGAATTTTTAACAAAATGATTACATGTTTAACTAGAGATATAATTTTCCATCTGACACAATGAATATTTAGCTAAGAAAATTGAATCGAATAGTAGAATTTTAAACCAAAAACTTGATTTTTTGCCCAAGAAGATTAATTTTCTATAAAAAGACGAATTTCCAATAAAATATATGGATTTTAAAACAAGTACATGCATTTCCAAATGACCACGATTCTATTTTACTCAAATAGTTGAATTTTTATTTACAAAAGATAAATTTTTATCAAAAAATGGAAAAGTTAATGTAACAGTTAAAAAATTAATTTTCAGGCAAAAATCAAACAAACTGTCAAGAAAATAATAAAATGTTCACACAAACAGTTACATTTTCTACTAAAAAATATAAGCTTTCCACAAAAAGTGGAATAGTTAAATTTTTCGTTAAAAAATTAATTTTTAATTTTCTATAAAATAGTTTACTTTTCAACTTATAAACAATAAATTTGAATCCAAAATAGGAATAGTTCAATTTTCAGATAAAATAGGTATTTTCAACCAAACATAAACGAATTACCAAAAAAATGGTTTAATTTTCAATTAAATAATTTCCTAGAAAGATAGATTTTTAACAAAAAATGGAAAAGTTAATTTTACGCTTAAAAAATTAATTTTCAGCCAAAAATCAAACAAACTTTTTTAAATAAAAGTTATTAACATTTTTTTTAGTGGAATGATTATTAACATTGTTTGAACAATTTTCAATATTTTAAAAAGTTATAAAAATTATTACGGATTAATTAATCAATTAAAATAATTAAATTAATTAATTATTAACGATTATTACTGATATTAAAATTATTAATATTTAACTTTTTAGTTAAAAATTCTTGAACTTCGTTAAAAATTCGTTTTTTTCGGTAGAAAATTAATTTTTTTGTTTATAAATTCATCTTTTTAGTTGAAAATTCAACTTTTTCATTAAAAATTCTCGAATTTGGTTAAAAAGGGCCGTTGGTAGGTCAATAAAAAGTTTTATGCGTGATCATAAAAGGATTATTTAAAAAACTTCTTTGCTAAAATATAATTGTCTTTTAATAATTATTGATGAATAAAAAATACAAGCAAAATAAAATTTGAAATTCTTTATTTTAATTTAATATTGTTTTATTGGGAAGTCTGAAAAATCCCGAAAAATAAAATTCCCAACAGTGTAAAATTTCCGAATTGGAAAATTACCGAATAATAAAAATGCCGAAAAATAAAAATACCGAATTGGAAAATTCCCGAATATTAAAATCCGCGGGATGACTGAAAAATCACGAAAAATAAAATTCCCGATACTGTAAAATTCCCGAGTTGGAAAATGCCCCAATAATACAATTCACGAATAATAAAATTTCCTAATTATAAAATTCTCGAATTGGAAAATTCCTGAATAATAAAATTCTCGAAAAATTAAATTCCCGAATTGGAAAATTGCCGAATAATAAAATTCACGAGTTTATAATATTACCGAATTCGAAAATTCCCGACTAATATTATTATGTAATATTATATTAATACATATTATTATAAAAATATTATAATATTAAAAATTAAATTAAATATTATTAATATAAAATATCAATATATAAAATATTATTATATTATATTAATATTATTCTCGGCAGTTAGGGACGAATGAAAAAAATTCCGTAAAATAAAATTGCCGAATAATAAAATTCCCGACAGAAAATTTAAATTATTAAAAAAATTTTAATTTTCGAAAATTGTTGTTTGAATTTAAAATAACAATATTTTTAAAATTGAAATAAAATATTGTTATCTTAAATTCATACAATAATTTTCGAAATTTTAAACATGAACAACTATTTGAAAAATTTCATTATTGTTTTTGTAATCAATCAAACCTAAACATAAAAAAATGTAATTCTTTAAATTCGGGAATTTTCATATTCGAATATTTTATAAGTCGGCAATTCTCTGCCGGGAATTTTCCAATTGGGGAATATTATTAATTTCCGGGAATAATATTATTCGGGAATTTTCCAATTCGGTAATATTATAAACTGTCGTGAATTTTATTATTCGGCAATTTTCCAATTCGGGAATTTTATAATTCAGGAATTTTATTATTCGAGAATTTTATTATTCGGCAATTTTCCAATTCACGAATTTTATTATTCGATAATTTTAATATTCGGCAATTTTCCAATTCGGTAATATTATAAACTGCAGGGAATTTTATTATTAGGCAATTTTCCAATTCGGGAATTCTATAATTCGGGAGCTTTCCAATTCGGTAATATTATTAACTTCCGGGAATTTTGTTATTCGGGAATTTTATAATTCGGGACTTTTATAATTCGAGAATTTTATTATTCGGAATTTTCCAATTCGGGAATTTTATAATTCGGCAATTTTATTATTTGAGAATTTTATTATTCGGGAATTTTCCAATTCGGTAATATTATTAACTGCAGGGAATTTTATTATTCTTGAATTTTATCATGCGGCAATTTTCCAATTCGGGAATTTTATAATTCAGGAATATTATTATTCGAGAATTTTATTATTCGGGAATTTTCCAATTCGATAATATTATAAACTGTCCTGAATTTTATTATTCGGCAATTTTCCAATTCGGGAAATTTATAATAAGGGAATTTTATTATTCTGGAATTTTCCAATTCGGTAATATTATTAACTTCCGGGAATTTTATTATTCGGGAATTTTCTAATTCGGTAATATTATTAACTGTCCTCAATTTTGTCATTCGGGAATTTAAAAATTTGGGAATTTTATTATTCGAGATTTTTATTATTCAGTATTTTTATTTTTCGGCAATTTTATTATTCGCGAATTTTAACATTCGGGAATTTTATTATTCAGGAATTTTCCAATTCGGGAATTTTACAGTGTGGGGAATTTTATTTTTCGGAAATTTTGCAGTCGTTCCAGCTGTACTATCTAAGATTTTTTTTAATCATCAGAACACTTTCTTATTATTTAAATCAAAATATTTTTCTTTTCAGGAATTTAAATTACTTTCTAAAAACATGTTTTTATTTTAATAAATGTTTTCCTCTCCAAATTAAATCGTAATTTATCAAAAATTCAGATGATGAAAATTAGAAACTTGACTTTCCTCAGGCTAATTTTTTCTGTAAACGATTCTTTACTGTTATTATTTTGTAATTATTTTTAATTACTGATGATGAAAATTTAAAAAACTTTCTGAATAATATTGAATAAAAATTGTGCAAAATAGATCAAGTTCAAGTTCAAGTTTCACCGTTTTGAGGAAACATAAGTTCCTGTAAAGACGTTACCTTGGTGGAAGTGACGCGACTATTTACAAGCATCCGAAAAATGCCATCTAATTTCTTTGATAAAGCTGAAAATGTTTCTCAATCGCGTTCTCTTATTGAGTCCCAAATAAAATTTCTCATTTTTTTGGCTGTAATCTTTAATCTTTTTATCAAATCTTTCTCGACTTTTCTGGAATTTATTGTATTTTATTGCTAAATTGTAGTTCCACCATGAAACAAAATTTTTAACCAAGAAGATGAATTTTCGACAGAATAAATAAATTTGTAACCAAAAAGATGAATTTTGAAACAAATAGATAAATTTTCAACAAAATAGTTACATTCTGTATCAAGAAGATAAAATTTCTACTAAAAAGAACAACTTCTGACAAAATAAACGAACTTTACACGAATAGTTAAATTGTTAACCGAAAAATATATTTTAATCTTAAATAATGAAGCATCGACTGAAAGAATGAATTTTTAACCCTTCCAGGTTTAAACTTCCAGGCAAAAAGACGATCTTTTTAGAAGAGAGTTGAATTTTTGACTAGAGGGCGAATTTCTATTAAAAACTACTATTCAATTAAAAAAAATTATTTTTCAGCCAAATTTTCTACGGATGAATTGCACCCAACAGATGTCTTTTCTACCAAGAAAAAAAATGTCAAAAAAATGTATTACACAAAAATTAATAATTTAATATTTTAATTAAAAATGTTGGACAAACAAAAAAAAAAGAATTTTTAACGACATATTTAAACTTTCAAAGAATGAATTGAAGTTTCAACTCTACAGATGAATTTTTTACACTAAGAGACAAATCTTTAACTAAAAAAAAATCTATCCAAAATTTCTATCAACTAAAAAAAAACAGTTTTCCACAAAAAATAGAATAGTTTAATTTTCCCACAAAAATTGATAGATATGATAGATACATTTTTAAACTAAAATTTATAAATCTTCAATCAAAAATTTCGTTGTCAACTTTTTAGTTCCAAAAATTAATGGTTGAAAAAGACATTAATTTTCAACAAAAATAGTCAAATATGGATATAAAAAATTAATTTTCATCAAACAAATGAAAAAAAAAAAATTTTAACGAAATAGTTTAATTCTCAAAGAATAATTTGAAGTTTCAACTTTACAGATGAATTTTTTACACTAAGATACAAATCTTCAACAACAACAAAATTTGCAATAAAAAATAAAATAGTTCAATTTTTAGCTAAATAAATAAAATTTCAAACAAAAAGTTGAATTTTTAACTAAGAATTTAAATTTTTCATTAAAAAAGATAAATTTTCAATTAAATACATGATTTATTACTCAAGTAGTTGAATTTTCAAATAATAATTTTTTTTCAACCAAATACTAGAATTTTCAACTCAAAAAAATAAATTTTCAACAAAATAAATTTATTTTTAATAAAATATATGAGTTACTAATGAAAAGATGAATTATCGAACGAAAAATTAAAGCTTCTACTGAAAAAAAAGAATTTTAAATCAAATACTTTCATTGAAAAAAAAGTTATTCCAAAAATTAATTTATTTTTTAATAAGATAATCAAATTTTAAGTTAAAAATAAATTTCAGCCCGAAAAAATTTAATCGTCCAGCCCAAAAAAAAAACATTTTTTAGAAGGCAGTTGAATTTTCGAACAGAGGGCAAAATAAGAATTTTGAACTAAGAGATAAATTTTTAAACAAATAATTGAATTTACAACAGCAAATTAACTTTAAATCAAACAGTTGGGTAGAATCTAATTTTTTTGTTCAAGCAAAAAAATTAAATTTCGATCAAACATTTGAATTTTTAACTGAAACAAATTAATTTTCATCGAAAAATATAATAATTGAAATTTCAACAAAAAAAGATTTTTATTTGAAATAAAAAACAATTGGATTTATTTAAAAAAATGGATAACAAAATAGTTGAATCCTTAAACTAAATAGATTAATTGTTAATTAAACTGTTGAATTTTAAACTGAAAATGAATTTTCAATAAAAAAGTTTGATTGTTGAATTATTTTTAACTCAAAAGGATCAATTTACAACAAAAAATGAAATATTTATAGTTTAAGAAAAAAATTAATTTTCATCCATAAATTGCATATTCGAAAAAAAACAATTTTAAGTGAAAAATTTATTATTAGAATTTACAACTAAAAATGATAAATTTCCACCTAAAAATTGGATAAGAAAATTTTCAGTCAAGAAAATTAATGAAAGAGATAATGCTAATTAAAATTCTTTGAAAATTATGATTATGAAACCAAATGCTTATCTTTTCTATGATATTTATATTTAATTAATGTTACAAAATATTTGTGTCGAAAAATTTACTGAATCTTTAATAATAGGATTTTAAAAAATGTCGTATTTCTTGTTAGAAAATTAAATTGTACTATTTTATTGTTTTTTAAAATTAATTTATATCTGATAGACCAAAATTTATATTTATCAATTTAACAAACTTTTCAGAACCCGCCTGATTTGAAATGGATTCGATCTCCTTCGAAATAATTTTTAGAACAAACTTTTTCGTTTGAAAATGATTTATTTACTGAAAATTCAACGATTCCATTTTTAGTAGCAAATTAATATTTTTAATTGAAGCTTTATATTTGTTAGATGAAAAATTACATATTTGCTTAAAAATTTATTAATTTTGTTAAAAAGTCGTTTATCTTTGTAGATAATTAATTTTCTTGGTTTAAAATTCATCCTTCTGATTGAGGATTAAGCTATTTTGTTGACAATTATTTTGTTTCAAAATTAATTTTTTGAAGTGAAAATTTAAAATTCCATTTCCGGTTAAAAATTTATTGTTTCTGTTAAAATTTATTGTTTCTGTTAAATTCTTCTATTTTTGTAGAAAATTAACCTTTCGATTGACAATTCATCTTTTAGATTCAAGATTTGATTATTTTGTTCAAAATTCCTT
Source organism: Acraspis erinacei (assembly GCA_035041075.1). Classification (NCBI taxonomy): domain Eukaryota; kingdom Metazoa; phylum Arthropoda; class Insecta; order Hymenoptera; family Cynipidae; genus Acraspis; species Acraspis erinacei. Next base: position 93,728,706 of record JAWWLR010000034.1, on the reverse strand, counting down.
TTTTTTGTTTAATAAAAATTAATTTTTTTAACTAAAAGTTCGATTCTACCATTTTTGGATGAAAATTGATATTTTCAATTGCATCTTTTTTTTCTAGAGAATGCAGAAATATTTTTTTTAATTTCATTATTTTGTTCAAAAATTAATTTTTTTTACTAAAAAATTAGTTATCCCATTTTTGGTTTAAAATTAAGTGTTTAATTAAAACGTCATCTTTTTTGGTTGAAAATGAATTTTTTCGATTTAGAATTCCCTATTTCGTGAAAATCTCTTTTTTTTTAATTCATTACTTTAAATATCCTTATGTAATTTTTTCTTGAAAAATGATATATATTTTATTTAAAGATTTTGCTATTTACTAACAAATTCATCTGTTTTGGTAGATAATTCAGCTTTTTTTTGTTGCTTAATTCCACTTTTTTGGTCGAAAATTAATTTTTTTTAACTAAAAACTGAACTATACCATTTTTTTTGAATATTAAGTTTATAATTGAAATTTTATCTTTTTGGGTTCAAAATTAATATTTTCGTTGCGAATTCAACTATTTTGTTAAAATCCCTTTTATTGAAAAATAATTTCTTCCCGGTAGAAAATTCGTCATTTGTGGTATAAAAATAATATTCTTGATTAAAAATTAATCTTTCTCTTTAAAAATTCCTTTATAGTGGATCAAAAACTAGTTTCTGTGAAAGAAAATTCAATTATCTAATTTTTGGTTAATGTTAACATTTTTTGTTTAAAATTTCACAATCTTGTTAAAAAAGATAGTTTTTGTTTAAAAATTCGATTGTTTAGCAGAAAAGTAACTTATTATTTACAATTCTCAGTTTTGTGTTGAAAAATTTGTTGTATGAAAATTTAACTATTTAAGGTTTTTTTTAATTCATCTGCTTTAGAAGAAATTTTATCTTTCTTGGATAAAAATACAACTGTTTGGTTTGAAAATTCATCCTTTCGGTTAAAAATGCTGCTGTGTTATTGAAAATTAAATTATTGCAACAATTTTTTGTTTAAATAAAAATTCGTCTGTTTTAAGAGAAATTATTTCTTTTTTGATGAAAATGCCACTATTTGCTAGAGAATTCAACAACTTTGATAAAAACTCATCATTTTTGTTTAGAAATTCTACTTTTTGGATTGGAGATCCAATTTTTCTCTTAGAAATTTATTTCCTGTTTAAAAATTCATATTTTGATCGTGAAAACTCAACTGAAATATTTATTGAAAAAAAATGTAATTTATTTAATGCAACTTTTTTATTAAAAATTATTTTTCTCTGCTTGAGTTTTCAACTATTTTGTTTCAAAGATTTGATTGAATCACTTTATTAAGAAATAATTTTTTTCAAGATTTTTTTAAATTAAAACTTTATGTCTTCGATAGAAAGTTGAACTATTTTGTTAAGAATTATTATTTTTTAATTCAAGAATTCAACTACATACGTGGTTGAAAGTTAAACCACATTGTTAAAAATGTATTTTTTTATTGAATTTTTATCCCTGGTTATAAATATAACTGTTGAGTGGATAAACCATTATTTCGTTTATAATTAATTTTTCAACTGAAAATGTAACTCTTCCCATTTTGTAAAAACTGATCTTTTTAGTTACAAAGTTTCCTTTTTTGGTAAAAAAAAAATAATTTTCTTAGTTTGAAATTGAATTTTTGTCGGGTAAAAATGTATCAGTTTCGTGGAAAATTAAGTGTTTGCTGGAAAGCCAAATTTTTGGTTCAAAAATTGAATTTTTGTAGAGAAAATTCGTCTTTTGGCTTGAAGTTTCATCAGTTAGGATGAACTTTTCTTTCTTGAGTGAACAATATCTTTATTTGTGTAAACTATGGGTTTTTGGTTTTAAAATTCCTTTTATTTAAATATAAACTATGACACTTTTTCGGATATTTATTCTTTGTAGGTCAAAAATTCGACTATTATGCAACCTCGCTGAAGATTCCAACGTTTAAAAACAACTAATTTACAAAAAAATTTGTTTGCACGAGACTTGAAATGTTAAAGTTCTAAATGGATCTATTTGATGACGGAAGCTACCCGCAAAAGTATCACCCGCCTATCGTCTTCGGAACACACCCCAAATCAACCCTTAAGAATCGCAAAAATCATAAAAAATGACATAACATCTAAACCTAAAGTGTCAGTGTTAATTATATGATTCTTTGATGTCAACATTCAAACCAAAAGGGTACATCACCCCT
>JAWWLR010000034.1:93589606-93603744 GCA_035041075.1 Acraspis erinacei | reverse complement strand
GAATTGGTAATATCTGATATTGAGCAAGCATTCATTTACAAAAGACATGGTTAAAATAAGTCATTTTTGTACATTTGTGAATTTTTTACTGGAAAATACTGTTTTTCATTTGAGATGACATCATCAGTAATATTATTTTTATTCCTGAAATCAAAGAAAAAATATTTTTGGCAGACATCTTATTTTTCGCACCAAATCTATTGTAAACGTTGTTAAACTCTAGATTTAAAATATATAAAACTAGTCTGATAAATCCACATTAAAATATCAATAATTTAAAATAAAACAATTAAAATCTTAACCGGAAAAATTTAATTTTAGCACTCTAAAGTGCTACATTACATAGTTTTAACGATTTCAGCCATTGAAATTTACTTTGAAACTTGGAAACATTTGATTCCTACTAGAGGAACGAGAGAGAAATTAAGGGAAAAAAGAAACTCCGTACCTAAGAGAGGTTCGAGAGGAATTTAAGAGAAAGGAGAAAAGACTCTGTTCCTAACGATAGAAACGAGAGAGTTAGGGAAAATTAGAAAAGAAGAAACTCCGTTCCTACAAGAGGAACGAGAGATAGAATAGCGGAAAATAGTAAATACAGGATCTCTATTCCTCCTATACGAAGACAAATGGATCGACAAACTTAGATAGTCTAAATTTAAAGACTCGAACTATCTTGAACTATCTCGAACACTTAGAGAGTCGAACTATCCATCCATATGGTCGCTTTAGCCATCTTCGAAGGCTGTCCTAAAGGTGCCATCTAATATGGCCTATCTGCACATCTCGATGGCCAAAGTGACGTTCCATTTTTCTCCGTGTAGAGAAACGAGAGAGAGTGAAGAATGAAAATTATAAGGAAAGTGAACTCCGTTCCTACTAGAGGAACGAGAGATAGTGTCGAGGGAAAATAGTTTAGAAAAGAAACTCCATTCCTACGCAGAGAAACGAGAGAATAAGAACTAAGGAAAAATAAAATTCAAGAAAAAGTTTTCAATTGGATAAGAAAAAGAAAAGTCCTCTTCGAAAATTTAAGACTTCATTGATGGAGATAAACCTCTCGCCTGTTTTTTCACTGTTTTATAAGGATGCATCCAATCTTTCAAGTGACTCACTGGTCATAACCAATCGCTTTTTTCACACACTTGCAGATTCGAAATTATTTAAATTCAAAATTTGCATTAATATTACCTTGTTAACCTAGAATATTATAAACTTACAAACTACAAAATAATCTAGAACTTTAGCAATAACTAACACGATAGTGGTTGTTGCTTTTGAAGAAATAACAGGAAAATTTAAAGTGATCACTTCTTGCGTACCATTACAAGCGATTGGATAGATTGTTCTTTAAGCAATTTCTAAAATTCTCGCTCAAAGTGAAAGTTGCTGTCATTTTCAACTTTTTCCCAAACTCAAAAATATTCTCTATTATACCGTACAGAGATGGTAAATAATAATTACCAAATTACAATTTTCAGTGTTTTTTCCTACAATTTAAAAGGCATGTGCTTAAACTTGGGGCGAGCATAAAATGTTTTGTTTGTTTGTTGTTAGGAAAGAGGACTGTGGTTTACAAACGAAATACTTGAAAACTGTTTGTAATTGTTTGTCTATGCGATATAGGACATTCCGCGATTTCTTCTCGGGTCAATACTTCAACCTCGCCGCTATTTAGATTTATTTTTGCTCGTTTTAAACGCATCTGGACAGGCAGATATATGCCACGAAGAACCGTGTGCCCGTTTGTCATTTTGTCTAATATTGCACACACGTCACCACTGGACGTTGATAATACAATTTGTTCGAGCGTTGGCATCGACGAAGGGGCATTTTTAGTGCTTCTCAATTTAATTGGTGTAGTTGGAGGAAAAGCGTATATTCGAAGTTCGAATATCCGGTTCGGATTATGTTTGGGAATTAGTCGAATAAATTCTAGTTCCGCAAAACTGTATCCAAGCACGTGTGGAAAAGTTTGCCTGAGATGAAGAAACCAGGGCCTGACACGAAGAGGTGACCTTGACCTGGCACGAAGAGTCGACTCGGCAGGTGGTGGGGATCTGGCAGAATAATGAGGCAAGGCAAGGGAAAGAGTCGTGTCTGGAGAATGTCTGCCAGGAGAAGAATGAGAAGAAGGTCCAGCATGAGGAACACTAGGGCTAGTGTCACCGCCTAGGTTGGACTGTGAACTTAATTCTGCAACAAGAGATGGAGGATTACATTTTTATTTAAGTAAATAATCGTATCTTGGTATATCAGGAGTTGTATAGGTGGTCGCAATTGAACCATCAGGAAGCAGAACCGAGCGACTGCTTTGCTTAGTAGGAAGGGGAGGGGATACTTTATAATAAATTAATTGTATGCATACCTATTGAGATTTGTGCTAAAATGTCAGGATTTTGTAAAATTGTACGGTTAACTGTTTTTCTTAAAGAGTGTAGAATTGGTTTATAAATTTGATAGTTGTTTTATTAATTATTATGGGATATTCTTTTTTTTAGCAAAAATCTAAATATGAATACATATAGTTAATTTATTGTTAATTATGTATTGTTTACTCGTTTTTGTTTGCCTCAAAGGCTTGGATAAGGTAAGAAGGGTCACTCGTCCAAATTTTATTAAAAAATCTCTCTTATTTTCGAAAATATCGCGAGGTAAGTTTTACAAAAAGTATTAAAATTTCCACTCTCTGAGCTCGAGTCTCTCGATCTGTCGCGCTATACCCTCCTGTTCCTACTAGGCAAAGCGCTAGCTCGGTTACACTTTCCGAAGGTTCAATTAAGGATCTGAATACTATAACTGTCCAGTAATTTTTGTCTCTGAACGCCTTTGGCTTATTAAATATTTTCCAACAAAAGTTAAATTTTAATTTTAAAAGTTAACATTCGGAAATAATATTTAACCGTGCTTTTTTGTCGAGAAATAAGTTTTTGTTATTGTCTCATCTTTTTTCACTTCAACTCATGGATATTTTGACCAACTTAGAACTTCCAGTGTGAAAAATGCTCACAATTTTTTCGAATTCTTAAAAATAATTACATATATTCATGGTCACACGTCTATTCGTGAACATTTGTTTATAAGAGTAGTTTAAGTAAATAAATCATTTCTTTTAACTAATAAATATTGAAACAATTAGTCATTGGAAAGATATTCTAAGTTTATTTTGGCAGAAAAATTAGCTTATTCATTTAGACATTTTAAAACTAGTGTCTGATTCACAATACGACTTTTTCCATGAAGCTACTGGAGATCTAAAAGAGAGCTTCAATTAAGTCCTCTTTTAGACCTACAAGATCAAAAATGGAAGTTTGCAGAGCTTTAGAGTACTAGAAGAGGGCCCAAATCCAATATAAATTAAGCCCTCTACAAGTCCTCATAAGGCCTATTTGACACCTACATTTAGAGTTCTAAAGGAGGACTAAGATTTTGACTCAGGTATTTTTAAATAATTATGAAAATATGTCAAAGATTTTGAAATATCAAGTAGTGAGGAATGTTTGGTTTTCTACTTCCCTTTTGCACAGCTTGACTTTTTGAAATTTTTTCTCTAATTTTCCTCTTAGAAATAGCATTTTCATGATAATTTGAGAATAAGCAGATATTTTATTATGTTCTTATTCTTAGTTTAAAGTGGATATTTTAAATCCAATCTTTATGTAGATTAATCCTGTGAATAAAATTAATCAGTTAGTAAGTAATTAATCATACACCTTTAAAGCAAATAATAAATTTATTTTACCTAACTGAATAAAACTTAAATTCAATATTTATTTAATTTAACATTATGCAACAAATTAATTATCTAATAACTAATGAATTTTTTTCAAAAAATTAAAAGTATTAAATAATTATTTGTATCGAAGCATTCGAATAATTTGTATTTTATATTTTTCTGAAAATTTTAATTATTAATAAGCTTTTTTCGCAACAGCAGAAACATTTTAAAAATCATGTGACTCAAATAAAACAACTTAAACTTCAATCTTTTTGTGAATTAATATTGTGCACATAATTAATGAGCTAATATTTAATTAATCAGTTAACAACATGAAAAAAATAAAAAAATTATTTTCATAGAAACATACAAATGATTCTTACTTGATGCATTATTTTTTTAACTTAATTTAATTTAACTTTAATTTCATATCTTTTTGATAATTTGTATTATTAATAATCTTATTTAAACTAATTCACTAAAACGCGTCCAAAAGTCAATAAATTTGCAAAAAATAATATACTTTCAATGTCTTTGAAGAATATGAAAGCGAATTGTTTATTTCGTTTCTAAAAAACATTGAAACACTATAAATATGGTTACACCCAAATCTTAAAAGGTTACAGAAAAAATAAATTTTCATTATTAAAAAAAAATAATGGCCGATAGTCAATTATACGTTTCTTAATTAAAAACGTTTAAAATTTATTATTTATGCAATTTGATGTTTTGGAAAAAATTAATCAGTCCATAGTTAATTAATCAGGTCATGATATAAAAAACAATAAACCGAGAATGCAAAAACCAGATTTTTGTATTACTATCAAATTACAATCAAAGAACATTTGTAAAAAATAATCAGAAACGTTTCGGAACACATGTGGCACCCCTGTCAAGGAAACATTTTTTTTTAATTCGGAAGGTGGGAACAGCAACGGAACCAAGATGCTCTCTCCCTGATACCCAAAAATCAAGCAAGGGTCAAATTGCAAACTCATTAGGAACATACCTGAAATATCCGGTGAGGGTCGAAAGGCAAACAGGTTAAAAAGATACCTGAAATATCCATCATAAACACATTTTGACCCGCGGTTGAGTCTCGAGTTTCAGGGAGAGAACATCGTGGTTTCGTTGCTGTTCCTGCCTGCTCGAGTTTTGTTATTTATTTTTATTTTTATATATTAAATCGACCTAGGTAGATTCATTAGAAAATTATTACTTCAGACATACCAGTAGTAAAATCAATAATAAAATAAATAACAAAATAATAAAATCAATAATATTAAGCTTACAAAATAAAAGTCATTAAAGAGTTATTTTCATTGAAACATGCAAATATTTTTTTCTTTAGACTTTTCTTTACATTTAAAATTTATTTGTTTTTAAATTTATCTTTAACTCTGATTTCAGGTAAAATTTAAATATACGAAAATGTGCAGAACTCCTCCTTATCAAGGCAAAAAATAAAAAAATTTGTACAGGCAGGAACAGCAATGGAACCACGATGCTCTCTCCCTGAAACCGGAGAGTCAAGCGAGGGTCAAATTGCAAACTCATCACAAACATACCTGAAATATTCGGTGACGATCAAAAGGCAAAAAGGTTCTGACGCTTGCCTTATATTTCGGGTATGTTTGTGATGAGTTCGCATTTTGACCCATGCTAGATTCTCGAGTGGCTGGAAGAGAGCATCGTGGTTTCGTTGCTGTTCGTTCCTGCCTCCTGAAATTTTTTTATTTTTTTTTATTTTTATATATTAAATGGACCTAGGAAGATTCGTTAGAAATTCATTACTTTAGATATACCAGGAGTAAAATCAATCAGTTTCAAATAATAATTTTCTAAAATAAAATGTATTGTTTTACTACACGGATAAAAAAGGATTGTCGAAGTTAGATGGTCTAAATTTAGAGAACCATTAAGTTCTTCTATATGGTCGAACGATCTATACATGTCGTTGAACTATCCATCATATGGTCACTTTAGCCACCTTAGAGGGCTGTCTTAAAGTTACCATCTAATATGGCTGATCTGCACATCTAGATGGCCAAAGTGACCTTCCAATTTTTCTCCTTGTAGATCGCTGCTTACTAGATTTTTTATTCGTACATTTTTTCGAAATTCGCTAAGTGTTTATTTTTGAATCATTTCGAGGAACCTCTAAGTTTCGAAATAAACTAGCTCATTATCAACTAATAATAAACTATGAGTACTGCCCGAAACTATGTTGCATATACGTATACGCTCACATTTTTGGAGAGTACCATATGTATATTGCATATGTACTTGAGAGTTGAAAATTTTATTTGAGTGATGAAGACGCAAAAATTCTTATTTGCCTGAATTTCGACAAAAATTGTCTAAAATAATAGATATATTATATTATATTATTATATTCACCAATAGAATTAAGAATCACGGCAGAGGATAAGACCAGAGAACAAACAATCCTCATCTTTTTTAAGCTGAGAAAAAACTGATTATAATCGTTCCCTTTTACGTTTAAGGCGTGATGCTTGCCCTTCTGACATATTTACATTTGATAAGAATCAGCTTCAAATGAAAAAGTTGATTACATATTTCTTTAAAACTGATGTCATCATTTATGCTATTGTTTTTTAAGTATCAATTCTACAAAGCATGTTAAAATAATTAAATGAATTTCATCTTTTCATATGTTTGATCTAATGTTTAAGATAATTGAGAGAAACAGAAGTTATCTTGCAACCGAAGGAACTTTTTGAAATATCTAATAGTGATCTTGGATTCCTAAAAATTAGTATAAATAGCAGTACATGTTCCACTCATAAAATTTGAGTTCCGCTGCTTTTTGTTAACACAAATTTTTAAAAAATCGAATAAATAGAGATAATATTTAATTATCCAGAAAATCTGTTTATATACAGGTCTTAGGGTAACTAAAAGAAAAGAATAAGCGATAAAATTTGTACTTTATTTAATAATATATGAATACACATTTTCGGTCGTGGTACAGAAATCAAAAATACATTTGCTTATTTATTAAGTGCGAAACGAAAGATGAGTCATAAAAAAGGTATTTGTTAAAGTTGAAGAAACTTTAATAAAAGCACTTTTTTAATTGTAGCATAAAAGTGTTAAATTTCGAAAGTTTAAATTAAAATGCTAAATAATTCACACATATAATATTTATTTACCATTTAGCACTTGCCAAGGAAACAATTTTCAATGAAGGTAATGGTCGAAAAAAATCCAATTCATGGAGAAAAAGTCTGATATGATTTCTTGAATTAAAATTATATATTCTTGTATAAAAGCAAAAACATGATTTTTCATGACAAAAAGCAAGAGTAAAAAAAGACTATTCCAAACAAAAATTTCATAATAATGTTTTTTTGGAATTTTGAAATTCTTTATTAGAAATAATTTTAATGATTTAAAAATGTTATTGTTTTTGTAAGCTTTACATTTTGACATTAAAAAAAATGTATTTTGTTTAAAATGAAATCATCAGTAATACTATTTGGAAGATATATGGGATTATAAGTTTGATTTTAATCTAATTTGAATTTCTTTAATTTTAATTAAATGTGTCACTTCAGAAGTGTCAGTTGTCATTTTAGAAGGTCTGTGTATAAACCTGGGTTAAGCAAAAATACAGAGCGAAAAGCAAGAGATCTGAAAGGCTGGCACGTTTCTTTTCGGGTCTTATTAACAGTGTGAACAATGATTGTTTATACACGTAATACTACAAAATTATTTGAAATGGTTTTTTTGTTACTTATCGGACATTCCGCGATTTCTTTTGTAGTCATTTCTTCAACCGCGCCGCTCTGTATATTTATTTTCGCTCGTTTTGGTCCCCAATACTTTTGTATATATAATCCACGAAAACTCGTTTGCCTGTTCGGATATTTTTCTAGTATTGCACAAACGTCACCATTGGACGTTGATAATACAATTCGTTCGTCAGTTGGCATGGGCAATAAGACACAATTTTTGGTTGCTAATCTAATAGGTTTATTGGGAGGAAAAACGTATCTTCGAAGTTGAAATATCCGGCTGTGATTAGTTTTGAGAATAAGTCGAATAAATTCGAGTTCTTGAAATCTGTATCCAAGTACTTGAGGAAAAGTTTGCTTGAGAGAAGAAGAACTAGACCTGTCACGAAGAGGTGACCTAGATCTGGAACGAAGAGGTGGCTCGGAAAGTGGTGGGGACTCCGCAGAATAATGAGGCAAGGCAAGAGAAAGATTCGTGTCTACATCATGTCTGCCAGGAAAAGATGAAGAAGAAGCTCCGCCAGGAGGAACGCTAGGAGCAGGGTCACCATCAGGCAAACGCTTGGACTGTGAACTTATTTCTGCAACAAGAAATAGAGGATTACATTTTTATTTACGTACCCTATCGTAGTTTGGCATATCATGTGTTGTAAATGTGATTGCTATTAAGTATCTAAATACTATAATCGTCTATTAATTTTGCTCTGTGAACGTGTTGCACTCCTGGATTTTTTTCCAACTGGAGCGTGCATTAATTTTGAAGGATTTTGTTTGTAGAATTGAGGGTTTATTAAAGAAAGTGGTTACCAGTTGATCATTCAAAGTATGCTTCATCGCTAGCCCCTAATTTCTCCCGACTTTCTGGCCCCATACGGATACCATGTCGAAAAAACGAATCGACTTTTGAAGCTATCCACGAATCCCCCCATTTTTTGGCATCTTTATAAGAAGTGAATCGTGGCTTAATAAGGAGAATGAGGCGGGTGGGGTAGAACTTCCCATTTTATCGGTTGCAAGTATGTTTAGCAGATTTTGCAACAAGGATAAATTGATAGTGTCTCTTCCCGTATTGCGGCCATATATCCTTTAATTCTTGGCTCAATGGAATTAGTTGTTTTCGATAAAGGTCGCCCGTGATGGTTTCTTTAGGTTGGAGCAGCTCACCGTACACCATAACCTGTTGATCCCACCAAATACAGAGCATGGCCTTCAATCCATGGACATTTGGTTTCGGTATTGATGATGACAGTTTGTCGGGCTTAACCTACGATTTCCTATGCTCAGGGTTATCATAGCGAATCCACTTTTTATCGCCGGTGACAGTACGATGCAGAAACCCTTTCCGATTTTGCCGTTGGAGTAGCTGTTCAGAATTGAAAAATCTCCTTTCCACGTCTTTTGGCTTCAGTTCGTATGGATCCCAATTTCCTTGCTTTTGAACCATTCCAAGTTCCTGTAAGCGTTTGATACGGCTCTTCCCCGACTAACGTCTTCAATTACTCATCCTTAATATTTTGCGGATGGCCTGGACGTTCTTTGTCTCCTAAAGCAAAATCTCCACAATTAAAGTATCGAAACCAGTACTCTCATGTTGTAATTGATGAAGTGTAATCTACGTAAGTTTCCAAAAGCAATCGAGGACTTTCAGCAGGACTTTCCTTTGAATTGAAAAAGAACAATAAAACTTACCACAAGTGCAGCTTTCTTGGTACGTAAGCCATCCTTAATGCTACAAAAACTATGCTGTTACACTTCGGCAAACCGACACCAAATGGAAAATTAAGACCATATTATAGGGCTTCGACATGCATATAGTAACGACATGCCTCGATGTGATATTTTACAAGTAACGCCATATCTGCGAAATCTCTCCAAATTAATACACGCTCGAATAATGTAGACTTTAAATTTAAAAAGAATGCATTCTTACAGAAAACTTGATGGTGTTGTTTTTGACACAGAAGCGTTAGCTATTTTCTTTTCTTTTGTCGCTCCATTCCATTGGGATTTTTAGCAACAAAAAGGTTCCAGTGTAACAGTCGATAACAATTTTTTTCGTCCCGTAAATACAATTGAGTTCATTTATGGTAGAACGTCTATTTATGAATATTTGTTTATAAGAATAGTTCAAGTCAATAAAACTTTCTGTCCAACTAATAATTAATAGGACAACACGAATTCATTGTACAGCTATTTTAACTTTATTCTTGCGAAAAATGAGCCTATTTATTTAGACATTTTTAAATTGTGTATTTTGTTTACAAGAAATTTTTAGATAGTTGAAAAGGAGCATCTGCTTTTCAGAGATCGTGAATTAAAATTAATTTTGCTTTTGTCTTATGCGAAAACATTTTATGAAAAGACCATGATGATTTCTTCAAACTAGAGTTCACGGTGCATTTTAAGTGGAATCCCCAAAGAGACTTCATTAAGAAAATTGTTTTTACAGTTAGCATCTTTTTTTACTTAAAGACAATCTCAACACATTCCTAGTTTACTCCACAACAAAAATCAGGTATATTCACGAAGAAATGAAGAAAATGTGCATCCGTTTATCAAAGTTCTTCAAAAAATTCCTAAATAGCAAATATTCTTAATTAATTATAAGCAGACAGTAATTTTTTAAATATCTCAGACAAAATCTATGGATGATAAAAATAAATGATTAAAAGAGAATGACAAAAGAATGATATATGATGGAAATAAGAGAATAATAAAAAAAGTTGGATTGTTTAATTGTATGACGGGTTTGTAAATAAATTTTGGCATTGTTTTGTTCAAAGTGCTAAGGCTGGAATTTGGGTTTTGTTGAAGTCTATTATAGAATTTTGAACATAATATTTGATGACATAACATTTGATCTTTGAAGATATAGAAAGAGGGATTGGGATTGAAAAATGAATAAGGAAAGTATGAACTCGGCACCTCGAAGATGTTTTTTTAAATTTAACAAAGTGTCAGTTTTTTATTTTTATTTTTAATATAATTTATTATGATTTAAACCAAACTCCTCGCCGTATCAAAAAGTAATTTTGAGAAAACTTGTAGATGCCTTTTAGGCGCAAAATTTTGGTTTATTAATTATTTTTTCGTAGCTTGTGTACTTTTTCCAAAAACTTAATTTTTTTAATTTTAATTGTTTGAACTTAAAATAGAAATTTTCATTATTTGTTGAGCAATCGAAATTTGAATTTTTCATTTTTCAAGAAATTTATAAAAGCTGGCCTTAAAATATTGTAGGTTTTTTAAAAAAGAAATGTGTTTATTCGCCTCACTTGGTTTTCCATATCGTTTGTTGTTTGAAATTAAATGTTTATTTGCGATTAATTTTTAAAATTTTGTAAGTGCTATAGCTTTTTGAATTTACAACAAAAATGGCTAGTTAACGAACTCTTTCTTTCTCTTAGAACCTAAAAATAGTGCGTTAAAGCTCGATTTTATTGGTTTATTTCATCGAGACTTATCGTGTTTAAAAATAGATATCCAAGCGCGAAGCGCGCTATATGAACGGCGCGCACATCAGGGGCGCTCAAGCAAAGTACTACGTGAACTCGATTAAATATACGCATAAGTTTATAGTTGAGAGGTTACCATAAGTATGGACACGTGGACTTGTGCGTTGAAAATTTTATCTGATTAATTAAGCCGCGGAAATTCTTATTTTCGTAGGACTTGATAAAAATTTGTTTAAAATAATAGATATATTATATTATTATATTTACCAATAGAATTAAGGATAACGGCAGAGGATAAGACCAGAGTGCTGACAATCCTCATCCTTTCTGATCACAGCAAAAACTGATTAATTTATTAATGAAAAATATCCCTAACACAATAGTATAGTCGTTATCTCTTCGATCGAAGGCTTCAAGCTTCTTCTTATGAGATATTTATATTTGATAAGATTTAGTTTCAACGAAACGTGTTTGGCTACACGTTTCTAAAGAACTGATGTAACCGTTGATGTAATCACTTACCTTTCAAGGCTTTGAAAAACTAAAGAAATTATACTTAAATATTTTGAGAATTTGAAAGATGGTTTTTAACCTTTTATATGTTTAAACAAATGTTTTAGTAAATTAAATAGAGAAAAAGAAGTTAACCTTGAACAAGATCATCGTCCTGAGAAGTCTAATATGTCAATTTTCAAAAATTATGAATGCAAACAAAAACACACTACTTGATCCTTCACTTGTAAAATTCATTTCAATAAATGAATAATAAAAATAAATAAGTGATGGAGGTATGTGATGATACGAAAGATAGGGTGAGAGGAGGGAAGGGAATCTCTGAAGGTTTCTGGATGGATAGGAGGTTCACGAAAGGGTGCCCGCTTAGCCCAATGCTGTTTGCAATTTTAATCGCTTATATGGAAAGTAAGTTAGCGGCCGCAGTGTCTTATTATACGTAGTGGAGGTGTGGAGGTGGAAGGTAAGTGAGAAGGTAAATAGGATACATGAGAGGTATGTAAAGCGGACCCTGGGATTAGCAAGGAATACGTCGAACTATATTGTCAGGAGGGAGACAGGAAAAACGAGTTTAGGGATTATAACGGGGAGCCGAGCATGTAATTATGAGGAGAACTTTTTAGAAGTGGGGGGAAGTAAGCTGGTTAGGGAATGTTGGTGGGAGAAAGAGACCAGACGTAAGGGCGTGAGGATGGCGGTGGAAAGGTATTTTAGAACGAGTGGATTGCAGATCGATGAAGTTAGAAGGATGCATGAGGAAGAAAGTAGGGTATATGAGTTGTTTAAAAGAAACAGCATGGAGAGAGAAAGAAAGAAGCAGGGGAGGAGAGAATAAGAGAGTCAAGGTTTAATGGAAACTATGTGTGGATTATGCCAAGGGAAAGAGCGCACTATTTCTGTGAGAAAGGAGAGCAACCGCGTCAGGAACTTACAGTGAGATTTATATGCGGATACATGGAGAGTTATAATAGGTTCTGGCTTTCTGGGTAGAAGAGGATGTGTGAATTGTGCGGGAAGGGGGATGCAAAAGTGGAGCTCTGGTTGGAGGAGTATGTAGAGGTAGAAAGGAGTGGGATAAGCATGGAGGTATTGCTGCCTGAGAGGGAGGTTAAAGGGAAGTTGCATAGGTGAAGGGGGTGTTAGGTAGGATGGAGAAGAAGAAAAGGAATGAGGTAGAGGAATGGAGAAGGAAAAAATGTGTATAGGAGAGGAAGTAGATGTAAGAAAAGTGTATATATTATAAATAGTAGATAAAGATTAGAGATTAGCTGCGGAGGCAGAGGCTGGCAAGTCGAGGCAAAGAGAGAAAGTAGCGTTATGCGTGCGAAGCGAGAGAATAGAGACATGCTTGCGAGGTGATGCGAAGCGAGGAAGGCAAGGTCGGCTTAGAGATACGGTGTGGATGGATACAAATAAATAATAAATAAATAATAATAAATAATCATAAAGAATAATAAATAATAATAAATAATAATAAATAATAATAAACAATAATAACAAATAAAAATGGGTACATAAGCTAGTCACACTTCCTAAATTAAAAACAAACAGAATAGATTTTTGATAAGCTGAAAATCCAAAGATTTTTTGCCTGCGCATATTATTAATTCTGAGCCAAAAATCACCTTTCAACATCATCTCAGTATAGGTCATTATCGAAAGCTTTGTATGGATTTAAAAATTGAAAGATTAAGATTACAGATATTAATCAAAGAATAAATGAAATTGATAATAAAGTGTATTGTTTATAAAAGAAAGGTAAATCATCTTGCTGTAGATGGCCAGAATAAATTATTTTTTGAATGTCAAAAGGTATGATAGATAAGCTTGTGAAACAGATGATTAAGGACTCCAGCTCAAAGTTTGAATTGTTAAAGCTTTTAAACTTATCTGACTATATGTATGTATGTATCTCAAACCTGCATTTTTACGCACAAAATCCCCAAGCTCACATACAAGAAACCCACAAACCCTTAATAAACCAACACTAATACAACAAACCCAAATCCCACACACCTCAAGCCCACGAACATTAAGCCCGCAGTTTTAAGCTTAAGAACATCAATCCTAAATCCTCCAATCTTTCACATCTGAAAGCTGCCGTTTTAAGCCCAAAAACCTCAAGCCCACATACTATAAACCCACAAACTCTAAGCCCATACACCGCTATACCAGACACTCCAGGCATGCAAACTTAAAGCCCCCAATTTTAGGCCTACAAACCTTAACGATTAGTGCGTGTGAGCTTGGGGTATATTGGCTTAAAACTCAAGGCTTGAGGTTGTAGGATGATTTTTAGGCTTAAAATTTTGGGCTTGAGATTTGTGGGCTTAGCGTTTTGTGGCTTAGGATTTGCAACTTTATAGTGTGTGGGCATAAGGTTTTTAGACCTAAAATTGCAGGTTTGAGATTTCAAAGCTTGGGGTATGTAGTAGGGATATGTGGCGTTTGTTCATCAAGGGTTTGTGGGTTTATTGTGCGCGAGCCTGGGGATTTTGGGCGTAAAATTGCAGGCTTTAGATTTAAAATCTTAAGCTATTTAACATTAAAATTGCGGAAAATCGATTTTTTTATACGTGAAGATCGCTTTTATACGGTTTTTTTTACAATTTGCGATCAATTTAATATAACGAATTTGTTAGTTTATTTTGAAGTTTTCGGAATTTTTCGCTTTTTATGTCAGAAAATCGATTT
>JAWWLR010000034.1:93552060-93567990 GCA_035041075.1 Acraspis erinacei | reverse complement strand
CCCGGCACTCTAAAATACCACGCATTTATTCCAAATGAGAACAGACAATTGCAACTGAAAAAACTTCATTCGCAACAGAACATGATCTGCTTTCGAAGACAGTCAAAAAGCCTAAAGTTCAGAGAAGTAAATAATGCGCGAAAAAAAGGCGAACTAAATAAATTATGATCAATTTAGTGCAGCTTCGCTGGAGAATCGTGCATACAACCAAGTCCCCGGTAGGACTGGCCAACCTGTCCGAGCGCGCGGGGAAGAGTTTCGCTCGGATATCGTCGCATAACTACATAACAATTTTCAGTCCCAAAATGTCAAACAATATTTTTATTGGAAAAAAGTCAAGCTTTCATGTAAAAATACTTTTAGAAAATACAAACTGCCCGAAGAGTAGAAAATGTTAAATAAACGTCCTAAATGGCAATTTGTTTATAAAAATTAAAAAATTAAAAACAATAGATGTCAGAGGATAAGAGAGCATGAAAAACCAGTAAGGAATCACTTATAGAAAATTCAATGCTCATTTTTAGGAAGGAAATTATGACCATTTGAAAATACCCGCTTTGCCCAGAGGATGCAAATTTCACCCCCTGTAGTTCGAGGAGAGATGGTAGTAAAGGTCTACAAATTGGTGGGTATACTACTATCATATAGGCAAACAAACTCTGAAAATTTGAAGGCAATCGGAAGATATGACTTATAATGTTGGGGCAGTTCATGAATAATGCCCCATAGTTTAGTTCGATAATTCTCCTGAATTGTTTCGACCATTTTCCAATGGAGACGCAAGGTTCTGTTTCTCAAAATTTTAAACAAAAGCCTTGCTCACAAAATTTATGAACTGAGGTAATAATATTTAATTCAATGAGTACAATTCATAAATTATTAGATCGAAATGCATTTAAGTTCATTATACTGAGTTAGTGTGATATCCAATTAGAGAATGTTATTCATACTAGAATATTAGCAATTTCATTATCAGTTCCATTATGTAAGTTAGCCGTAAAGATTAGTTGTTAGGGAATACGTAAGAGCTTTAAGTAAGTCAGATGAAGCCGATAGATTAAGCGTGCGATTATGTATGTAGTGAATAAATTTAGTATATAATAATAAAAATAATAAATGTACGCAAATGTCTGTATTTAATTATATTTAATTTCTGTATTTAGTTGTTCCTTTTGATGTTTAAATGTTATGGTGGAGTCAGTTTTCATATAGACTTTTGAGATTCTCATATTCTTTTTATGGAAACTTCTAAAGATGTTTTCGCTAATTCGAATAAAATGTATTAATGTCGTTTTAACTTCGCTTTTCAATTTTGATATAGTGAATTTTAAATTCTCGTAAGTTTTATTAGAGTTAATGCGACGTCCTTTCTATTTTTTCCAACAAAAATATTAGTTTCGATGGCTGAAAAACACTATATTAATTTTTGATACGCAAACCCTGTTTTTCCTATTTTAAATTCCTATTATAAATTCTTGGTCAGTCGTGAAGATGTGAACTGCAATGTTGACGAAATGTCGGCAAGATTCTTATTTTTGCACAAAATTGCAACCGTAACCAACTCCTTTTTCTTAGCGTCTTTAGTATTTTCATTGGACTATATAAGTTAAAATAATTTGTTAAAAACCATATTTACCCGCGATATTAATTGTTCCTTTATTATACTTTCGAGTCTGTACCCTCCGATGATTTCACACTGTTAATTACCTTACCCCACTAAGTTTACCCCATTAGGTTGTCTTTTACAATTGAAGAAATAAGTTAAATTAATCTGTAATTAAAATTTCTATCAATCGAAAGTGAATTCTCTAATGCTATTTCTTTCTGGATACTCTAGTATGCCCCAGCGTATCCATCCTGCATATGTATATAAATAGAATGCTTCCTTGAAACGGAAAATAATAGTCAAATACACTAGGAGGCCTAAGATACGAGAAGTACGGGAATCGGGATATCCAAAGACACGCCCGTGAAAGGGTCTCCCACTCCTGCGACGCATAGATTTCGGGAGTAATGCTTGGAAACGCACGGGGTCCACCTCGCGCACGCGCGTGTGTGAAATTCGGCACAGAGTATTCACACTTGTGACGTAACGCATTCCGAGTGGCCATAAAGGGAATGGCATTGCCTGTATGCTCCTATTGTTTGCATGTGTTACCAGAGTTAAAAAAATTGTTTTTGTTTTTTCGAAAGTCATATTTTATTCAATCTGACAGTTTTTACACAGCACTACAACGAAAAGCATATCAAAGTTCGAATCTTATAAATTTTATGAAGCTCATTTGGTGGTGAAAGTGAAGTGCAAGCAGCTAATAGGTACTTTTATGCTTCTGACTGAGGTTAGCGTTTCAATTTATTTACATTATAACATTCCACTGCTGATGCTAAATGTGATGGCAGTTTTTATTGAGATTTTTGAGGTTAGGGTTAGGTGCAGTCTTCAGCTCGAGTGATCAGCGCAAAGAAATATCGCTCAAAATACAGACTGCTCCTAGCCTCAAAATCTTAATAAAAACTGCCATCGCTATACCGCTTTTCAAAAAATCAAAGCTAAATTTTAGGTTGCCGTTCGATAATAAAAAGATAATTCAAATTTTATCGTATAATTTTAATCAGTCAGTACTAAAGGGCTCTGCCATGTACTTTCATTACATATGTTCATCTCCAAAAACGTTGCAAAACTCTGGGCACACGTGTGACTCAGAATTATAAAAATCGAAGCTTTTTTTTTAAATCTCTCGAATGAACAACTGAAAAGATGAAAAATAACTAAGTAATTTTTAAATAATTTTTAAAAATCTTTAAAATTATTATGCAAAAAACGTTCAAATTATGCATTTACAATTTCAAAAGCGAAATTAGTGGAACAAACTTTAAGTATACTTAATTATGTAATAATAAATCAATTCGACAGCAAAAAGTTGGCGAAAATTTTTCAGCGCCAACATTTAGAAGTTCTCCCCATTATTATTTACAAGAAATAACTAAAATAATAATAAAAGATGTAACTATAATGAAAGAAATTGCTCAAAAAATGAAAGATGGGCATTATATTAAAAGAAAAATTATTATGAAAAATTTTACTGCAACTTGTGTAGTTTCGCCATAAATCTAATTTGTTTATATTCACTGTAGATATAATTTATGCAAAAAATTTTCGCGAATAAAAGGTTATTGTAGTTTATAATAAACTTCCAGATAACTTTTGGTTAAACAACTTTTGTCTTTTAATTTTGTTCGTCTCTTGTGTCCTTTTTCCACACATTTTTTAAAAATTTGTATTCTTATTTTTTACGATTGAAAGAAAATCTAATCGTCCTCTCTACAAATTATTAATAACAAATTTATAGATCTTTTTGGGGTGTACAACTTTAGTTTGTTAATTTTAGTTCATACCTTGTGTCGTTTTTCCAAAAATTTAATTTTTTAATTTTGAATGTTATTTTTTATGATTAAAATAAAAACTGCGTGTCCTATAACGCGTCTCTATTAATTTTTTTCATACCTTGTGCCGTTTCTCCAAAACTTTAATTTTTTATTTTTAATGTTTTTCTTCTCTTGACTTTTTTTCATTTCATGCGTTGTTTGTCTTAAAATGTTGATTTTGGTTTGTTTTTTTTGGATTTTGAACATGCTATAACTCTGATAATTTTCTTTCTGTACAAAAAAATCATAAGGATAAATTGTTCGAGTTTACGAGTATTATAATCAGCAGTACATAGAATTTTTACATCTTGAAAAAAAAATAGTTTAAAAAAATTTTAAATGCGCTAGTTTTTTTAATTTTCATGCAAAATAGCTGGTTTAAGAACTTGCTCTTTCTTCTTAGGCCTCAAAAAAGTGTAGGAAAGCAGAATCGAATTTGATCAATCTTTCGACAATTATCGTGCCTGCAGTATTCAGACGACAGACTGCAGACACACACCTTCGTACAAATTATTTTTTCTGACTCAGGAGGTATCAACTTCTGGAGATTTGATGAAAATCGATAAAGTGAATTTTTACATAAACCCAACAGCTTCTGAATAAGATAAGAATGTAAACAAATTAATTACAAAAAGAGAATTTATACTATCCATGTTCTTTGCAATTGTATTTTATCTTACTGTCGGTTTTTACCACTTTTTCAATAATAGTTCAGGTTTAATAAATGAGGGCTTAGCTTTTTGAAGAAAACATTATTCACAATTCTCCTCTTTCCAATTTGGAAAACAAATTCTCCTATGTCTGAAATAGTTGAAACAACTCCTTTTGAATCACAAAATCTAGTCAAAGTACTGAAAAAATTTTTCGTATGTTTTAAACTTTTCTCATTTTTCTTTTTTTAAATAAAATACATAATTTATTGTTCCGAGGACCTTGCTTATGAGAGTACAAGTGTTTGGATAAATTTTATATTTAAAAATTTATAAAATTCCTGGTAAAAGCCCTGAAAAGAAAACTCATATTTAAAAAATAAAATTTATCACTGTTTTGGCCTTTATATTTAAAATGATATAGCGTCAGCGTTGGGCAAGCATAAAGAATGAGCGAAAAGTACGAGGTCTGACATACAGGTACTTTTTATTGAAGATACGAATAGTTACGTTTTACACCTGGAACACTTTAAAACTCGGCGTGATTGGGTTTTTAAGGGTTACTGGAAAATCATTGATTTATTCTTTGGTCAGTTCTTCCACCACGCAACTGTGCATGTTTATTTTCGCGCGTTTTAACCGTGATAAAAAAGGTTTAAAAAGTCCACCAAAAATCGTGTATCCGCTGTAAATTTTTTCCACAATTGCACACACGTCACCATTGGGCGTAGATAAAACAATTTGTTCTTCAGTTGGTATGGGCTGAAGTGCATGACTTTTGTTTTTCAATCTAATTGGCTTATCGGAAGCAAAAATGTATCTTCGAAGTTCGAAGATCCGTGATGAATTCTTGTTGGGAATAAGTCGAAGAGCACTTAATTCTTAAAGAATAAATTCAAATACTTGAGAAAAGGAATGCAAAAGAGGAGGGGACCTGGATCTGACACGAATAGATGGCTCCGCAGGAGGAGTTGATATAGCAGAAGAATGAGGTCTGGCAAGGGGAATATTCCTTTACAGAGAATTCATTTTGGGAAAATAAGAAGGTCTGCTTCGAAGAACGCCAGGAATCGGGTCACCATTAGGCAAACACTCGAATTGTGAACTTAATTCTGCAACAAGAATCAGAGATCAACTTCGTGGCCTGAATTTTTAAGAGTAAGAACTGTTGAGTGTCAATACAACTCTCATATGCAAATCCAAGTTATGACTTTACTAACATTTGATTTACGCAAATATTAAAAAAAAAGTTTTTAAAGTTTGAAAAAAAGTATTCAGATGAAAGTTTGCGTAGTGAGAGTTAGGACATTTACTTAATTTTTTAGATATATTATGTTATTATATTTACCAATAGAATTGAGGATTACGACCGAGGATAAGACCAGATTCGATAAAATTCTCATCTTTTTTAATCAGAGGAAAAACTAATTAATGTATTGATGAAGAATTATATTACAAATCAAACTAAGGAATATTCTACTGTTTCAGTATCTTAACTAATTTATAATTAATTTGTTATCACTGATATTAATGGTACTCTTATTCTCCTCGCGATGTATTTAGATTTGATAAGAATCAGCGTCAATGAAAAAGATGTTTTTACATATATCATTAAAACTGATTACGCTATCTATATAACCTTCTGAGTCTTAATGAGAGCTGGTTTTAAATAATTACCATAAATTTCATAATAATTTAAAAAAAAATGTTATCTTCTAATACGTAACATTCAGTGCGTATTTAGGTAAAATTGATATAGGCACTATATTAAATTCAACTGAAACCGGTGCAAATTCCTCAATTTTCATGTAAAAAGAATAGACCTAGATATTGATTAAACTGTTCTTATTTGAATGTTCAATTAGTTACCTTTTGGTTTATTCTCAAAGAAAATGATGTCTGATAGAAAATACGTTTTAACTTAAAAATATATGTAAGACATTAAAGTTCTAAATTATAATCATAGTGTAATCGGTGTAATCCGTATAATTTCCTTTTTCAGCAGGCAGCCTCAAAAGATTTTTCAATTCGATTTTTCAGGGTGAAGAATTATGACTCACACACTAAATATGCTAAAACGCTTTGCGATTGGGTTGTTAGCACCTATTGGACATTCCGAGATTTCTTCTGGGGTTAACGCTTTACAAGTTCCGCTGTCCACATTAATTTTCGCCCTTATTCCCTTCGGAGCATAATGAAGAAATATTCCACGAAAAATCGTGTGACTGCTTGATAATTTTTGCAATATTGCACAGACGTCGCCATTAGACGTTGATAGTACAATTTGTTCGTCGGTTGGAATAGGTTTAAGAACATTATTTTTATATCTAACTCGAAGTGGATTATCGGAAGGGAAAGTGTATCTTCGAAGCTCAAATACCCGATTCGGATTGTTTTTGGGAATAAGTCGCACAAATCGAAGTTCTTCGAGTCTAAATCCAAGTATGTTAGAAGAAGAATGCCTGGCACGAGAAGAGCTGGAACTAAGATGAGGAGGACGCTCAGAAGATGGAGGACGCTGGGCAGGCAAATGAAGTCTGTCAGGAGGAGACCTGGTCCTGGCACGAAGAAAATGCTCGTCAAATGGAGAAGAAATGGCAGAAGAATTTGCTCTGGCAAGAGGAAGAGGCCTTTCAGGAGAATTCCTTTCAGTAGGAGAAGCAGTAGGTCCGAAACCAGGAACAGTAGGAATAGGGTCTCCATTAGGCAAACAGTCGAACTGTAAACTTAACTCTGCAACAAGAAGCAGAGGATTAAATATTTCTTAAAGGAAAAATTCGTATCCTTATATTTCATTAGATATGTATATGGTTGTAATTGACAATGTGGTTTACAACATAATAACCTTTTCATTTAAGAGCGCAAGCAAACGTGACGTCATGAACACCTTCAAATGATTCGGACAGTTTTTACTTCCGGTTCGTAATTGCGAAAGAGGCTGCCCATATCTTGTTTTAAACACGAAATCTGGCGCAGGGCGCCTTGCGCGTATTGCGTATAGCGCATATCATTACCTCAAGCCCTAAGAACATCACACATCGATCCAAGACGACTGATACGATTTCGATGCCCGCAATATATGTTATAGACACCTACAAGACTATTTAGAAAAAAATGTTGAAATTTAAAAAATAAAAACTGTGGATCAAAGAAATGTTTTGAAAATTTGCATCTCTTATTTTTTTAAATTAAAAGAGAATTTAATTGTTCTTTTCTTAAATTATAAATAAGGAATTTGGATATCCTTTTTCGGAGCTCAACTTTTGATAATTAACATTTTTCCTTACCTTGGGCCCTTTTTCCAAAAATTTAATTTTTTCTATTTTTAAATATATTTTCACAGTTAAAGCAAAAACTGTGCATCCTATTAAAAAGTAATTCAGAAAAAAAGTTTATATCTATTTTGGGCGCACAATTGATCTCATCATATATTTTCGCATCTTGCACAGTTTGAGCGCAAAATGGAATCTTTTATTTTTCATTATTTTTTGTGTCGTCGAAATTTAAATTTTCATTTTTTCGCAAATATTGAAAAAGCGGTTATGATAATCTTTTCTCTCTTTCCAAAACAACGCTTTCTCTTGTTGACTCCTCTTTCTTTGAATTTTGAAAATGCACTAATTTTGGTCATTTTTGTTTTTATCGAAAAAACTCATTGGGTTAAAATGTTCTTCTTTTCAATTACTTGAATAACCGTACAGAGAATTTTTTAATCTTGTCAAAAAGTGATCTCAAAAACGTTTAAAATGATATCATTTTTTTTATTTTTTATCCAAAATAGCTAGCTAACAAACTTTACTTTTATTTTAGGGCACAAAAGAGTATACCGAAGGCCAATCTAATCTGAAAATTCTTTCGAAAGTTATCATGCTAACAAGCCAAAGATCTACAAACACATGAACAGACAGATAGACATATTCGTAAAACCCTTTTTAACTCAGAGGGTCTTAAAACGTTGAAACTTGACAAAAACGAGGGGTGTCAAATTTTAACACAAATCCATTAACTTCTCGGATAAGAATATAAGTATAAAAATTACATAATAAGGAAAACTTGTTTACGTACACCCATACGCTGAAAGCTTTTCTTTTAGTCCGATTATTTCAGGTATGGCTGAAAATAGAAATATGGGTATGTAGAATTGAGATGAATAAATAAGTATTACTATTTTTTTCATCATTGGCTATAAATAGAAAATATTTTGATTTTCTATAGTAGTATGTCTCCAACTGGAGCTACTGAGATGTAGAATTATTTCTACAAATATTTTACAGTTTTTTTCAGCATCCCAAATTTTTTAGACTTTCGTTCCGTTCGAAGAAATGATTTAGTTAGTAAATCTATAATTTCAAGTAATTATTCTAAATTTTCCTTGTTTTATTCTGAATTTTATTATTATATTCACCAATAGAATCGAGGATGATCACCATGAATAAGACCAGAGTCGAGACCACCCTCATATTTTTTATTTATAGATGCAACTGGTCAATGAGAAAAGGTGACTAATAAATATTCCACTAATTCATTAGCTTATATAATGTGCCATCGTAGTCTTTATCTTTTAGATTAAGGGCGTCAACTTTGTAAGTCTGAGATATTTACATTTGATAAAAGTGTGTTTCAAGAAAAAAATTTGATTACAAGATTGATTAAAACTGATTTTAACATTTACGTAATCTGTTACTTATATTGCGACCAATTAAAATAATAAAATACTAATATAAATTCTACAAAAATTTGAAAAGAATCCAGAACATGGGTTTTTTTCTTTCACAGCTATAGTCTAATTTTTTTAGAAATTACACAGTCAAACAGAACTTATTTTGGAACAAAAGTAATAATAATAATCGTTTCATAATACGTCAAAGATTACGTAAATGGTGATATCCGCGTTTATAAATTTATATCCAAATTTTTGTTGCTGAAACTAAATCCTATAAAATTTAAACATCTCAGAGGGACAAGCTTGATGCTTCAAATTTAAAAGATAAAGAATATATTGTCTCTTATCTAAGCTAATATAGTAATAGAATATTCCTTAGGCATACTTCTAGTCAAATTTTTTATTAATATATTACATTAATCAGTTTCTTTTCTATTTAGAAAGGATGAAGATTTCCTGAACTCTCGTCTTATCATTGCCCACTTCTTTTAATTATATTTGGGAATTTAATAATATAATAGACCTATGTTTTGACAAATTCCTCTTCAGTTTTACGCAAATCATAATTTTTTGCGATTTAATGTGAAAGGGGCGATTTTTCACTTACCCAAAATCGATGTGTCCCATTTGTAAACGTGCACATCTGGTATCCTTCCAACTGTGTAATATTCAGTATATCCAATGGAGAGCACAATGTATATATAGTTGGCTATTTAATAATTTAAAAAAAAAGATCCTTAATAAGGTAAAAGTTCCTTTAAAGTATTGCAAAAATTGAACCATTACTGGTTTACGGAAAAAAATTTAAAGTGCATAAAATATACATAGTAAGTTTTGGGCTTCGAAAAAATTAATTTGATTAAAAATCATTACATCAAATGTCAGACTGATAAATTCTAATACTGGTAAATTTAAACTGTACAGCTATTTAAAAATCATTTACTATTGATTTATTTGCAAAGAACGCATCATTTATCTAGTCTGATTGGTACGGCGATCCATTTTTCAAAAAAGGAAATATAATAAAGTAAACGACCATTTTTTTACCATTTTCATTTAAAAAGTATATTTTAAAGATAGAGCCTAGATTTCCGGCAAAAATATTTAAAACTTAATTTTTCTAATTCGCTTTTAATTCTACTTCCCGCCAAAATTAGATGTGCGAAAGCCGTAGTGGTATCAACATTATTTCTGTGATTGTCCACAACGAATTCATGGAATCCCACGATTTGAAGGAATTTCGTGAATTCTGTGAATTCCATTAATTCCTTAAATTTATTGCAATCCATGCATTCCGTAAATTCCGTAAATTTATTTAAATCTATGAACTCCATGAACTCTGTAAATTCATTTAAATCCATGAAATCTCGGACTTCACGGAATTCCGTAATAACCATGAATTCCATGAATTCCGTGAATTCCACGAAATCTGTGAATTCCATGAAATCCGTGAATTTCTTGAATTCTGTCAAGCCTCGAATCCCTTGAATTTCGTTAATTGCGTTAATTACACGAATTATTTGTATTGCATAAATTCCTTGCTACCTTGCTGCAGCGAGAGACGAAAAAAAGACGTCTGTGGTGAAAGCGGGTGAGAGTGAAACTTTTTCCCCAGGAAAAGAAATTCATATTATTTATCTGAAAACTAATCCAAAAACATAGAAACGTTATGGATATTGAAATTAAATGTTACGCGCATGAGAACGTTTTCGTCTGAAAACAATAGAAGCAGAGATTACAGCGTTTCCCGAAATAGTACAAAATTTTATTATGAGCCTAGAAGATAGCTTCTTTTAACAGTTGGGGAGGTTTGTTATCTGCAGATTTCCTCTGCTCTAGCCGAATGTCCAGTCAAATCTCGAGTACGTCCACTAATGCCCAATAGAACCGCAGGCTGCCACGGAATAATATTCAATTCATAGTGATTCTAGGCCCACCTTAGTAAAGTGAAAATGTTATCAGGTTCTATCCCAGTAAAGTGCAGCCGTGCGGCAATAAACATACTGATTCTGAATGCCTATTAATAATAATCTATTTGATGACAGCAGTTTTGGTATTCCTAGTTACAGAATATCATTAGTATGTATCCATAGTTGAAGGGTTACAGTACGGAACTAGATTACCAACATTTATTTGAAACTGGGTTCTTTCAATAAAGAAATTTTTAAAAAGGAAAATACATGTTTCTTTAAAAGGATTTGATCAATAGTCGATTTTTTAGCACAGTAATAAGAAGATTGGTAATTCAAAACCAGATAAATGACTCTCTGTACTTGTTTGCCATCTTCTTTGTTTCTAATTGTCTAACCCCTTAACATTTTTGTAAACCTTCTTCTCACCAACGTTCTCTTCCAAAGTTTTTCCAAATGCAGTAAAAAAAAATACTTTAAAAAAAACACTATTAAATAAAAATATTTGCCACTTTTTTAGCGCCTAAGTATAAATGAAATTTCAATCTAAGATCTTACTTATTCATTTTCTACAAAAAGGCACTTTCGGAAGGTTTTTTACTTCACTTTTTGCCTTTTGAGAAGAAATGATATTTTTGAAAATCATTATCGTTATTTATAAAGAAACATCAGTTTTCTTCTTTTTGCAGAACTTTTGGCTTCAAATCTCTGTCACTGTACGATAACATAACCCTAAATCTTTATTTTCCCGAAACAAAATAATTTTTTCGAGTGGAGTAAGTTTCTTATTTTCGTGTCAACTTAAAATTCCACTTTTTATCGTGATTTGCAACAGAGCCTATTCAATTTTAGGTTCCCATTCTATTTCTCGGAACAAGATAATATTTTTCAATCATACATACTTTCCTGGCCTCAATTTAGGAACACTTGAGCTAGGGAGCGAACTAACACGCGAAATACTGTAAAATGTTTTGAGATTGGACATTCTCAATACTTTTTTCCAAACTTTTCTTCGACATCCGAATCTCTTTTTCCATCTGATTCATTTTAACTGCTTTTTCCTTCCTTAGCGACACCACCTCCCTCTCTAATCCTTGTATATTCTCCCTCAACTCGCTCACCTTCTTTTTTTAATTCTCATCTCTGACCGTCAGATACACTATCATACATTCCATCTGCTCTTCAGGTCCCCTTAAATCTTCCTCTAGACCCCTTGATCTGCCCTATCAGCATCCCGAGATCCTCCTCCCACTGACCTACAATTGGGGGTAGGGACGAACTGCGTGTTCTTCCACTTTGCTTGAAAGGACTCGCTACCGCAATTTTCTCAGGACTCTCTTGACTATCCCTTCTTCTCTTCAAGATATTCTCCTCCGCACTAGCGTTCTCGATTTCTTCGACAACGGAACACGCACTGTTGACCGTCGTGATGTGTGGAAAATTTGTTTCCAGTCAACTTCACTACCAGCAATTTCAGCACTTTCGCTAACCTAAATATTTGGAACCGACCGATGTCTCTCACGATTGCTGCCGTCTTCCGACCTAATTTTTTCTGATCCTTTTTTATTGCACCGCGCACAATCCCTGCAGACACCCCTTTTTCTCCCTTAACATCCCCGAGGACTACAAGGGACAGCCTTGTCTCCCTCGAAAGGTCGAGTTCTTGGTCACCAAATTATTCGATCTCTTCTCAGCCTAGCCTCACCTTCGGTATTCTACCTAATCCTATCTCAAAACTTCCATGAAAATGAACTTTTATTTTCCTAATTCACCCCTCACTACCCTACTTACCTCATAGGCTTTCACTATCACACTCCACTCACACATTTCACAAAAATTCCGTAAAATCCTGTCACCCCTGTCAGCGAACACTATCGCAACTAAAATGCAAGTCCAGGTCAAATCAATTGCGTTGTAACATTCGATTGTCACAAAGGTAGGTGTATTACCCCAAATTAATTTCATATAAGTAATTAAGATATAATCTAATAATAAATCACCCCTACCCCTGATTTTGGTCTGTGTACTGATCCCAGTGAAATAATACGCGTTAGTATCACAGCCATTAAATTCGAAATACAGAAACTTGCTGCAATCTTGAAATGGTGGTGGACAGTGAAAATCAAATGGTAGGTACCGCCGAACTAATCATCGTACGCTGACGCTTGTCTTGTTAATGGTGCTTGAGCTTTATGGCTAAATAGTCATGTGGCAAAGTATAATATACCCTTAATCCGAATAAAATATAGACTACCAGGCGCACACTGAGCTTATGCTTTAGCTTCAATGTATCTCCTCCTCTTCCTTAAAACTCACAATTACGCAGCTATATATAAATCAGAGTGGTTACATCCAGCCAATCATGGCATAGCGTGCTAAACTGGCAGGCAAAGCCATTCAACCAAGAGACGGGTCCCATTGAATTCGAAACTGCAGCTTCAACGCTCGTTCTGACGGTGTCGTCTTTTGGTTAAGCTCTAGAGGAAAGCGATCTCATTATAACTATAGACGTACCTGTCACTTACAATACATAAATTCAGAATGTCTTAGTGCTGTGAATTGAACTAAGTGTTTTAAAGTGGTGTTTTATAAAAAATTAAAACCTTAAAAGAGAATAATTATAGCTTGGTAATTTGCAAATGAATCAGAAGCTTCCTTTGTGATTGGTTCGCCCGTCACCGGGCTTCCCAAAGATTTCTTTGTTACATATTTAGGAGCTATCGGAATCCATAAAATTCTTTCTTTCCACAATGTTGGTTTGCCCGCATTGTCGCTCGTAAGATTTTGTGGATGAAGGTAACACACAGATGTTTTAACGCATTTTTAAACTAATATTCTGAATCATAAATTTTTTATGGAAAATAAAAATAAAGCCAAGGTGTACAACAACAACAACAAAAATTTCCCAATCAAATAGTAGGTTCGGAGCACCCATCAATCAGTAAGCAGGATAAGCTTCAAACATTTTCATGTATATACATTGTACAGGGTAACTAAAATATAAAAATAATAACAAATTTAATTTGTATTTTATTTCACAATATATAAGTAAGAATGGTTGGTCCAATGTACAGAAATAATAATAAATTTATTTAATATAAGAGCGTTGAATATAATATAGAAAATTTATCATTTTTTATATACTTTAATGGAACACGAAGCGCGTCAAAACCAAATTCACTATCATTTACTGGCCATTTGAACAAAATGAAAAGATTTTTTCAATTGAATTTACGGTATGCAGTATTTTAGTTTACAAACGAAATATCGTAAAATGCTTTGTGATTGGATTCCGAGGACCTAGTGGACATTCCGCTATTTCTTGTGCAGTCAATTCTTTACAAGCGCCATTTCTCATGTTAATCTTCGCCCGTATTCCCTTTGGAGTAACATGTAAATATATTGCACGCAAAACCGTGTGTGTTTTTGATAATTTTTGAAGTATTGCATAGACGTCACCATTGGGCGTTGATAATACAATTTGTTCGTCGGCTGGCATTGGGTTGAGAACGTAGTTTCCATATCTCATTCGAATTGGTTTATCAAAAGGAAAAGTGTATCTTCGAAGTTCGAATCTCCGAGCCGGATTACTGCGAGGACTAAGTCTTACAAGATTTAGTTCTTGAAGATTAAATTCGAATATTCGAGACAAAATTTTCCAAGCAGGAGGGGACTTAGACCTGGCCTGAACAGACGGCTCGGTAAGGGAAATAGACCCAGGAGAAGGATGAGCTCTGACTAGAGGAAGAGTCGTTTGTGGAGAATGAGGTCTTTTACGAGGAAGACTCATCTCTAGAGAATGTTGTCTTTCGAAAGAAAGAGTCCTTTCTGGACAATGCGGTCTTTGAAGAGGAAGAGTCATTTCTGAAGAATTTGTTCCAGGAAAATTAGAAGGTCTGCTAAGAGGAACACCATGAATGGGATCGCCATTAGGCAAACAATCGAACTGAGAACTCAATTCTGCAAAAAGAAACACGCGGTTAAATTTTTCCTAATATAGATGGTCGTAGGTTGGTATGTAATGATTTGTGAATGTGTTATTCTTCATGAACAAAATTAATTTGGTCATACGGACAAAATATAATAAAACAAAAGATTCTGATGTTCAACGAATCATTCTGTATTTATGAACAAAATTTTTCTTACGTTTCCACCTCATTGCAGGTCTTCTTCAGAGTTCGTTATCACCAATCACCAGAGAAACTTTCATGTCTTTTGATTTATGTGTTTCATTCCATTTTTTATTTTTTGAAGAATTATTATGTATTTCAAACACTTTCTTTAATCACATTATTGATTAGTTGAAATCGATAAATGTTTTCTACTAAAGTTTTCTTCAATTAACTTAAATTTTCTTTCTGAAATTTGATGTCGCTTAATTTCACACACCTATCAACTAATTATTTGATTAAAACTATTTTTTTGAGCAAATAACTGATGTGAATTATAACTTAAGTAACGTCCTGACCATAAAAGTTTCTTGCACCAATTTATGATTTAGTTTCCAGCTGGAGTGTTTATAATTGATAAGTCAAGATATGCTACTGTATTATTTTTTTTTATTTTTCTATGGTAAATTTTATTGAGTGTTCTAAGCTGTTAAAGGTATTTAAAAATTCATCTAAATTGTCTTATGGAATTATAGCTAGGATATCATCCACATATCTTTTACAAAGGATAGGAGTGAAACTCAAACTATTGAATGCTATTTTTTCCAAATCCTCCATAACTAAATTTGCTACAATTGAAGGTAATGGAGAACATATTGGACATCCTGAAATGTGTCTATAAAATTTATTTTTGTACGAAAATATTGTGTTATTAAAGGCAGTTCCAGTAGCGACTAGAAATTCGCTTTTAGTAATTTTTGTTAGGTTTTTGTATCTATTTAATTTTTCCTGAATGCAATCTAATGCAAGTTCCAATGGAATACTATCGAACATTGAAACTATGTCCACCGAAACTATTGAATGTGAATGAGGCACTTTAATATTTTTGGTTTTTGTTTTAAATCCCAACTATTTTTCACAAACGCATATGCTTTAGATACTACACTATTATGTATATTTAATATGTGTGACATACTTTCATGTCACATAACTCTTGAACCAAAATGTAATGCGTACAATTTGACTACATTTTTTCATATATCATAAATATTATAACTTAAATCGAAAACTGTAATTCAAGCTTCTGAGGAATTGCAGCCATAAATTGTAACTGAAATTTTGTTCGATTTGTTTTTAAAGAAGGTTCTCAAAGCACCGACGGCTTTGACGAT
>JAWWLR010000034.1:93538864-93551960 GCA_035041075.1 Acraspis erinacei | reverse complement strand
GTCGCCATTGGTAGCCCGAGTCGCCATACATTGTCAGCTATGAAGCTCTAAAATGACTCCATGTGAACCAACCCTTATAACTTTGGCGAAACCACTGAAGCGCTAACCCATCTAGAATGAACGGAATATCTACGAGCAGCTCCTCGTCACTGAGACCGGAAACCGTTCGGCCCTCCTCTACACGAGCTAAAAAATTTTCCACACTCGTCTCATTGTCTCCCGTGAACACGATTCCCCATTTCTTTATCACGGAATCAAGAGTTTTGGGGGGACCTCGGTTACTACTTGCGGTTCGCGAACCTCCGCAGTTAATCTGTGAAACCGGGCTGGTCCATGTCGGACCCCCAGTGACATTCCCGAATCCGGGCGAATATTTCTATTTAAGACTTCCATTTGGCTTAGATCCCAACGAACGCCCAGATGATCATTGGTGACACCAGACGACTGAAAGCTGTGGAATGTAGGTTCATGAAACGAAACAACGGCTGACTCAGACACGGCTGTCTCTGACGCAGCTGGGCTGAATCCCACGCCCCGTGATGCCAAGTTGCCTATTGTTGTGGGGAAGTACCCCGGTTGAACAAATGGGGCTCGCTCCATCGGAGGTGTTGAGTGGGCGAAGCACCCTAGCGTTTGACCCGCTCCGAACAGATTTTGATAATTTGGCTCATATGGTTGATTATAGTGACTTGATAGCGTCCATCCACCATACATTGGAGGGGCGCCCGATTGTCGAGGGGTGAAGCCCTGTCCATTATTCTGAAACGTCATGTGAACCTCCTGGCACAGCGAAACCCCACCCCCCGGCACCGTATTCAAAGCCGACGAACCTGCAATACCACGACTGTGAGCAGGTGTATTCACCGAGTGATGTACGCTCGTATAGTGAACCGGGCCCAGTGCCAAGCCTTGAGCCAACTGAACGTTCGTCGGTGGAGCAGACTCCGGCAAAAACGTGCTATGCCGCCGGAAAGTCTGAAGACCACACACGTAACTACCTGCCGAAGTATACATGGTCGATTGGGGCATTGAAGTAGTTATTGATGTTACTGTGCCGGATCACGTGTCAGACACTGCACCTCCATCAACCACTAAAGTCTGTCACCTCAACGGGTCCACTAAAATGTGCTCCGCTCTGATCTGCGCCCGAGCACCAGATCCAATGGCCTTCTCCTGGAACAATCGACGGGACGCCGCCAATACCTCACGGTACAACCGTCCACCCTCTCCCATATCCGGAGGGACCGGCCCCAGCCCCAGTTGTCCAATCAAGCCGTTAACTATTTCCGTTGCATTGCTTTCTGCACGAGCCTGGCCGTCATCCCCCTCCTGGTCATTCAGGACAGTCGCAGCCATTCCCGGGTCGCCCATCACCCCACGATGTGACCTCAAAGTTCGATCACGAATTACCATTCTTGGCCCTACTGGATTATGACCCCGCTCGGTTAAGAAGTCCCGGAGCTGATCCTCCGAATATTCCATTATTTCGGACGTTAGGTCGCCGGAGCCGTTATCTGACATTCTGACACTAGTTCAAAATGGATAAATTATAGGGTATGAATTTATAGTTTATATTTTATTTATAAGTTATATGTTTTTTTTTACAACCTATTATTATAGGAATTGAATAAATTCCAATAGTACTTGTAAGTACTATTATTTAGCCAATTAAGATTATCAGTGAACGTTGCCACACCGACTAACGTTTTGGAGAATTTATTTGAGTGAGCTTCAGCCGAGTCGGTTGAATTAGGTATCGACGCGAACTACAGGTCAATTAGCCAGAGATCTCAATGGCAAAATTAAACTCCTGCAAAAAATTTTCTCCTAAAATACACGTGCGTCCCATACCGGGCGCACTGGGTGGTGGTGAGTGGAAGTGAGCAACATCTGTGGACTGGTGTACGCGTGGGCCCGGGTGCTATGTAACGGTTCGTTACATCTCCCCCCCACTTGGGAGAGTAAAATTTCGGGTGACAAACAAATAGGAATAATTGTACTGGCGGTTATATGTGAGAGAACACAAAAAGAACAAAAAAGAAAGAAAAACAATGTATAATACCGTGTCGGTCGGAATTTTGCTCTACCCCCTGTCATCCTCGACTACCATGTGGCGGACAGCGCCGGTGGCGTTGAAGCGGATGTTGCATCGCAGGTTCCGGTGGCGCACCCGGAAGCGGAGTGCTCCCTGTGGTACCTGGTAGATCGTACCGTCTGGGAATGTTACCTGGTACTCCGATACCGTTGGTCCCACCGTGGTAGTTGTTGGCTGCTTTCGCTCTGCTTGGGCTGTTTGCTGGTCCGGTTCGGTTGTAGGTGGGGTCGAGGGGCTCAGGGTGATGAGCGGGATCTCTCCCCCTTGTGATGTTGGTGCTGGCGGTGCTGGTTCCGTTGCCATGGGTGTTGGTTTTGGGGGGCTCAGGTTGATGAGGGGAATCTCTTTCCCCCGTGATTCTGGTGCTGTTTCTGGCTTCCAGAAGGTTGGCAGTTTGACCTCTGCGATATTTGTGATGCGTGGCTTCTTAGATGGTGCCACGCATGCTATTTCTCGCCTTCGTTCGGTTGTGGTGCTTTTCCCTGGTGGCTTTCTGCAGCTTGCCTCGCTATGCTTATAAAGCGGCCCCACTTCCCTGAATTTCTGGAAACCATCGCGTTCCAGGAGTTTCTCCAGCTCAGTCAGTTGGTGGTGGAACGACATGCTGCTGGCGTTGCTGGCACGGTAATGACTGTGCGATGTCTCTGCCTTGTCGGACTGGGTGCGATGCCGGGGTGGGGGGTGTCGTGGTGGTGGTCGGTGCCGTGGCGGTGGGAGATTTTTGGTGATGGTGGTGGCTACGTTACGACTGTTCGTCGGTTTTCAGGTCCTCGTTGTACGGTCTGAGGTCCTTCACGTGGTTGTGCCGGCTGACTTTGCCTTTCTCGTCTTTCAAGTCGAAAATTACGCTGGAGATTCGTTTCACGACGGTGAACGGTCCTTCGAATTTTTCAGCCAGTTTCGCGTTGAGGTTGTTGGCCTTGCTGGATAGGTAGTGCGTTCTTTTTAATACCTTGTCTCCGATTTCTGGTGCCCATTTTCGGCGTCTTAAGTTGTAGTGCCCCTGTTGTTTTTGGAAGTTACTCGCTAAGACGTTCCGAGCTAGTTCCAGGGCTGCTTGGATGCTTTCGATGCGGTTCTGGTGTTTCTGTTTGCTTGCCAACGCGGTTTCGTGGGCAAGACTTCCTGGTGTCTGGAATTCACGCCCGTGATTCAGGTATGCGGGTGTGAATCCTGTCGATGTGCTCGGTGCTGTGTTGAAAGCGAATTGCAGCTCTGGTAGATAGAGATCCCACGTCTTTTGTGATTTTCTTATGTTCTGGGCAATCATAGTTTTAAGGACTCTATTTGCTCGTTCTACTGGGTTACACTGGGGCGTGTACGGTGGTGTTAGGCGGTGTATGATGTGCATGTCTTTGAGTAGTTGTTTCACTTCCTTTCCTATGAACTGGCGGCCGTTGTCGGAAACGATGGTGCGGGGGCATCCGTGGCGGAGGCAGATCTGGTTCTTGATGGCGGTTCCCACGGCATGGCTGGTTGCTTTCCTCAGCGGTTTGATTTCTACCCACTTTGTGAAACGATCTTGCATCACAAGTAGCCACGTGTTTCCTGTTGTGGATCGGGGTAGGGGTCCAATCAGGTCTACGGATACCATTTCCCACGGTTGCTCGATATTGGTGGCATGCATGGTTCCTGCTGGGGCTAGTTGTTGGGGCTTAAACTTCTGGCAGCTCGGGCAGCTGCGTACGTGTTGCGCTCCCATCCTCAGCATGCCTGGCCAGTAATGGTGTCGGGACAGACGGGCGAGCGTTTTGGCTACTCCGAGGTGTCCGGCCTTTGGGTCATCGTGCACTTCCCTTAGTACCCTCGGTTGGTCTCGTTTTGCTACGCAGATCTTCCATTGTTCTTCGTGGGCGTAGTCATTGAAGTCTAACGTATGCAGGATATGTCGGTACAGTCGTCCGTCGCGGATGCAGTATTCAGGGTTGTCGGCGGGGTTATCTTTGACTGATTCGAGTCGTCTCTGGTACCAGTCCTTGCCTTCTTCTTGTATGACGCAGGTTTCATGCGGTTGTCTGGACAGGGTATCTGCTATCAGGTTGTCTGCTCCGCGGCGGTATTTTACCTCAAAGTCCCATTGGCTTAGTTCCATGGCCCAGCGAGCTAGACGGCCCGAGGGGTTGTCGATTTTGTCTAGCCATTTCAAGGACAGGTGGTCGGTCAGGACGGTGAAATGGTAGCCCTCCAGGTAGTCTCTCATTTTCCATATTCCCCATTTTACGGCGAGGCATTCGAGTTCGGTAGCGGAGTAGTTACTTTCTGCCTTATTCACGGAGCGGCTGGCGTATGCGATGATTCTTTCCGTTTCTTCGTGTTGTTGCGTGAGTACGGCTCCGAGTCCTTCTTTGCTTGCGTCGGTCTGTAGGGTGAACTCTTTGGTCCAATCGGGGCAGGCTAGGATCGGGGCAGACGTAAGCCTTTTCTTTAGTTCGTCGAAGGCTTGTTGGTGTTCGTCTGTCCATTGCCATACTGCTTTTTTCTTTAGTAGTTGGTGAAGGGGGGCTGCCACACGGGCTACATCTTTGATAAATCTTCGGTACCACGATATGAGTCCTAGAAATCGGCGGGCTTCTTTCAGGTTTCTCGGTGGGGTCAGGTCCTTGATTGCTGCTACTTTTTCTGGGTCCGTGTGGAGGCCCTCTTGGTTCACTACATGTCCAAGGTATTTCAGTTCAGAGCGGAAAAAATGGCACTTTTCTGGGTTTGGTCTGAGTTTCGCTTCGAAGAGTCTGTTGAAAACTTTTTGTAGAACTAGAATATGTTTTTCGAAGGTTTCGGTGCAGACTATGATGTCGTCCAGGTAGGCGAAAGCATTCGGTGCCATGTCTGGTGTGATGACTTTGTCGAGCAGGCGTTGGAAGGTTGATGGTGCGGCGTGTAGTCCAAATGGCATTACGGTGAATTCAAATAGTCCCTTTCCAGGTACGGTGAAGGCGGTGAGTTGTTTGCTTTCCTCGGTGAGGGCTACATGCCAATAACCGTTCTTCAGGTCAATGGAGGACAGGTATTTAGCTCCGCGTAGCTTATCCAAAATAGGAAAATAGATATTTTAATTTTCATTTATTTATTTTAACTTTGATTACATTTT
Organism: Acraspis erinacei; assembly: GCA_035041075.1. Classification (NCBI taxonomy): domain Eukaryota; kingdom Metazoa; phylum Arthropoda; class Insecta; order Hymenoptera; family Cynipidae; genus Acraspis; species Acraspis erinacei. Next base: position 93,546,777 of record JAWWLR010000034.1, on the reverse strand, counting down.
TATTAATTTAACTTGACAGGTGCTGGCACTAGAGTGTACATATTTGCTGAGTACAGGGCTTTAGTACCATTGTGAAAATATAATAATTAAAACTGTATTAATGGAATGAAATAAAAACTCGCGTTGGCCAGAAATCTTTAGTATTTTAAATTTCAAAAATAGGTAGTAAGAACAGCAAAATGTAGAAAAACTATCCCTGAAAAAATAAAATCATCATTTATTAAAATCCAACCAATTTAAAAAAATTTCTATGAAGCGGCAAAAAAATAAAATATAATTTTAAAAAAATGCTTCAATCTGAAGCATCGATGCATACACCTGTCGTAAGCATGCAGACAGAGTGCAAAGCACCAGATCTTGCAGACGAGCGCGCTTCTTTTATTTAATTTATTACGGTGTTAAGAATTGAGCATCACACACGATACACTCTAAAACTTTTTGTGATTGGTATTCTGTCGTTCAATGGACATTCCGCAATTTCTTCTGTGGTCAATTCATTAACCTCGCCACTGTGCATGTTTATTTTCACTCGTTTTGCCCATGAAGAAACAGATTCAAATATTCCGCGGAACCTTATTTTAAGGTCTACCTTTCTGATCAATATTGCACAAACGTCTCCATTTGATGTTGATAATACAATTTGTTCTCCAGTTGGCATGGGCTTAAGCGCTTGAAATCTGTTTCTCAACCCAAGGGATTTATCGGGAGGAAAAGCGTATATTCGAAGTTCAAATATCCTATTCGGCTTGCAGTGCGGACGAAGTCGAATAAATTCAAGTTCTTCAAATTTATATCCAAGTACTCTCCTGAACACTTTCCTCAGATGAGGAGACCTGGATCTAGCACGAATAGGTGACCTGGACGTTGGACGAAGAAATGGTTCCGTGGGTGGTGGAGACTTGGCAGAATAATGGGGCAAGGCAAGCGTAAGAGTTGTGTCCGGAGAATGTCTGCGTGGAGAGGAACAGGAAGAAGGTCCAGGGCGAGAAACGGCAGAATCAGGGTCACTGGCAGTCAACCACTTGTACTGTGAACTTAATTCTGAAACAAGAAGTGAAGGATTATGTTTTAATTTCAAGTAAATTCAAAAAATATTTAGAATTTTAGAAAATAGTTTATAGGAACGATTCTTTATGATGTTTCTTAAAAAGATATGAATTTTTACCTGAAACAATTTATAAATAATGGATTAATATCTTCAAAAACCATGAAGGTTAAGTTCATTAAGCAGATATTTCTCAACAGTTTCAGTTTATTATTTGAAAAATTGAGCATACAGAATTTTTTCTTGCAATTACCTCGACTGTTGGTTCTCGCGCTTCACCCTCGATAATATATATATTCCGCACCCTTGTGCACAGATTTTTTTAAACTGTAGTTCAGAGCGGCAACAATAGTAATTAGGTGATAATGAATTCTTTTTTGTTAAAGCTGCTTCGGCTGAACATTTGATAAAAACTAGTGGGGGGGGTCAACTTTTACACAAATCTAATTTCTTCTCTGATCAGAATGTAAAAATACAACGAAATTTGGTATTCTATGTTGAAGGGTTTTGGAGCTTTTTTTCTGAATTATTTGATTTTTATTCTCATAATATTTACAAAGACGTAGAAACGTAAATTATCGACATATTATATTTTATATTCACCCATGGAATTTAGGATACCAGCCAAGGATAAGAGCAGAATAGAGATGATCCTCATCTTTTCGAATTGATGAACAAGCAGTGTTATGCAAAAATAATTTATTTTATTTAAAATTCGTGAATGGATACGCGATGACTTCACCGGCATATATAATCGACAGTATAGTCATTATCTCTTATAATGAATGCGTCAACTTTGTTCTTCTGTGATATTTACATTTGATAAGAGTCAGTTTCAAGAACTCAAACTAGGTTAAATATTTCTTCTTAAACTTACATTACCAATTATATAATCTCTTAAGTTTTAATGAAAGCTGATTTTTACATAGCAAGTTTATAATGTTTTTACTATAACACGCCCAATTAATACCACCCCATTGGTTACGACCCCTTTTATTGTATGTGGTGTAGGTCCACAATCAAAAGAATATGAGTAGTATTCACTTCAGTGTGCAAATATCCTGTCGACTACAGATTCTGTTTCTTTGATAGTCGATGTTTGTAAGAAGGATAGTAAAGCGATAAAGTGGCGCAATCTCCATAGCTGTCACTGGAACTTCTGAGCCACCTGGTCACATCAGGTCAAAAAATTATCTGACTTTTTATATCTAAAATTATTATACGAACAATATACTTCACTTTATGTAATAAAATGTGTTAATTTAAATAAAAGGTTAAAAGTTTTTAAATCAAAAATGGTTAAATCGATATTGGTATCGTAGGTAACGTCTTCATGTATTATAATCATAAAAATAAAAATCTTTTATTTAATTTTAAAAGGCACGCCGTTTACAGATTTAAGAATGATTAAATATCCGTAAGTCCTCAGGGAACCCGTAACAATTATATTCTGATTATCATTTTTATTTAAATAAATATATCCTGCATAGAAATCGAATAAAATATTTTTCTGGATTAAACTAGAGATATAAAATAACACAGCCACCCAAAAAAGGCTTTTACCGGGTCTGTCGGTCAGACCATGTTTACTATATGTTTTAGCGATCACTGAATCCGAATCTGAGATCCAAAAAACCCCGCACGTCAGATTTCTAATATAACCTTAAAAAACCTCATAAAACTTTTTCTTTCGATTTCGGGGGTCATACAATGTTTATTATGTGTTTTTAGGCTCGCTGAATCCGAATCCGACGTCAAAAAATCCGAGAGTCTTAGGGTTTCGACACAACCTTAAAAAACCTCATAAAACTTTGCTGTCGAGTCTACGGTTCAGATTATGTTCACCATATCTTTTTAGGATCTCTGAATCCCAATTCTTTATCTAAATAAACTCCAATACGCCATGGTTTTGATTTTCACAGAAACTCGTGAAATTTATTCATCCGACTTATGTGTGTCTACATCCGGGGAATCTCCTCGAGGTGACGGTGAGATTGAGGTTATTTTGAAACCCGGACATGGTGAGGGGTTTGTCGATCTTGGATTCCAATTTAGCGACATCAAAAAAATATAATAAAAATAGTCTGACCCCTCGAAAAATAACTGCACAAAGGATTGTCTGCTTGGAAACACTTTGGCAAATTAAGTTTATCCAAACTTTTGTTTGATTTTAAACAAAAATCTTGGGAAAATCGCTGTCAAACTCCCTTCCGTCGCCATATTGTTTCTTCGATTTAATTCATACAGACTATGGCAGATATTCGATTGCACTGACCTCGAATTTGAACCGAATGTCATTTGAAAGAATACGATTAATCGGGATTACATTTTTTATTAGACCTATGGATTTTTTTATGAAAAAGTTATGCCATTAAATAAAATAGAACTTCAATTTATTTATTTGAACTTTTCTTGCATTTTTGGTAAATTCACATGATTTCTGTGGCACATAATTTTTTTTGGGGAAGGTTTTTGGTAAACAAAATACAGAAAAGTCAGCAAAAATATTTTAATTTATTTACTTGAACTTTTATTGCATTTTTGCTAAATTCACATGATTTTTGTGGCACATAATTTTTTTCGGGGAAGTTTTTTGTAACAAAAATACAGCAAAATCAGCAAAAAATTAATCTTATTTTTATGCGTAAGATTTTTACAATCGTCGCCGCTAAAGCGGGACTGACGTGCTCTTATATATCTTGAAACATTTTTGATGATTTAGGGAAAACATTAATATTTATAACTATATATATTAAATATAAATTATTAGTATAAAATAAAGAAGTAATATTGAATAAAAAATATTAATTATTTAACATCTTTCGTAAAGCAATTGAAGACATTTATAAGAAATTGTACATTTGCAAATTTTTTAGGTAAATTTTTTAATTCTTCAAAATAATATAGAAAACGTCGCATACTAACGTACTTTTAACGAAAGAGAACGCGCGATAAAAGTGTTGAGAATTTATTCGTGAAAGCCGAGTAAACATTAACAAAAGCAGGGTGGCCGTTTGATTTGAAGAAAAAAATTCTCAAGTATTTCAGGGTCGTAAAATCACAATTTTTAACTTTTATAAATCAATAAACTTGTGAACGTTTCAAAGTATTTCATTTTAAGCAATTTTGAGTTCGAAGATAAAGCATTTTTTAATTTAACACCGTTTCAATTGAAAGTTAAATTATTTTAATTTTGGAACATTTTAAATGGATAATTTTCATTAGATATTTATTGATTTACATTTAGAAGTTTTAATAAAGAATTACTTTTTTTTAATTCTATACATTATAGCCTTGATAACGTAAATTTAGCATAAAAAATTTAAAAAAAGAAATCAATTCACGTTAATAGTTGAATTAAATACAAATATTTGTTATCATAAATGTCAAGTTGCAAACAAAAAAATTATTTGTGTTAGAAAAATTTTTCTATCGTTTGGAAAATTCAAGTGATACTAGCAGTAATTTTGTTATGAAAGAAAAAATATTCTCTTTAATAAAAAAGGTTTGAAGCGTACGAAAAGCAAGTATTCATTAGTAGTATTGTTAATTTAATTTTGGCTAGTTTCATATCTTACTATCTATTGTGTATCAATTCAATATCTACTGTTTCAAATTTTTAAAATATGGATGAAGAATCGCAAAATATAATTATATGCTTAAAAAATAGGTTTTTATAAAAAAAATGCTTTTAACATTTTGAGCGATAGAAAACTTCACCTTTAAATTTTAAGGTAGTTGTCATGATAAAAGTCAGATATCTGGAGAAAACAGTTTTTTATGATTTTAAGAATCAAAATATTGTAACTGATGTAATTCCAAATAAAAAACATTATTTTTATGAAAAATGTTAAAATTCACAACAACAGAAAAGCATTCATTTTAACCATGTTTTTTGCCATTGCATTTTTTCTGGCCGGCGCTTCTTACAATTTTTAAAACATGAGTACACTTTTGAAAGTAAATTCTTCTATGGCTTCTATAGCTTCTTCTATAGCTGGAAATTGTTCAAACAATTTTTTGTATAAAAACACTTTTTAAACAAATAATTATATTTCAAGATTATTCAGTTATTTTTGAAATTAGCCAAAAATATGGTTTAAATTAATGTTTTTGTGTCAATTTTAATATTTTTCATAAAAAATAATGTTTTTATTAATTAAAATGACATGAGTTATAATATTTTTATTGTTAAAATCATAGAACAACTATTTTTTCTGATATCTGACTTTTGACACGAAAACTACCTTAAAACAGAAGACACTGTTTCACTGAAAAATAGCCTAATCATTTATTAAAATTCAACTATGTTTAAAAAATTGGCATGAAGCGATAATAAAATAAAATTCAATTGTAAAAAAACAAAAGGTACATCCTATTTTACATCGCATGACATCATAAACCTGTGGTAAGTATGAACGCAGAGCGCTAAGCGCCAGATCTGACAAACGAGCGCGCTTGTCTTACTTTATTTATTCACGGTGTGAAAAATTGAGCTTTACACACGGTATACTCTAAAACTTTTTGGGATTGGAATTCTATCGCTCAAGATACATTCCTTAATTTCTTCTTCGGTCATTTCTTTAACTTCTCCACTGCGCATGTTTATTTTCACTCTTTTTGCCCATGAAGAAAAAGATTCAAATATTCCGCGGAAATTTACTGTACCGTTCAACTTTTTGATCAATATTGCACAAACGTCTCCATCGGATGTTGATAATACAATTTGTTCTCCGGTTGGCATGTGCATGACGGCGTGATTTTTTCCTCTCAATCTAATTGGTTTATCGAGTGGAAAAGCGTATCTTCGAAGTTCAAATATCCGATTTGGATTGTTGCGGGGGCTGAGTCGAATAAATTCAAGTTCTTCAAATTTATATCTAAGTACCCTTGGAAAAGTTTCCCTTAGGGCAGGAGCCATGCACCTGTCACGAATAGGTGACCTGGATCTATGACGAAGAACTGGGTCGGCAGGTGGAGAAGACCTAGCAGAATAATGAGGCAAGGCAAGAGAAAGATTTGTGTGTGGAGATTGTCTGCCAGGAGGAAACGAAGGTGAAGTTGCACAACGATCACGGTCAGGACTAAGGTCATCATCATCAAAACGCTTGGACTGTAAACTCAATTCTAAAACAGCAAATTCAGCATGCACGCATGATAGTTTTTATTATAAAGTCATGAATTAGGTGAAAGCAGATGAAACTACATCTGTGTAAAATTGCCCAAAAAATGCACCAAATCTCTCTTTCTGTCTTGGTCAACCATGGTCTCTTTCAAACGTTAGGAAAATACCGATACACGCACATATCAAGATCTTTTTTAACTTTATTGTAAAACCGAGCTTACTTAACCCTCATTTGTAACTTATTGTACACACCGTTACCAGAATTTTATTTCTGCTGCGCTTTTTATAATATTGCGTAAATTCTGATTTGCTTAACGCTTAAAGCCCATTTATTTAACTTATAGAGACATTATATTATTATATTCACCAATAGAATTCAGGATTACGGTCCAGGATAAGAGGAGAGTACAGATAATCCTCATCTTTTCGAATTGATGAACAAACTGAATTATGTAATAATCATTTATTTTATTAAAAATTGACTAATGAATATCTTATATCTTAATTCAACTTGGCGACAACTTTGTCCTTCTGAGATATTTACATTTGATAAGAGTCAGTTTCAACAACACATCTTTGGTCACATATATTTTTATCAAGCTGGCTTCACCGCTTATATATGATCTTTTCCGTTTTAATGAAAACTGATGTTTAAATGGCAAAATTATACTGTTTCCATTATAAAACCTTCCTGATTATAGTACCCCATTGCTTTCGGCCCTTTTCCATGCCTGTCGTGTGGGCCCACAATCTATAGACGATAGTTAGTATTTACGTCAGTGTTCAAATATTGGGTCGGCGACAGACTATGTTTTTTAAGGAAGATGTTTTTAAAAAGAATGGTATAGTTTAACAAACGGTCATTACTTATTATTACAATTATAGCGCGATAGAGGCAGCACCTTCCAGCAGTACAATATTGCGCAAGAAGTTTGGATATGAATTCATAATAATTTCAGGTTGCTAGAATTTTTACTTTCATTATAAAATGAAAGATTAAAAAAATAAGAGTTACGAAATTTCATAGATTTAATAGAGAGACTTCGTATTTTTACGTTTTTCACTTGTTTTTGAAAGGAATGATTATCGTTTCAGGTTTTGTTTTTGTTTACTTCAGAATGCGGAAATGAGAATAAAAGAATGTGTTTCGAACAAACTTCAAAATGGGAATTTATGAAAAGGGATTCGAAAATCACGAAATGAAACTTAAAGATATCTTGTGGAATGATTAAATAAATAAGCAGAAAATTGTATGATTGTGCGGGTTATAATTTAAATTCTGTCAAATTGAACTTAGAATATTTCTTAAATAAGTTCGAAATATAACAATTTTGAATCCTTATTTAAGTAATTCTATTGACTAATACCCTATCTTATTAATCTTCTAACATAATTATCTTATTGCACTAAAATAATTTCAGTACTAAATTATAAAAGTCATCTCAATAAGGAAGCCTGAATATCAAAGTCGAATTCGACAAGCCGAGGACTGGACGAGGAGAGTTCTTCTTTAGTAGTGGAAGAAAGCAAATTAGGAAATACATTTTAGAGTTTTCCTAAAATTCATTTTAAAATCTTGGCACCAGTTTCTAAGAACAATGAGGGATTTTCGCGCCGAAATTGGACGTAAGCCAGTGGAAGCAGAGGAAGGATCTATTCGGATGAAACTAAAGCCAGAGAGTCAATCTGGACGGACAATGGACGTAGCCCAGAAGAAGGTGCAAACTTTCAACGAGGGTGTGA
>JAWWLR010000034.1:93505236-93520779 GCA_035041075.1 Acraspis erinacei | reverse complement strand
TAAGTAAATAACTATACCTAATCCTTGACCTATCCAACATCCTTCCATTCACCCCCATAATATAGATTCTCTCTCTCGTTCTTTAATTATATCATTGGAGATAGTGCCGGCCATGTATGTGTCTTTAAATAAATTTAATAGGTTTGGGGGGAGAATCACTAACGTGGTATAAAAAAACATCCCGTTACAGTTGGTAATATAATTTTAATTTTTAATTTTCAATTTTCAATGTTCTTTTATTGTGATTTGATAAAAAAAAATAAAGAAGACGAAAGAAAGAAAAAGCGAAGGAAGGGGATGTAGTTGGTTCCCTTCTCATTTTTCGTTCCTATTCGTTATTTTTGTCTACAATTTTTGTTTTTAACAAAATTTGTTTCAGATTACAAATGGAGAATGTTTTTCGTGTTTTGTGGTCCAAATTTGGTCGTTGGATTCTTGTTTTTTACAGGAGTTTTCCACGACACGGAACGTTGCTCTTAATGAGCAAAAACAGTCTCTCAATGATGATTTCCCCCTAAATTCTCCTAATTAATCTGTGTGGCTCAAATTTCTTGCAACTCAATTGACCATCAATTACGGTGTACATTTGTGGATCGGCGATTTTCGGTGTATACGAAGAATCGAGACTTTGAGTTTCAATTTCTATAATGGGTCGCCGGTTCCTGGTATGTTCATATTCATAATGTAAATTTCTTCAATAAGTTTTACAGATTATGATATTAATTTTTTTGGTAATTGAAATTATTAGGAGACAAACTATTAACCAACTTATCACTTTTTAGTAAAGTTAATCTTTCAAATACAGATTCATTACATTTCAAAATACTAATTTTTCTACTGAAAATTTTTAAAGACTGTTAGCAGAATGTCAAACTTCAGTACTTTAATACGAGTAACTCCAATACTTGATAATGTTTTCGCATTTTGTTACACAAGTATACTAAACCTTGATTTATTTTTACCATTTGTTGAAATAGAAGGTGACTCACTTTAAGAAAAATTCTGTAAAGAAAGCTGTAAAGAAAATCTATTTAGGAAAAGGTGCGAAAACATTCCCCCAGAGAATATTAGAAGAGATCACTGTTTAAAAAAACAATTCTATAACTTACTTTCAGTTTATTTCTTTCTATTTAAATTAAAAAGATTTTATCATCTATAACAGGTGTATTATTTAACATCATTATATATTGAACAACTCATATCAATTTGTAAGATCAGAACAGTTTTATCGTATATTTACATGAGATTTCGAGAGTGATTTACTTTTCGTGTGAATTTTGTTGTTAATATTCGTATTCTATCTAAAAGACAATATTTGTTTTAAAGCGAAAGGTAGAGATAGGCTAACGATGAACGTTGTAATATTGGTAAATTGATTTCGGATCTGTAGACTTTAGATTTCGACGAAATTATATTACATGCAATTCACATTAAATCCTACATAAGCCAATAAAACAATATAATATTTATTAGTTAGATTACTCATAAAACTTCTAGTTAATACATTAATTAGTTTATCTTCTAACTTGGAAAGATGAGGATTGTCTGTACTCTGCTCTTATCCTCGGCTGCTATCCTGCAATCTATTGGTGAATATAATAATATAATATGCACCCGAATGCCGAACGTACGAGGCTTAAAGTTTCGAGTGTTCCACAGAAACGAGCGTCCCAATTCCATAGGAGCGCCTGGAATTTGCTCTCCTACCATAGAGGTATTACAGATAGAGGCGACAAGCCAGCTTCAAACGTGTCAGCTCGGGCGAGAGAGAAAGAGTCACAGGGTTAGGCTGTCTCTCTCTAACCGCGCATGCGTAATCGACTAAGCACAGATCAGTACGGTGCGCGTAGACAAAGACAGAAAAACCCTGCCATCGTCACTCTCTTTCGGTCCCTTGCGGTTTCTAGACTGACATTGCCACTTACAGAGCGACCTATGGCTTGTCGCCTCTACTGTAATATCTCTATGTCTCCTACGTTCCCACCCTTTCCGAGAGTCGCGCGCATGTGTGCCTGTGTGCATTCTCACGCATTAACCCCGAAATACATGAGTTGCAGGAGTGGGAGCCCCTATCACGCTCGTGTGTTCGGCGATCACGATTCCCGAACCTCTCGTACGTTTGAAATATTTTTTTCTTAAGATAACAAAGTTGTGGCTACTTCGATTTTCAACAACAAAAAAATAAAAAACTCCAGTATACAGAATACTAAATTTAGCTCTATTTTTTACTTCAATTGGCTATAATTTTGCCAAATCAAAAGAAAAATCTTAACTCACATAAATTTAATTTAAAATGGCTGATAGTCATTTTAGATTCTTTAAAAAACATGTAATAAATTCTTTTCCTGAGACCTTGCTTGAATCAGGCATTCATATCATAAGGCTCGTTAGAATTAGAGAGAATTTTTAACAGCAAAAAACTTCCAGTAAAAACTTGTTTAAAAAGGTATGAATTTAATTTCTGCTAAAATAATTGTTTAAAATAAACCACCATTAAGAAATTAAGAACGTTTATTTTCAGTCGCGCGGCTCGATTATTCACATGTGTGTATTCTCTCAACGCGTTCCATAATGTTTAATAAAAAAGTCCATGACTTTTTTATTTTACTTTTAAATTCTTCGACTGTTTCAAAGATTTATAAATGCAATAAAATATGTCTTAAATTTGCATAATAACTACACGAAAGTAATTTTAATTTGTCAAATCAAAAAAAATTAAGGATATATATAATTTTGATATATATATATATATATATATATATATATATAATAATTTTAAAATATGGCTGATCCAATATGGCGGGTCAAAGATATCATTATTATGGATCATTTGTTAATAACTGAGAAAAAATCACATACAACAAGCAAAAACAGTAAATATTTTTAGCTTCAAAGAAAGCCAACAAGTTTTTCTTTCAAACACAGATCGATTTTTTCAAATTAAAAATGGCGACCCCAATATGGCGTCTCAAAAGTTGCAAAAATACTGAAAACGCATAAAAAGACGTTATTAAACGGCTAGAAAGTCGTTATTGCTTTTCTTTTTAATATTAAAACAAAGATTGTTATTTTTTCTTTCAAACGCAGTTCAATTTTTTTTAAATACAAGATGGTGGCTCACTACGGCGTCTCAAAATTTCAAAAATTCTGAAAGAAGCATAAAAAGGAGTTATTAAAAACGAAAGCAAGCATGAATTTTTAGCGGTTTAATGACTTCTTTTGATGCTTTTTTTAGAATTTTTTCGCCTTTAACACGCCATATTGGGGTCGTCGTTTTGAATTAAAAAAAAATTGAAATGAGTTTTAAAAAAGAAAAAAAAATCTTTGTTTTAATATCACAGAAAACTGAATTGTGCAAAATTCATATTATAGTGTTGAAAAGTCAATTATAATCTTTTTCAGGTAAAAACTCAGCTTAAAAAAAAACTTGTCTTTTAGTTTTAAGAATGCGTCTAGGGTAGTAGAAATTTCATCATTATAGGATGAAAATGCAACTGTTTTCTTGAAAATTCAGCAATTTTCTTAAAATGTCATCCTTTAAGTCAAAACCTCTAATGCTTTGTTGAAAATTCAACTATTTCATAGAAAACTGAATTGTTTACAACTCAAAATTTTTTTCGGATGAAAATTCAACTTTTTTTAACTTGTCCTGTTTATTTGAAAATTCATGTGTTTTGGTAAGCATTTCATCATTCTTGGATTAAAATGCAACTCTAGGTTTGGAGATTCATCAATTTGGTTCAGGTGATCCCTTTTGGATGTAAATTTAACTGTTTTACTGAAATTTTTTTCTTAGATTAAAAATGTTCGTAAAAAATTTACTTCTTGTTTGAAATTTATATTTTAATGTTTAAAAGTCAAACTATTTTTTTTGTAGGCAAATCTAAATATATTTTTTGAGTATTTTCAGTTTCGATTTTTATCTGTTTTAGTAGACATTGCATCTTTCTAGTATGAAAATGTAACTGTTTGGTTGAAAATTAATCTTCTTTCCTTGATGATTTAACTACTTTGTTTAAACCAATATGTACAGGATTATATTTATACTTGAAATGTTAAATCTTATTTTTAATTAATTATTTATTAATTTAAGAAATGATAGTCTTATTCATTAATATTCGTTTTTAACTTTCCGTATAGAGACAATATTTCGTTAAATACACATTAGTTGCAAAAATCAAATTTCTCAACAATCTGCAGTTTTGAACATGCTCTTGAAATTTTCAAAAATATTTTATTTTGGATATTATTGCTTTACAATACCGCTCCTTGAGTTAGAAAATGAACTATATACATATAATATAAATAAATTAAAATTCAGGTTATCACATTTTAGGAGCAACATTTTTCTATTTTTTATTAAAAATAAAATAAGAAACAACTTTTTTCAAGATGCGCTACAGCGATTTTTTGTTTGTTTTTGGTCGCAAAATATTCGTGGGAAGTCAAAAAACTATATTAAATAGGGAATTTTTTTCCTAATAATTGGCAGAATTAAGATGTTTTATAGTATAAAAAAGAATTGTTCCCAAAAACACAAACAATAACAAAATATCCCTTTAACAAAGAATCTTTTATAAACGGAATAGAATTTTCATGCTAAAAAAATAAAGACGAAATTCCAACTAATAACAAATTTTGACTTAAGAAAGAAGTAAAACTTTGGCAAAATTATTGGGACTTCAAGCCGAAAGACGAATTTTCTCTACAGAAATTTAATTTTCATACAAAAAGTATGACTTTTCAACAACAAATTAATTTCTTAACAAACTGATTCAATCAAATCTTTCAAACAAAATAGTTGAACACTTACGCAAAGAAGATCGAATTTTAACCAAAAAGTGGCATTTTCATAAAAAATTACATTTCTGCGAAAGCAGATGCTTTTTTAAATCAAAATGATAAATTTTGAAAAAAATAGTTAAGTTCTCTGTATAAAATATTTCAATTGACTTTTCACTATTAAATTATGAATTTTTAAAGCCTAAATAAGTTTCTACGTAACAAATTGAAATTTTAATCCAAAAAGACGTCATTTTTCAACCAAAAAGGATGATTTGTAAAAGATGAGTTGAATTCTCTACCAAATAGTTACATTTTTATGCACGAAAGATAAAATTTGTACTAAAACAGAGGAACTTTTTATAAAAAACGAAAAATGTTCTTTTTTAAGTTGACTTTTTAATCAAATAGTTGCATTTTTATCCATTAAAAATAAAATTTCTCTTTAAAAATATAATTTTTTAAGTAGAAAAAAAATTTCAAAAAATAGTGGAATTTTTATCTAGACAGGATTTTAGTTCTCTTTTTAACGAAAAATATGAAATTTAAATAAAAATTAAATTTTTTTCGAAATAGTTCAATTTTCGACATACCAGCAGAATTTTCAACGAAAAAGTATGACTTTTAAACAACTTTGTTCAATTTTAAACTAAACAATTGCATTTTTATCCAAGAAAGGTGCAATATTTCTACGAAAAAATATGATCTTTTAAATAAAAAAGACAAATTTTCAGAAAAAATATTTTTCTTCCAAAAAATATTTCAGTTCACTTAAGGTGAAGACCCCAGTAAGTGAAATTCTACAGGGCAGTGATATTCTGGATGAATCTATTTATTTATTAAAAAAAGTAATTAAAATCAAAATGTAAATGAAGCTATAATGAAAAGCAGCATGCTTCAATATTAAATTGCATATAAATATGTCCGGGAAATAATCTTCAAAGCAGTGTATAAAAAATATTCAAAATCCGCTGCTGCCGTCCTCTCGCTGTGGCAGTGTTATAAGTAAAGAGTCAGAAAAATCGTAAAGGGAAAGATTATTTTTTTTTCACCTTTTATCTAACTTTGATTGTCATTCTTATCGCATCTCTGAAAAGTATGTTGTTAATAACACCTCGATGAATCGGTTGGAGGTTAGAGTGTCAGGGAGCATAGCCATACGCGCATATTAAACAATAACAGCCTCTTTTTGATACGACATGGGCTCTGTCGTTATAAAAGGCATTTTCAATCACATTATAACAAATCGCCCGCTAAGATTTGAGCGAGTTGACAACATTTTGCGCTCATCACATCATTACTAGTATTTACTTATTGTGCACAGATATTACATTTTTTGCGGTATTTTAATTTTGTAGTTCGGTATCTGATCACAGAAAAAGTATTGTTCATATCTCGAAAACTTTTACAGCTCTCCCTTCAACAAATTACTTGTCAAGTGACTGGCGTTTTGGACAAGATGTAAATAAAATCAGCTGTGAAAGCTGAAATATAGGCGAAAATATAGATGGCGTAAAACCGGCGGCGGTCTGCGATTGCCCGATTGGTGGAATATCAAAACCCTTTATAACTGGCCTACTATGACTGTACTTTAATTAGACCATATTAGACTTTCCAATTTTTAAGGTTTCACCTATATATAGAAGCAGATAAATAAAAATGGAGAGATCTAACTTCTTTTGATCCCTATCTCGTGCTTCTGTCCTAAAAGGCTCCACACACTGTCATTAAAAGATTTACAGGTGTCACTTTACCATCCACTGTCATGAAGCACAAAAAAAATTAGTAATTATTCAAAAGCAATTTAGACATCGCTGCTATCATGACTTTATCATCAAAAAACAACGATTTCTCTCATGGTTACAAAAAAACGCGTGGTTGAAGCGTCTTTAACAGAGAAAAGCTAAATCTTGTAATTTTGACTTGAAGTTGTAACCAAAAAGGTGTCTTTAAGACCATTTTTAGATTTTTGAAAAAATAATAAAAAGTTGTTGCAGAATTCCTGAAAACAAAATCAATAATTTAACGACCAAATTTGGAAAACCACCAAAAAATGTTCCCACTTCAATCTGACAAAAACCTTAATCTTCTCCTTTCCCCTAAAAAAGAAAAGGAAAAAATTCCTGTTTTCCTTTTGAAGAAAAATAAAAAAGAGGAAAGAAAAATAACATACATGAGTGAAGGAACCCGTCCCGTAACATATCGTAACGAAATGTCTCGACCCGCTCCCCCCCTTTTAGCTGTTACGTAATTTAAGTAAAGTCCCTTAACTGCAAAACTGGCCAAAGCCGTTGACCAAGAAGAAATTATATGTGCCTCTGGAATTGTTTACTAAAAAAAATGCACTCCATATTTCTTGTTTCAGAATTGAGTTCACAGTCCAACCGTTTGCCTCATGGTGACCCTAATCCTAGTGTTCATCACTGTGAACCTTCTTCCTCTGGCATAAGTGATCCAGACACGACTCTTCGACTTGCCGCTCCTCTATCTTCTTACAGGTCTCCACAGCCTGTCGAGCTACCCCTTTCTGACAGTTTCAGGTCTACTGTCAGGCAAAACTTTCCAAGCTTATTTGGATATAAATTTCAAGATCTTGCATTTATTCGACTTAAACCACACAATAACCCGAATCGAATATTCGAACTTCGACGATACAATTTTCCTCCAGACAAACCAATTCGATTGAGAAACAGGAATCAAGTCCTCGTTCCCATGCCGACCGAAGAACAAATTGTATTATCAACGCCCGAGGGCGACATTTATGCAATATTGGAAAAATCATTAAGCAGAAACACGCTTCTTCGACCAATATATAAAAGTACACGAATTTTCATGGAGGTAAAGCGGGTCAAAATAAACATGAATAGTGGCGCGGTTGAAGAATTGACAACAGAAGAAATTGCAGAGTGTCCAGTAACCATCAAGGAACGAATCACAAAAATGTATACAATATTCAGTATGTATACGATCAGTCTTCGCTTTGTTAATAAATTAAAAAAACGAGCGCGTCAGTCAGATGTGGATCTTTGTACTCGGTCTTTATTCTTTCCCCGCGTTTATGCATACACGTTTAAAAATTAAAGTTGAAAACATTGATAACTTTTTGCATTAAGAATTATATTTCTTTACATTTCAAAAGCGTTTAAAAAAATCATCAGATTAGTTTAAATATCACAAATTTCATATCCAATCATATTCCCCCATGTAAAATCAGTTTTTTCTCGAAACGCTTTTATTTCAAGTTCTTTTGTTAACATTTACAATCATGAAACGATTCAGTTTGCAATTCGTAATTCTAAAATCAGTAGGATTAAGAATTTAATATTTTATTTTATTTCCTCTGCATACACATTTTTTTTTATTCAAAAAACGTTGACATTCAATGTAATCCATTCTAAAAGTTATTTCCAATTCGCAAATGGCTATCAAGAAAAGGCAAACTACCCGAAAAGTTGGTTAGGATTTGTTTTCTAAATTAGAATACTATACCTCTTGATACAGAAGCTAAATTTCAAAAGTGCAGAAAGAGGTGTATTAGCATATTATCCACTGAATGTTCTCTATTACTGGTTTCCTTAATTTTCAAATTTAAAATTGTAAATTTTTAATGTGTTACGGGAATTCCTCTGACGTGACTCTCAATTCTAGACTTTAGCGAGTATCTGGGAAAATTTTAAATAATTTAAGTATGGATTTTTCACATTCTCTTCCTAATCAGAAGGTACTGGTTTTATGTAAAATTTTATTTTTTCGGTTTTCATGAAATCTCCACGTTTTGAGACCTCCTGAGTCAGAAAAAATTATTTTTTCGAAGGCGCCTGTCTGTGCGTCTGACTGTAGTCTATGTTCTGTAGGCACGATAACTTTCTAAAAATCGATCAGATGGCATTCTGCTTTCACTCACGTTTTTAAGGCCTAAAAAGAAAGAACATGACGGTTGTCGATGCTTGGACCTTTCATTTTACCAGGCTTGCGCACAAATGTGGGGTATATAGAAAGAGGGAGCGCGTAGCGCGAGGTGAATAAATTATCGATCGCGAAGCGCGAGGCAAATATATTATCTACCGCGCATCGTCAGATTTTTTATCAATAATTTTAAGTTTTGAAGAAATCTACATACGCCGAAAAAGAAATTGGTAGAGTTTGAGAAACTTTTTTAATTGCGCATAAATGAAAGATTTCTTAAGATTTACACAAAAATTTATAAGCTTTTCAAGAGATTCGAAAAGTATAAAGAACATACAATAATTTTATGAAGCAACTTGTGCCGAAAATCAGTCCTCTTAAGAAAAGCTTTTCTCAGATTTTAAGAAATTAATTGATATTATGGGTCCTGTTGGATAAAAAACATTATTTTCAATTTAAAAAATTATAAATCACGAAAAATAATTATTTAAATAATGCTTTTTTCAAATATATTTCTTATTATTCTCTTCTTACCAATTACTCACAACTTATTCATGATTGTGAAATCATAACTAATTTTTTTAGGAAAAGTTATTTCTTACAAAAATTTTCTCAGCAAATAATTGTTTGATTTAATTTAATTTAATTTAATTGATAGGCAATTATGAAATTGTGTCCCTTGATTACAATCTCATTTACAACTCGCGATGTACCAAAATACGATTCTGTACTTACAACAAAAATGTAATCCTGTATTTCTTCTTTCAGAATTACGTTCTCCAGACACGTCTCTTTCTCTCCACACAGCTCATTCGTCTGCCAGGTTTCCACCAGGTCCCGAGCCATCTCTTCGTGGGAGATCCAGGTCTCCTTCCAGGCAAAAATATTTAAACGTATTGGGATATAATTTTGAAGAACTTGAATTTATTCGACTTTGTCCCCATAGTAATCCGAATCGGATATTCCAGCTTCGAACATACTTTTTTCCGCAACATAACCCAATTCGATTGAGATTTAAAAATAGGGCCGATTTGCAATTGCAATCCGAAGAACGAATTGTGTTATCAAAGCCCAATGGTGACGCCTGTGCAATATTGGAAAAAGCATCAAACCGACATACCATTCTTCGTCCAATGTATGAACCTGTACTAGCGCAGACACAACGGGTGAAAATAAACATAATCAGTGGCCAGATTGATGTGATGAACACAGAAGAAATCGCGGATTGTCCAGTATCCGGAAAAGAACTAATCACAAAGGTTTATAGAGTATTTCGTGTGTAAACCACAATCTTGCAAAAGGTTAATTAATAAATAAAAAACGCTCGCATCGTTCAGATCTGGCGCTTTAAGCTTGGTCTTTAGAATTTCCCCTCGTTTATACATACACCTATTTCCCCAGAGAATATTTTTAATGATTACTGTAAGAAAATACTTCTATAACTTACTTTCAGTTCATTTAATAGTACGGATGAGTGCTAAGAAACAAAAATTTTGCTGAAAATTTTTTCAAACTGCAAGTACCAACAATACTTTTTTTCAGAGATTCCATACAAAATTTACTGACCGATCCACAGTGGTCCCAAGAGCCGAGAAAGTTGGCCAAAAATTAACTCTCGACTGAAAATGCTCGAAAGTTATTTAAACAGGTGTTTTTTGGATTAAAGAATTCAAATCTTTTATCGAAATTTCCAAACACAAAATGACTGACAAAACGTCCAACATATTATGAGGACAATTTTAGATGATTCACCCTGATAGGGTGAAAAATGATGTGCACAGGTTTTCAGGATTTAGGGATTTAAGTGAATGATCAAAATAACTACAAAACAGTAATTTAATTAAGTAAGCTTGGGTTGTACATTTAAAAAAAAAACTTACAGTTCTTCATCCGAACTTCATCCGTCCTTTGTAATGACGAGAATTCCCAGCCGAGTAATTTGAAAGTCGTTCTCTTGTTCTAAAATTTAATTATTGAAAATTTTATAATTCATTCTATTTAATCATTTGCAGTAAGTAAAAAATGTAATTATAATAATTTTTTTAATGTAAATAAATTTTTAATATCAATATTCCAAATTACTAAACGGACGCACACGCGTGCACGCAAATGAGCGCCCACGTACGCACGTATACACACAGACAGACAATATCCTTTCATATCCCTGAACCCTACGAGGGAGTTTTGGGACTTTAAATTGAAACTTATATCATTTTTAAGTCTATTAATCTCGAGCAGATCTCCAGGCGCTCACTTTCATCATCCACCCGTGACACAAACGTATGGATAAAAAACCAAAGTGCAGCTAATTGCAGATAATTTTTGGCATGAACTTAGTGGACACAATAACAATCGATTACATAATGCGTTGAAAGGCTTAGGACGTGGTAGTTTTTTTTAGCTCTACAGTTACTTGTTTAAATCGACACTTGAAAAAGCAGAAACCACAGCTGTTCAATGAACAGGATAGGCAACCCAATATTTGGTGCTTTCGTTTCGGTAGCGGTATACGCGAGGGCCTTTTGTATGAAACAAACATAAACTAAACATCGAAATCAATCATCGAATTTGTTCTTTTTTTCGAGCTTTTTAGTAGTTCGGGACTACTGTGCGGTATCATTTTTGCTATTAAGAATAATTACTGGACAAAGAAACTGCAACAAGAAAAATATTACGTTTTCCCATTATGTAAGACCATATTTATTTAAAATTATTTTCCTGACTTGTAAAATTTTTATGTTGTGCGATGTTCGGACAATAATTATTTAGCTGTTCGAGAGTCGGGTGAGTTATTGCATTCGGACCCTCATTGCTGAAGAATGGAACAGTCATCAATGTAAATTTTGTTTGATCATTTCAAATCTTCTGATTGATCTAGGAATCTATTTTGCTTCACCCGAGAGAATATTTTAGTTAATTCAAATAATAAATTACGAGTTCTTTCACTTTTATGAATAATCTTACCTGCAAACATAGTTTCTTAGTTCAATTCATCATACAAGACCATTGAATTCAGCCTGGTTTCAAGTTTTTTACTAATGGAGATCATTTAATTTTTTAGAATTAATTTCCTTTTTTCAATTTTAGCTGACCCTACAAATTCTGGTTAGGACATTTATCTCCATAAAAATTAAGAGGCTCCGCGGCTAATTGTTTCGAATTCTTAAAAGACTTACGATGGATTGTTAAAGTTTAGCAATGTGATAACGTCACGAATTTTATCACTAATGATAAGTTTATTATTAACATAATTATAATTCAGAAACACATTTCATTAATTAAAGTCAAATGTAATACTTCTAATAAAAATCCTTCCATTTGCAATTTCCTAGCTAAGGGTAGTTACTTACGACACCTACTCTCTGTATCTTTCGGTCGACTCTCAAATTCGCCCGCGATCCTCATAATCCTGTTGTTTAAGTTTATAAAGGAATTGTAACGATTTAAAAATAGTAAGAAGCAATACAAAGCTTCTTTCTTCAACAAACGCCCACTTTTAGTTTATGACACTGATAAGAGATCATACAAATTGCGTCGAGATCCGAAACATCAAAATTTTGCGATAAAAATACTACCTATTGCTAGCGTTCTCAGCGGATAGAAAAAAATTAGTTGAATGCCCGACGCAAGAATCGGAAACAAGTGACGATTCATTTGGTAACGTCAATCCCGATATCAATTATTGTTCACGGCTTGAAAAATTCCCACCGATGATTTAGTGTCAGGTTCGCAGGACGCATCCACAACGATAGATGACCCCATATTTATTATTGAGGAACTAAGTGCTAGGGAAACTCTTAAAAATAGGATACCCAGAATTTAAAAATTTTTCTCTTCCTTCGCTAGAAAATAATGGAACGTACAAGGAAAAATTCGCAGACGGAACATACAAACTATAACCCAACATCCGTAGGGAACGATGAGAATATGTCGTGTTCAAGGCCGAGAATCTAGAACCAATTTTTATACTCGACTCGCCGAAGAAATTTCGTGACTTCGCATGCGAGTCGGTTACAGGCAGTGTCCATTCCCATGAAATGTGTGTTGACTCGGTCTAAACTCGAATGCTTCAAGCAAGAATGCACGCAGGCCGTTTAGAATTCTAATATGAGGATCAAAAAGCATTATAATGTTCTAATTTACACGTCCCAAAACGTACAAATAAATACAGCCTCGTGACGCTCAGAAATTCAAATAGAAGAGAAATCAGCAATCAAAAAATAGATTATGAACTTGAGGAATGAAATCAGCGCACATGCTCGTCCTCTATTCCCCAGTAATTTGAGTGAAGTGCAGCAGGAAGCTTTAGAATGGAAGTTTTGGTATAGGGAAAAGCATCACATTACATACTCAAACGCTAGACCACCCGATAAGAAACCCCTGATAAAATCGGCCTTTGCCCAACCTACGACAGCATTCCAACAACAGTGCCAAATATTTTATGAAGTCTTGGAAGAACGGGACGCAACTTATCCCAATTCTACAGTATTCGTAAACGATAAAGAGGACCAAATATAACGGGGATAAAGTCTCTGGAATATCAGGAGGCCTATTCTCAATTAGAGCAAACCTACATGGAATGAACAGGAGAGGAATACTTTTGGTGGACAGCGAAACCTCACTTAACATAATCAAGCATGAGCTCTTTAATGCTAAATATCCACGTAAAAAATTGATCCAAGTGTTCTTTATGGGAAACGACCAACGCCGGAGAAATTAAATAAAAAAATTGAATTTGACAGAAAAGAGCATGTATTTACTATTGTACCAATGATTTGCCACTACTTTAAGATGGAACTATTGGACTCCCATTTATGTGCTACAATACATTTGGCCTTTTAAAGACACGTTAGAATTAGACAAAGTTAAACATGAATTGCACGATGACCGGGTATTTGTACAAAGAAACTCGATTAAAGCAAACCTTGCAAGCAGCCAATAGACTATCAATTCGCCGAGCAAACACGAGACTCTCGCATGTTGAAGAAAAACACCACAGACCCATTAATTATCCTTCTTATTGGCAAGCAGAGTGTCATAAAGTTAAAACCAATTGTCAAGTAAAAGAGATGCTGAATGAGGGAGTAATTTCTATGTCAAAATAACCTTTCTGCTCACCATTGTTGGTAGTTCCGAAGAAAGATGATGCTTCTGCAAAGAAAATATGCCGCATTATCATTGATTTCAGGAAACTAAACGAAATAAATGACCTAAATGCATACCCGCCACCAATGATCGATGACATATTTGAACACTTAGAAAATGCGAAGTTCTTTTCAGAATTTGATTTAAGCTGCGGATTCCATCAGATACCTATGGATCCAGGTTGTAAAAAAATATCCAGGTTTTAATACACAGGAAGGTCATCTCGAATTCGAGACACTGCGGTTCAGTCTTAAGAATTTGCCTGCAACTTTTCAGAGGATGATGGAAACAACTCTTAGAGGTTTCGTGAGAAGCATTTGCTTCATTTATATTCACACCATATTCGTATTCAAATTAAAGCTCAAATAACAAAATGAGATCCTCGTCAGACTGTTCGAAAAGCTGCGAGAAATGGAATTGAAGTTGAAGATCAACAAAGGTGAGTAACTGAGACTAAAGTTAGAATATTTGGATCAGTAATCGACGAATAAGTGGTAAAACCAAATCCCAATAAGATTTGAGCGGGAAAGGACTTCAAAACGCTGAATTATCAAAAAACCCAACACGGACTGTACTAAGATACCCAGGTTACGAAAAAGTTTCTTTTAACAGCAGAAGCTTCAAATGTAGATCTTGGTAGAAAAGGAACTGCTTGCTATAGCTTGGGAAGTCAATCGATTAGGGCAGTACCGATTAGGAAAAAAGTTCATAATTCAGAAAATGCGGCTCTGAAATAGCTCTTCAATATTCAAGATCCATCTTCTAAACTACTCAGATAGAGACTCTGGTTAAGAAAATATTTCTGTTCCGTATGCCAGTAACGATCTAGATTTACGATACGACAAACTGCTATCAATGCAAAACAGATTGATAACGATCAATAACTGAATGCTGGTAGAAAATGGTAGATTTATTACGTTGTGTTAGTTTTAATAACCTTAATTTTTATGTACAAATGCGTATTTTGCGATCTAGTAGAAAAAGGTCCAATGTGACCTATGTTCAACAGGCTCCTCCCGTATATGAAATTGAAAATATTAAGTCATCTTTAGCAATCTAAGTCATTAAATTTTGGTCTTCAGAAGCAAAAGAAGTTTAAATAGGAGTGGGTAATACTTGTACTTAACAATATCTCTCTCCCCTCTCCTAGATGCTAGCTTGTATATGTACATCAAGTTTTCAGAATCATTTATTCCTCGTGCGAATTTAGTTATTGAGATTCGTATTATATCTAAAAGACAATATTTGTTTTAAAGCCCAGGGCTGAGATAAGTTAACGGTAAACGTTGTAATACTGATAATGTGATTTTGAAACTGTAGACTTATAGGCTCCTAATATTTAATTACATGAACAGCACACGAAATTCTCTATAAGCTAATGAAGCACTATAATATTTATTAGTTAAATTACACGTAAAACTTCTAATTCATACATTAATCAGTTTGCCCACTAACTTGTAAAGATGAGGATTGTCCTTACTCTACCCTTATCCTTGTCTGTTTTCCTGCATTCTATTGGTGAATATAATAATAATATAATAATATTTATAATTTACGAAAATATATTTTAAGCTATGAAAACATAGAAAAATATGAAAATGTTCATGCTAGTGGGTAAACATTTAATTTTCAAGGCCAAAACTCACAAATAGTTGTTTTTGAAAAGAAAAATGATCTTTTAACGTTTTTACTATGAAAATTCGGTAAGCA
>JAWWLR010000034.1:93431320-93442138 GCA_035041075.1 Acraspis erinacei | reverse complement strand
TGCATTCTATGTGCATCGGTTTAAATGTTTAGAATTATAATTATAAATTCAAAACTTAAAATGGCTTTTGTCAGTCGCATATTGAATTTTACCTAAAGCCGAACGATTGAATCGAAAAAACCGATCCGACCGGAACACGGATTGAATGTCGGTTTTTCGACATTCGATCGAAGCGTCGCTCGAATCGAAAAAACCGATCTGACCGGAACACGGATCGAATGTCGGTTTTTCGACATTCGAAGTGCGCCCAATGTCGGATCGAAATCGGATCGATTTTTTTTGCATACGTCTAATATACATATAACATTTAGAAAAAGAAGCAATTTTAAAGAGGAAAAAGAGAAGGCACGTTGGAATTGTATTATCACAATGAGAAAATTTCATTCATGCTATGGGTCTTGGTGCTGGCGTTTATGGAGAACAAACCCGCTTCAGTTCCGCTCCGCTATGGTTTGTTCACGCCTGAACCGACCGCCGTATACCGCGCGCAACTCATTTTACTTCAACTTTAGTTATTTAAAAAATTTAAACAGTAAAGTTGTAGGGAATGTTTTCCTGAATATGTAAGACACGATTTAATCAAATTAAATAATTTTAAAAAATGGGTAAGAAAAGAGAGTAAAAAATTGGTGTTAAAGAAACCATTCATTGAATCGCTATTCTTCGTGAATATTATACTTTCTCAAAACAAAATAATATGCTTTTTTCACTATGCGTGACTGATAATATCATTTTAATTTTTTAAATCAGAAAACCTTGGAATCATTTGGAAATAAATTTGGTCAAGGAACAAACTTACGCATTGCGGCAGCCTGGGACTAGGTTTTGCGTTAGGTGAGTTGCGCTACCACAAGTTACAAAAATTTGAACTGAATTTCTATCCTCCTAGAATTCAGAACCATTTATGAATCCAAAACTTTCACAATTAAAAATGTACTTTTCAAATGGAGAATTTGTATTTCCAAAAATTTTAGAACCACACATTACTAACTGAATTTTTCATATTTAAAAAAGTTAACATACCTAATACTGTATAACTCGTTGTGATTGAATATTTTAGGGATACTGGACATTCTCTATCTTCTTCTGGGTTCAGTTCTTTAATCGAACCAGTATTCATTTTTATTTTCGCCCGTTTCAATTCCCCAGAAATAGATTCATTCGTAAAGATTGCAAGAAGAATCATGTGCCTGTTTGATAATCTGTCCAACATTGCATAGATCTCACCATTGGACGTTGATAACACAATACTTTCTTCGTTTGGAATGGGATTCAGGTCACAGTTTCTCCTTCTCAAGCCAATTGGTTTATCGGAAGGAAAAACATATCTTCGAAATTCGAATATTCAGTTCTGATTGCTGTGGGGACTTAGACGTAAATGTGCTATATCTTCAAATCTATATCAAAGTATGCTTGGAAAATTTGGCCTGATAGGAGAGGTGGACCTTTCGCGAAGAGGTGGTTCGGTACGTGGAGGAGACCTGGCAGAATAATGAGGAGTGGAAATATCTTTCAGGAAAAGAAGAAGCTGAATTTCTAGTGCTACGGAAACCTGGATTAGGGTCATCATCATGATAAAGGTTGGACTGCGAACTTAATTCTGAAACAAGAAATATAGGATAACATTTTTTATTTCAGTAGAAAATCGTATATTGTTACATGACAAATTGAGAATAATGTTTTAATTTAGGGGCAGAACTCCATAAAATGCCCATAAGTTTTTCTCGTTTAACGGCCTTGGCACATGGTAACATTCAGTCGCAATCATGGTATTATGAGTGTCTAAAACCCAATGCAAAATTGAGCTTGACAAAGCTTCCTATAATACAACTAGTTCCGAACGCGGCCCTAATGTAATATTAGAAGTAATTTAATGTTACAATTGTAAAAAAACTAGACCTAGAAGGAACTATTCAAGGAGAAAAAGGGAAAAATAATTTGTATAAAGGGTGATGTGTTACATTAAAGATTATTATGGTACTAGTGAATATTGATCAAGTACAGGTACATTTTCTAAACTGTTAAGTTGAGATTACTAGATCACATGATTCCTATTGCTATAAATAACTGTTTGATATACTAATAAAATTAAATTTGATATAGATCTTTGTCGCACGCCAACAGGCGACAATTTCGTAGTTACCAAATGAAACTACTGATTTAAGGTCGGGAGAGACCAAGCGACGAAGGCATGGTGAAACAAGAACAAAATTCGCCCAAGTACCATATTCGGCCAATCCGAAGACGATCCCACCTTCCAGGTTCGATTCGACGCTCTGGGCCGAGAATCAATGGACCATTTCCCCCTCCAAAGAAATCCCCGCCACCACGAAACTTTGACCGACACGTTCACTCGAACCTACCCCCACCATACCGCACAAGACTGTGGCGCCGGGCCAGTCGGAAGGAGGCATAAATAAAAGCGGTCAACGCCGCTTCGACACAGTCCTCAGAGGGACGCCTCGAAGGTGAGACGCGGCATGGCAGCATCGCTCAGAATAGATCATTCTGGACTCTCCACCATCCACCATCCAACAGCCTAAACGGAGTTTGCTTTCAACCACTGCGCAGAACGCAGTCGCCTTTGACGTTTCGTCGCTTCCGTCTTACGTTCGCCTTCAATTGAAATACCAACAATAAAGGACTTTTTTAAATTTATTTTCCCTCACACCCATTCCCATCCTGTCTCCATATACCCATGTCTACTTAAATGTAATGAATCAAAAATAATGTAGGAATACTTCTGGTTTATGGTTTTATTCTGTATTCACTCTTGTGGTGCCAAATAATAATAAAATTCTCACAACGCACACCACATACATCACACACGCAACCCGGTGCATATCGCCTTCCTCCCGGTATCTAGTGGTTGCCGTATAGGTGTCCTTGGTTGAAGGGGCATAGCCCCCCCCCCCGCATTCATAGGGGTTATCACTTCCCGTCGGGTTCTACGAGTTACCTCAACGTGACCCTTAGGATAACAAGGGCAGGTGCATACACCAGCACGTACATTAAACAACCCTCTCCGCGAGGACCTTTTGGTTGCCGCAAGGTGATCACTGGTTGTCGATCGGGATACAGTCACTCACAGCACTCATCCTACTCCCCTTCGAGGACCATTTTGTTTGCCGTGAGGTGACCACTGCTTGGCGGTGGGGATACACGACCTCAACCCACACCCTACCACAAACCGGGGTCCATTCGTTGGCACCTGGGTGACTTCTGGAGTGCCGAATCTCCTGACCCATACAGATTTTCAGGATCTCTCGCCACCCCGGAAGCTTCCCAGGGAGGACCTAACCACTACTAACTTCAAGCGAGCGATAAGGGAACTTTCTCTAAAACATGAGACAAAGTCCTTTGCCGAATGGAAAACATTAATCTACACCCATCCTCACATCCAAAGGTTTCCATCCTCAAATTGTACGTCACCACAGCCTTTCCCACGTAGCTCCTCTAAAATCAATCAAAGGGGAGTGGGGTGTCTAGAGAAAGAAAATTTACATTAAAAATCTGACTACATCTTACTTTGATTCCTTTCAATAAAGTACGCTTTGAAAAAGGCACCTTATTTAGTAAATCTTAGTTAAAATATTTGACCGCCCGCGTAAAAAGGACCCTAATGCGTCACAGCTGAATTTTACAGGTTGGGCGATTGAAGCAGAGTCCGCAAGCTACTATTTGAGTAGTAGGTATGCGGCTACGAGAATCACGCCATCCACTTAGTGCTCCATCTGTAGGTGCCGTATCAGTGAGCTCCGCTAGCATCACCCCGCTTCGACTGTACCAAGTAGAGATAAGTGGTGGGCCTGGCTTTCGCAGGCCTCCGGTTTCCTGTCCGCGCACGCTTATTATGCGTATGTTTCTTGCTTAATAACAATCAAATTAATTAATTAAAAATATCAGATTATTGGAAATGAAAGAGTAACTTAGAAACTATCGATTATGATAGTGACTATCGATTATGTAGGTCGCTCTGTCTTTATGTCCGAAAGTAATAAATCCACTAAATTTTCGAGCTTTACAATTTGAACAGAAATCACCAATTAAATGAATATTTAAATTAAAGATTTAACTATTAAAATTTAAATTAATTAAATTAACATTTTTTCACGGAAAAATTGTAAATCGACCCATTACTGTTCAGGACAGGACCCTGTCCTGTATAAGCTTAGGTTTTAGATTGTTTTGGTAGGGCTCGATTGCGCAGAACGTTCAATTTTTCATAGCCTTTGAGCACGCGATTTTGTTTGTAAGTGAACGTATGTACAATTAAATAATTTCAAAAATAAATTGGGTGCAGTTGTTATAAATGAATCATTTTTGGACAAATTTATCATTATATTACATCATCTGTTTCCAGCTGCTGTAATGGAATGCTTATCGACGATTCTATAAACATTCTTATACAGATGGCTGCCACGTCAGTCTTCTGTTCTCATGATCAAAAATATTATAAACATCACGAGTTCCTTTTCAGATAACCGTAAATTTCCATTAAACCAGGGGTGTAGCTACCAGGGCATTTCCATACGCGCAGAAAGTGTCATTGACATGTCAGTTGGTACATAAGAAAATTCTGCGTCCACATTAAATAACACAAATGCTAAATTGCCGCGAGGTTAAAAGCTATTTACCGAAATTATAGATATATTATATTATTATATTCGCCAATAGAATTCAGGATAACGGCGAAGGACAAGTTCAGAGTACTGATGATCCTCATGTTTTCCAATTAAACGAAATACTGATCAATTTATAAATTAGAAATTTAATTAGCAATGTAACTAATAAATATTTTACTGCTTTATCAGCTCACATATTCTATAATTTTGTCGTTATCTCTCATCAGAGTCAAAATGGTGGTGTTAAAATATTTACATCTCATAAGAGTTAGTTTCACCGCAATAAGATTTAATTACACATTGTTTTAAACTGATGTCACCATTTATGTAATATGTTGCGTCTTAGGAAAAGATAGATTTTACATGGCAAATTTATATAGCTTCCATTATAAGGGATAATTTAATTTCAATTTTCAACCACTATCGCAGATATTTCTTGATATATTATTTATCACAAAAATATGAATAATTAATGTGTCATTAATATTACTTAGTTTTTCTCAGGCATAAAATTTTGACAGTCCCTTTATCAAATTATTTTTATTACTTTTTATAGTTTTCTTAATCTGACTGACTAATAACTCGAATTTCAAGTAAGTTC
This sequence comes from Acraspis erinacei, assembly GCA_035041075.1. Lineage (NCBI taxonomy): Eukaryota > Metazoa > Arthropoda > Insecta > Hymenoptera > Cynipidae > Acraspis > Acraspis erinacei. The sequence continues at coordinate 93,436,912 of JAWWLR010000034.1, read as the reverse complement.
TTCCTTAATCTATACATGAGATTTCAAGAATTCCAAGGTTTCCAAAATTTTCAGCAGATGACAAGCAGATTCAGTGAGATTTGTATGACTTTTAAAATAAAATTTAAACACATGTTAAACGATTTTGAGATATTTGATAGTATTTAAAAAATTATATTTGATCCCAAATAATACAAGCCATGTCACTTTATTCCAAACAGTTTATCATACTTTAACGAGATTTTAAAGCATTTCGTAGGAATTTCCAATACGTGATAGAATTCCTTATGATTACTAATTTTAGGACCAATTTCAGAGTAATTTGAATTGAAGAAAAATTTGTTTAGTTATGATGATATTTGTAATTAGCTCTGAGAATTTATTTCTCTCAAAGAACTGATTTTCTGTTGAAATGCAATTTTTCTTTTCATTGCAATTATTTTCCTTTATTTAAAAATACATTCGGTCAAGTGGAAAAACTTTAAACGAACGCTTTTTACAACTCAAGGGAAATATTTTTCTAATATTGTCGAAACGGAGTATATTATGCAATTTTGGAATTTTAAAAGGGAGTGAAATCTTTTGTGAATTCTTTGCCTGAAGTGAAAATCAGTTGTAGTTTTGTTTTACGAAAAACAGCTGTAAAAAATTCATTTTATTTAAAAAATCAATTGTATTATAATGTGAAAAGATTAAAAATAGTATTTCCTTTTTTGAAGATTAAGTAAAGGAGATTTTCTCCTGGGAAAACTGAAAATATTTCAATCTTACAAGAGTTCAGGAACAAACAAACAGAGTTTTCAAAGATTTCTAAGATTGAAATATTTTCAGCTTTCCTAGGACAAAATCTCATTTACTTAAACCAAAAAAATATTAAATAATTTTTCAAAGCTATTCAAATTACACTATAATTAAGTTGGACGTTTATTTAGGTCGTTGAACATTCGTCCTAATGGTAGAAAAAGAATCTTTTGTATTGCCAATGAAACTGCTTCATTGAAAGTTGAAATATTTTGATAAAAATGGATCCACTTACTTGAAGATGTATTTCTTGTTTGAAAATTTAATTGTTTTGTTAACAACAAATTTTGGCTTGAAAGTAAATTTCTTTCATTGGATTATTAACTATTCAATTTTTTGTTGGAAAATAGTCAATTTATGTTGACAGTTAAAATATTTTCCAATCTAGCACGTACAAAATTAATATGATCGATTTTTGGAAAACTTTGTGAAGTCTGAGGGAAATTCAAATTGTATTCCAAATTTGATGCACCTCGTTGGGGATTGAAAAGCGTTTATGATTTTAAAAATTTGAAATATAATTTCAGGGTAGAGACTGATCAAAAATGACACCAACGACTGAATTTTCATCCCATCGCACATGCGTAATAACAACGTTTTATTTTATTATATAAGATAAATTATCTCTTCAATGTTCTCAATTTTGGTTAGATTATTAGCAACGGCATTAAAAAAATTTTAGAACAGCTCCCACTGATCTTTCCTACAGTCTCTAGTTTCGATTTTTGTTATTTAATTAATCAATATTTTCAACGCTACGGTAGGTGTCAGGTATTAAAAATAAATCTCACTGTACTGGAAAGAAACCTCTTTTATATTCATAGGTTCGACCAAAGCTGCCAGATTGAGCTAGGAATTTACCCCCACCATACCTACCGTTTGGTTGCCGCAAAAAGAAGCTGCATGAGTACCACTGAAGTTCGTTTGCAAGCCGAAAATGCACAACTCGAACTTCGTCTTTCTCAGTTAGAATTGGAGATCTCTGATATAGTCTACTGCTATATGGTTTTTTTACAAAATGTTGACAGCTGGTGTGAATGTACTTTAAAAAGAGTGTTGAAATACAGTTTAAAAATGATTTGAGATGCCATGTCTTTCAGGGAACGTTGCCTGAAGTAGTTTTACTTTACAATTTTATTCAAAATCGTTACCATTTTTTGAACATTTATAATATTTTTAATATTAATAATACTGAATAATTAATAAAATACCACAATATCAAAAATAAATTGAAACTGTTCAAAATATCAGACTTTTTCAATTGAAGAATCTCTGCATAAAATTATTTCAGGTTGAAATTTAGAAAACACAACAAGAGCAAATCGTTAAATATTGAAATGTTTGTAGATTATAATTTTGAAAATGAGATCAATAAAATTGAAAGCTGATTAAACCGGTTATAATTCAATTAAAAAAAATGTTAACTATGAAATAGGAATAATTGTCAATTAGATGAGATTCAAGTCTTCAAATTTTGAATTGTAAACTTGGAAGTTTGTGTGTAAAAAAATAATAATCATAAATAAATGGAAAGCATTTAAAATTTGAATTGGACAATCTCAAAACGAAATTATTTCAGATTGAAATTTAAAAAGCGGAAAATTTTCAAAACGTTAAATATTGAAATGTTTGTACATCAGAGTTTTGAAAATGGGACCAATAAAAATTCAAAGCTGATTAAAGCTTTCGAAATGTAATATTTAAAAATTTTCAACTATTAAATAAGAATAATTTTCAATTCGATGGGATTCAAGTCTTCAAATTTTTAATTTAAACTTGGAAGTTTATTTACAAAATATTAGTAATCATAAATATAATAAAGGGACAAAGGAGCAAATATTAAGGAAAAAGGGGGAAAGGGGAAAATAAAACAGGAAGGCGGGAACGGGAAAACGAGAAGAAGTGTGAAGGGAGCGGGGAAAGGTCAAAACGGGAAAAGGAAAGGGTAAAGGAGAACCGAAAAGGCGAATACGGAAAAGGAAAAAAGAAAATGAGAAACCGGAAAGGGCGAAAAGTGAAAGGAGGAAATGGGAAAAGATAAAAATAAAGAGGCAAGGAAGAATAGGAAAAGAACAAGGGTAAAGTAAACGGTGATGTAAAGGAAAAGGGATAAATGGTAAAGGGGATTGGGGAAAAGGGTCAAACTCGTCAAAATAGCCTTCCTTACGCCCTCGATACACCATGTACTATTTCTTCATTGTGATCAGTCAATCGCAAGCATAAGAGAAATGTGGCACGAATTTTGTTTTACACCCGAGTTACTCCATAACTCCTTTTGATTACATCTTTGGGAGCTACTGGACATTCTGAGATTTCTTTTGATGTCAATTCTCGAACCACGCCGTTATTTACGTTCATTATTGCTCATTTCCACAGGCCGAAATCAGGTTTACTCATATATATTGCACGAAGAACCGTGTGTCCGCTTACTGTTTTTTCCAATGTTGCACAAAGGTCACCATTTGATGATGATAATACAATTTTTTCGTCGGTCGGCATGGCATTGAGAATATTTTGTTTGTTTCTCCATCCAATTCGTTTATCGGGAGGAAAAACGTGTATTCGAAGTTTGAATATCCGATTTGGATTTTTGTGGGGACTTAGTCGAATAAATGCAAGTTCTTCAAATCTATATCCAAGCAGGCTTGGGAAAGTTTCATTCAGAGGATCCCCAGACCTATAACGAAGAGATCGTTCAGCAGGTGGTGGAGATCTGGCAGCAGAATTAGGTATGGCTAGAGTAAGAGTCGTGTCCGTAGAATGATCTGAAACGAGAAATATACGATAACATCCTGGTAAATAAAGAGTTTTCACATCCAACCCATAAGGCTGCACTGTTAGAAATCAGTGGAAACTTCAACCACTTTCTAACCAGTTTTGTGGTTGAAACCTCGCTCATTCAGAGAATTGAAATAAAATTCAATCCAATGTCGTGAGATCCATGAATTGAACAAAGGACATAATATAATATTTAGGAAAAGAAGCAGTTTCAAAGAGTGAGCAAATTGTATTCCGACTATAGTCGCTAACTGCTGTATGCATATTTAGATTTGTTGATTCAAAATGTATAAGGTTCTACCTCAAAAATGTATAAACAAAATACAGTGAAAGGCTGATACTGTGCTGGTTTCGGGACTGGCGGTGGTGGTGAATAAACCCAGAGTTTCACTGTATTTACATATTTAAAAAGTCTAAGCAGTAAAGTTGTAGGAAACGTTTTCCCAGAACAAGCAAATTACATTACATAAAATACACTTCCACCCATCGCGGAAGTATGTGACTGGGATTCTCGTTAGGTGACCCCCTTACCACCAAGTACAAAAATTTGTACTGAATATCTATCTTTCTATAATTGAGAACCATTCATGAATCCAAACGAACTTATTGAAAAGGCTACTTGGAACCTTTATATTTTAAGAATTTTTCAAAAAAGTCTGAATTGTTTCATATTTAAAAAATTTAACATACCTAATACTGTATAACTCTTTGGGATTGATTTTTTGAGAGATGCTGGACATTCCGTATCTTCTTCTGTGGTCAGTTCTTTAATCGCACCACTATTCATGTTTATTTTCGCCCGTTTCAATTGCATACAAAAAAGCTCACTCGTAAATATTGCACGAAAAGTTATTTGCTTGTTTGATTATCTATGCAACACTGCACAGACGTCACCGTTGAACGTTGATAACACAATTTGTTCTTCGTTTGGAATGGGATTCAGTTTAAAGTTTCTTCCTCTTAAACCAATTCGTCTATCGGAAGGAAAAACGTATCTTCGAAGTTCGAATATTCGATTCGAGTTGCTGTGTGGACTTAGTCGTATAAGTGCCAGATCTTCAAATCTGTATCCAAGTATGCTTGGAAAATTTTGCCTGAGAGTAGATCTGGACCTTGCGCGAAGAGGTGCTTCGGTAGGTGGTTGAAACCTGGAAAAATAATGAGATGTGGCAAGAGAAAGATTCGTCTCTGGAGAATATCTGCGAGGAGAAGATGGAAGAGAAGATATAGAGCCACGGAAATAAGGATTGGGGTCGCCATCATGGGAGCGGTTGGACTGCGAACTTAATTCTGAAACAAGAAATACAGGATTACATTTTCGATTAAGTTATACAATCGGATGTTGTTGATTGACAAATGGAGAATAATGTTATAGTTGAGGGGCAAACTTTCATTCGCAATTACTGTAACAGGAGTCTCTAATGCCTACTGCAAAGTGTAGCTTGAAGAATGGAAAAATAATTTGTATGAACGATGGTGTACTAAATTACACATTATTATGATACTAGTGACTATTGCTCGAGTACAGGTACATTTTCTAAAATGTTAAGTTTTGATTACTAAATCACATCATTCCTATACCTATAAATAACGGTTTAAAAGACTAATAAAATTAAGTTTGTTATAGATCTTACTTTGATTCATGGTAATAAAGTACCTTTTGAAAAAGGCACCTTATTTAGTAAATCTCAGTTAAAATATGTGACAGTCGGCAAAGAAAGGAACCTAATGCGTCAAACTAAATTTTGCAGGTCGTGATATTGAAGCAGAGTCTGCAAGCCACCCTTTGAGTATCAGGAATGCGGCTACGAGAAGCACCCCTTCCACTTACTACTGCATCTTAAAGGTTTTCGCACAAGAAAATACGTGAGCAGTATGCTGGAGACGGTTCACGCACGAGCCGTCCGTGCACACACACAGAGCGCTCACCAATCGCGTGCGATCTATCGCGCTGCTACGCTGCGAGCTGGTTATATACTGTTTACCTATCGAATCGACTCTTGGCAAGGTCGAAAATTTCTGCTTCTCGAGCGG
>JAWWLR010000034.1:93354149-93364827 GCA_035041075.1 Acraspis erinacei | reverse complement strand
ACTGGAATTATTAAGGAACACGCCGAACTATATTGTCAGGAGAGAGAAAGGAAGAACGAGTTTAGGGATTATAATGATGAGCTGAGTGTGTAAATACGAGGAGAAAATTTTAGAAGAGGTGGGGAATAGGCTGTCTGTGTCAGGACAAGACCAGTATACTTGTTTTAAGATAAGAAATATAAGTCTGGATTCATATACCGATTTATCTTTGCAAAAGTCACATTACAAATCTCTAGCTTTGATATTTGCCATGCTCAACATTACAAAAGATATCTATATAAATTTTATTTTCCATTTTACTCCGAACTCTCTGAACCATGGACCCACCTGCAGGGCCTGCGATTTGCAGGAATCAGGTAACTAGGTAGGAACCAAACAGTTGGCACTTGCTAATTACTGAAATTCTACAACCGATAAAACTTACGAAATTAAAATCATACCGGTTTTTTTAATATCTAACGAATCTTTGGATTTGTGAATAAATGAGGTTAATTTTGTTTCATAAAACATAAGTATAAATAATATAAATATTCTATACAATTTACAACGAATTAGTGACTTCCCTCGGAGTCCTTGGTCTCAAAACATGTATTTTTTTCATGTCGAAAATATTTGTCTTTAAGACATCAAAAATATGATTGTTCTGTCTAATGAGCTAGACATAGAGAATATCTTAAAATTAGATTGGATTAGTTTTCACCCAAGACAATATCCTGACCAAATATTCTTATCTTGGATACATGGCGGGAGCGTTTGGAACTCTCTTCCTCGGCACGCTTTTTCTCGAGGATCGGACCAACCCATTCAAGGGGTAAAATAGCCTTAACTGGAGATCTTAGTATTAACAATGCATAATAAACATTTCTGGTTCGCGGTATTGTTATAAATATGTAGTCTCTTCCATCGAGATATTTAGGTGGGGCAGCGGGATCATAAGGGTGGAATCTGCCATCGTTTTGCACTTTCTGCATGAATACCCTTGCCTTAGCAGTATCTGGTAGATCTCGAGCAGGATCATGACTGAGAATTGCAACTTCCGTTCTGAGTAGACCAGACTCGGCGTGAGACCCTATTGCAGTACGTACAAAAACTTCATAGCCTTGAAAGATTGATTGGTCTCTCCGTGGTCTCATCCAAACGGGTTCTCGAGCGGGCCCAGTGATTGCACCTTCAACAGTGTGGTTATTCGACATTTTTACCTTAACGAAATCTGTTCCGACAGCACCTATTTTTTTTTTAGAAAAAAATAACATTTATGAAGTTTTCCCAACATTGTAACTTAAAAGTTGAACAGCTTTTATTAATAAAGAATATTTTGAATTTTCTAATTCGAGAAGAACAAAGAAAATTTGAGAAATCTTTTCGCGTTCTTGAGATACAACTTAAAATGTCCAAGCGTGTCTGCGTGAGGTTTCAATCGGTTGGCGCAGAGATCCTAACGCATGACGTTTGGACATCAAGAATTGTTTCTAATGATAGAATATTTTTTAGAATTTATCGACGTTCTTTAAAATAATATGTTCAGGAAGCTAGATCCTGTACTTTCTCCATATAACAATGTGATCGGCATAAATATTTTGGCATTAACTGAGGATGGGGTCAACGATTTTCTATGGTTGCAGCGATTTCGCAGGCTCCGGAGAGATCGCTCTTAACATAGTGTGACCTTCAGAATGAATCCAAAAACTATGAAACATGTTATCAATTTCCGACCTGAAGACGATCGGGTAGCATCTACAACGAAGTATGATTTTTGTAATCTATAATTGGGATTTGGTTCCCGAATAGATTACCTCCTTTAGATCAATACTCAAATCAGTTCGCTAAGACGCATTGAAAACCCATATCAATTTTTTACTGCAACTGGTTTCCTTGAAGACGCAGTGATGCTGTAAAATATAATTCTGAGTCGACTGTAATTCTTCGGGATCGAACAAATTGTGCTAAAATGGCTTGGTAAGCAACTGGATCCTTCTTTTTATTCCCTCAAACTGTATGCCAAAGCACAATCTAATACAATTAGTATTTCGAAAGTTATCGCGTATACAGTCGACGACCACAACGAAAAGAGCGACAACGACATTTGATGAAATCCGCGAATGTCAGTTTTCACATGCAACTCACACCTTCTCATTATGGATGAGAATGTACAAAAGGCGCCTTCGATTCAACCTTCGTGGTGGTGTGAGACAGAATTCATTAGGTACCGTAAGACAGTAGTCTCCAGTTGAGCTTCACAACGTTCAGCCGAGCTTGGAGGTCGAGCTCAGGGGTCTTGCAATAAGAAGGGTCAGCTGAGTCATCAGGTATCATACGGTATCCTGACGCAGTCTTCATCCGCTTTACAAATTGTATTGTGCAATGATTAATTTGTCGAATTCCTCATAATAGAATCAAGAAGCCAACGACCAAATTTGGATATCTACCATAAAATGTTCTTATTGAAGTTTTAAAAAAGATAAAGAAAAACACTTTTTTCTCCTGAAAAAGGAAAAAAAAATTCCTTCTTGGCTAAAAATAAAAAAGAGGAGAGAAAAATGAGAATGCAATCAACCAAATCACATTCCTTCTCTTTTTTATTTCTTTCGTCTTTCTTAATTTTCTTATTATCAGAACAACCAAAAATCGGTGAAAAATAAACAGCAACGTTTTGGCACTCATACAGCACCCACATCAAGGCAAATAAAAATTAATAAAAAAATTAATTAATTAAAAGTACCCAAGCATACAGCAACAGCACCAACACCACGATGCTCTCTTCCAGATACCAGCGAATCAAATGAGGTTCGAAATGCAAACTTATCATAAATATATCGAAAACGTCCGGTGAGGATCCAAACGCAAACCGGGTATAAACAAACCTGAAGAATCCATCATAAGCAAATCAGAACTAGAGACAGTAAAAAAATTAAAAATTTATAAAAAGTTAGTGCTAAAGATAATTAACCAGGGCAAGAATACTATTATAACAGCGTCCCAAACGAACATAACTTTTCTGTTCCTCTACCCTAGTGTTCAGAAGTCTACCTATCTATCCCACGTAAGTCATCTCACAAATATTGCAAGTGATCTTGTAGACAACACCATCAATTTCAAAATTACCCGAAGGATCCTTACAAAACGTTATTCTTGAATAGATTAAAAATAGTATACGGAAAATAGTATGAATCTTAAACTTTTACAATATAAATTCAATAGTTTTCGAAATTAGACCAAAAAATGAAAGAACAAAAGTATTAAAAGAACTATACTCTCTTAATTCCCTCTAATTATCTGCAGGCAAAATATTTCTTGATCTGATTTTTATTTCTAATTTGAAAATTTTTCTCAATTAAATTCTGTGAGTATTGATTTAGAAGAAGGATATTCCTAACAATATTCAAATTTCCTTTAAAAAATGAAACCTGTGACAAACGTAGATCTTTGTCAACTAAGTTATTGGTTGCTGCAACTTCTTATAATTGGTAATAATATTACGCTCCTGACCTTTAATTACTTCTATGTTAAAAAATCTCATTTTATTATTTTCTATTTCGTGGGTAAATTGAAGTTTTTGATGAAAACTGTCGAAAGCATTGACAACAAACTGTACATTTTCCAGAAGAACACAAAAAAAGATATCATGAACACAACAAAAGCAAAAATACCAAGCAACACCTACAATCTTAAAAGAAAAAACCTCCAAATCCTTAATTAAAATTTCTGCTAAAATCGGAGAAATGACTGAACCAACGGGAGTACCAAACTTTTTCCTATAAAAAGATCCATTAAATTTAAAATAAGTTGATTGCATAATCAAAACTATCCCCTCGATAAATTCTTTTTGACATAATCGAGTACACGTTTTAATACTATTCCATTGATTTAAAATTGCTTGTTAAACTAAATCAATAGGTATACTCGGAAACATTGCAATAAAATCCAAAGAAACCAGGACATAGTCACCCAGAACCGTTTTTTTTAATAATAATGTTTTGAATTTCCCCACTATTGTTTATAGTTTACTGAGAAGTTTTGATAGAGGATTTGAGAACCACATTAAAATTTTGTTCCAAAATTTCAGTTGGAGTATCAACAGTTGAAATAACCGTGCTTAAAGCATAGATATCTTTGTTAATCTTTCTCAAACAATAAAAGCTGGCAAGAACTCTGTCAATCATCTTGAAAGTGTCTCTTTTTAATTATTTCAACGGATTTCCATTTAATATATCAAAATTATCATGATTGCAAAGTAAATTTTCCATATCCCTAACACAATCGGATTTTGTATACAAACAGTAACATTGCCCTTATCAGAATTTATGCGTATTATATCAGGGTTGCTTTTAGGAAAACTTTTCCTTATCCGGAAACCTTTAGAAATCTTACGATCAATATTACTAATTTGCGAAATATTTTTATCGACAAAGGTCTTTGACAAGTGCAAAACCTTGTTTAGGAAATCGTGCTTCGACTTTCTTTTTATCACGCGTTCCTTGAAACCTTGGACTAATCTGAGAATATATGCGACTGCTTCAGGAATTTGAAGAATGCAATTATTGAAAAGTTCAATCATTGATATACGGAGAAATGTTTGGTAAAACCGTCGTTCTAACGGTGATCAAGTTGCTGCACTTCAGTTTGGCGTGGCGTCTGCACCAGATTCGGGAACCTGGTTACCCCGAACTTTCGGAGACCAGTCGCCTCAGAATGTGGGTACTATATTTTTATAAACTGCGAAAGCGCGAACCTGTGATAGACGCGCCGCCTCTGCAAAACGCCTCAACTATACTGTTGGCTAAACGGTTCAGTCTGTTCGGGGTAATGATTCTTCCGAGTCAGTGAAGCCGTTCTACTAATCAGAAGTGGCGCTGTTCATTGCGTGATCAGCGCGAAAATTGCGCGTCTCAGGTGAGCGGCTCTGCGAAACTTCTCTTCCTGTAACCTCTAATTTTCAGAAACTATAACTTTAATTAAAATTGGTCTGGAAATCTTATATGTTTCGAGAAATTGAATTTTAATCCTTTTATTTTTTAAGCTACTGCTTTGAACCTGTATTAAAATATATAAAGCTTTATTTTGAAATGGTGCCGAATTTTCTAATATTTTCCATAAATAGTAATTAGAATATTATGTTTCACTTACAATCAAAATACAGAAACCCCGCCATTGTGAGGAGAAGATTAACTGTTGTGATTTTCATTTTTTTTTTATTTTTACCACAAGTGAGAAAGAAAATATAGCACTTATTTTTGAAGAACTTCTTTTGGCGAGAGATTGGATTGATCGTAGCTGTTTATATCAAATCATGCGACTTCTAAGTAACGCGTTTTATATTATCCTTCAAAAAAATTTAAATGGAAGGGGAACGGTTTTTGATCGCTCACCTCGACATTTTATCTTTTTGCTAGATTTACTGCCCATAACTCCTTCAGAATAATTACAGATTGGAGAATATGTAAAAACAAGAATTAAAATCATATTTTTCTTATCTTTCTTGGTATCATATATACAAATGTAAAGAAAGATAAGAAATTAAATCTACGCCTTCCTTAAAAGCTGGAAATTTTATGCGGCTTTTTTTTGCATCATTTTTTGGGTATTTTAAAAAATGTTGATTATTATCGAAAACGTTTAAGAGAATAATGTCGCAAATAAGGAAATATTTTTGTTTATACCTCTTCTACTACAATATTTTTAATTTTAAATTGCTTGGTTCTCCTCCGTTACTTAAAATAAAATTATTTACATAAAAACCGAATCGATTTTTTAAATTGTTGCGAAGGTTCGACAATTTTTGTACCCTTCCATGATAAGGAGAACCGGAAAAATTGTGACCACTTAGAGATAATTATATATTTAATACACATATATGCTTTATTTTCATACACGCGTCTTAAACGTGAAAGAAAACTAATAATTTTTTATCCTACCTACTACAGACATTTTTATTTTTCAAATATAAAATTTTTTCTTACGATTACGCTGAAGTTATATTCAAGAAGAATTATGAAATGCATTAATTAAATTTCATCAAGAAATTTCAAATTCATACTATCCGCGATCTTTTCTCAATGATCGGAAGGCAGCTATTTGGTATGCAGATTCACTCATTTTTATTTTAAGAATTGAACTTACTTTATAAAAATATATTTTCGTTTGCAAAAATGGATTTTTTTATAGATATAAACATATTTTATAAAAATTTCAAAACTTGGACCTCTCTAGGAAAATTTTTCATTCCATTCAAGAAAATTCGAAATTAGCATTCAACATTTAATAACAGTGGATCATTTTATTGTCGCAATGATTCTTTACTGTTTAGTTTTACTGTTTTTTACTGTTTTTTTACTATTTAGCTTTACTGTTTAGTCTTTACTGTATATTTATTCTTGATAATTATTTTTTACAAATTGAAAAGTTTGTTCAATAATGCTTCTCTGTAAAATAGGGATGTTGCAAAAAATGACACTCTTTTCAAATTTTCTAAAGCAATTGTTTAAATAATAAGTTCTGCAATGAATAACATTTTAGAAGATAAACGGAAATATTTAAACGAATAAGAAAGCCCAACTATTTTCAGTTGAAAGTTAATTTCTTTTAATTGAAAAGTCGACTGTTAAATTTTTGCTTAAAAATTAATCGTAATTGGTAAAAAATGTCATCATTTGGTTCAAAATTAAATTATCTGGTAGAAAATCCAAAACATTTTTTTAAACATTTTTTTTCTCGGTTGAAAATTCGGTTAAGCAATCAAATCTTCAACTATTTGATTGGCATTTTTCTTGCTTGGAAACTGTACTATTTTGTACAGTATTGTATCTTTTGGACGAAAGTTTAATTATCTGCTGGAAAAATTACGTAATTTGTTCAACAGTTTTGTTAGAGCTTCGTTTCTTTTACTAGAAAGTTCAACAATTCGATTGAAATTTGTTGTTATTGACCAACAAATTTTCAAAAAATGAAACTGTTTGGTTAAAAATTGATTTTTGTCAGTTGAAGATTAACTCTTTTGTTAAAAATTCACATCTAACGGTTGAAAATTCAACTGTTTTGTAGACAATTCGTAGTTTTTTCTCCATTTTATTGGTTTTCGGTCTTTAAAATTCAAAAAAATATTTAGTTTGAAAATTTATCTAATTTGTTAATAATTTGCATTTCTGTTAAAAAATGTATCATCTACTGCTTGAAAACTCAGTAATTTTGTTAACATTTCATGAATGTTATTGAAAATTCGTCCTACGTGTTAGAAAATTATTCTTCTTAATTGAAAATTCTTCTTTATGGTTTAGAAATCATTTCTTTTTTGAGAAGTTAATCTTTTTTTGTAAAAATGAAACTGTTTCCATAAAAATAATTAGTAAGTTGATTTCACTGACATTTTATCGCTTTTTTGACCGTCAATTTTATTTTCAGTTTGTTGTCTAAAGTAAAGGTAAATAGTCGCGCATAGCGCGCACAACTTTTGATCATTAAACAATAATGTTAAGAAAAAACATTTTAAAAATATATTGATAAATCAAGTGAGCTCCTGTTAATTAAAATTCAATGAATAATAAACAAATATTAGCAGAAAACTCTGGCACGCGGTGTGAATATAGCATGATGAAATGGATTAAGTGTGTAAATAATTCGATCTCATAACATTGAAGCAAAATTTCTTTGTAAAAAAATTACGTTGGTGGAAGCGACGTATCCTTTTTACAAGTATCAAGATTACCTTCTTCTTGTTTCAATAAAGATAATAATGTTACAAAATTGCAGCATAAGGTGGGATCCGAACTACCACGCAATTTGTCGAACAAATTTTTTCTGTGTTGCATTTTTGAATAATTACGAATTATCATTACTTATTTTATTATTATTAATAATTGTTTAATTATCTTTTCTTCCAGTAATGCAGTTAATCATTTGATTGATGCCTTTTTCATTTATTTATATATGTATATTATCGTCGAATACAACTTGTTTTCTTCAGAGGAAGATAAGGAGCTGACAGTAAAAAGCCTACAATTCCAAATTATTATAAGTGCCGATAAATTTGTCGAAAAATTAGTTTTTTAAACTTTAATCAGTCACTGCTTGACTATAACTGAAAAGGAGAAGACAACGGAAAAATACAACAAAAACCACCAACTTTCTAAAATGCTTGTAATATAAAGGATGCTAAAACAATAACTTGTTAAAGTCAACAATTAAAAATGTGATTATCATAGTCATCTGCCGTGTTTGAGGGATGGTCAAAGAAGGCAGTTTTAGCCGCTATCATTGTTGATGTCCAGAAATCTCCTGATGATGCGGAACCTGTTCAGAAATATCGCCTTCTAAATTAGATATAGGGAATTTCGAGCTCACAGCTCTTCCAAGACTTGTACGCATTTCGTAAAAATGTTCTCAGTGGAGATCAGGACCGGGTGGATGGTTACATTCATCAGCTTCAATACTACTTTGGTCTTATCAGAGGACATCTGAACGATTGTTTCTGACTAGGTGGTCAGTCAGAATTATCCTGCCCCATTGAAAGAGATGTTCTTCCATTTCTAGTGCATCGAATGGTTTATATTTGTAGCAAGCCTTAAATCTCTTTAGTAAAGCAGGGTTCAGGGAAATTTTTTGGTGAAGGATATAAGCAACATCATTATGTATGTGCTTGTATTCTTGAAAGGTAAGCATTGTTCATGGATCAATAACTTTTTGGTGTTCGCATTAGGATCTCCGTAAGGACGGCATCTGTTAAAAATTGTCGTCATACTCAGGATGTGTTTTTAGTAATTCCTCGTCTTGATTACCCTATACTAGATGGCAATGAAAAATCCGTCCGTCTCCGAAAAGAGTTCTCCTAGCCTTAACCAAAAGTTTGAAGCATGACTATCAACGTAATGAGGATGTAATGTTTGGGGATTGTTGCTTGTGCCTCTCCACAGCTGTCCCTTCATGGTGCAGTCATTGTTCCGTCATTTGCACGCAACAATAAAAAAAATAAAGTTCCGAAAAATAAAGACTTTGATGTAATAGCAAGCGTTTAATTTGTGGGGCAAAAACCCGCAACATTGTAAACGGTTGCCATATCAACTCTATTCAATCTTTTTGTATTTTAATGCGAAAAAAATTCAAATTTATCTACTTGAAAATTATTTTCTAAGTCAATTCAGTCCTGTTTGGTCTTAGTATGACGCGGGCGTTGGGAGTTCCCTCCTGAGAAGAAAAATCTTCCAAAAGCCTCACGAATCAGCTCACTTATATCTTTTTTCAGCTGCAATATTACCCAGTAAATATCTTTAGTTCCTTCTCTTGTTATAAAGAGGTGGTCTCGAGCAAACCAATATGCAGGTGGGTGAGCGGAATTGTAAAGCTGAAATTCTCCATCATTTATCCATTCATGTTCCCACAACTTTAGCTCAACACTTTCTGGAATTTCTTCGGGCGGATTATGACCGGGAATTGTTACCTTTGGTCGCAGGAAACCAGAAACAAAGCGAGCGCCTAAGCACATACGTATAAAAACTTCATAGCCTTGAAAGACGGTCGGGGTTTTCCGTTGTCCCATCCAGTCGGGTTCTCGGCTGGTGGCAGAGAGTGCACTGCTAACAGTGTGGTTATTCGACATTTTTACGGCAACGACGTCTATGGAGACGGCACCTAATTTTTTAGGAATAAAATTAACATTTATGAAGCTTTCGTCCACTTGTAACTTAAAAGCTGAACACGTTTTATTCATCAGGGTATTTTGCATTTCCACATTCGGATTCAACTTATACTACAACTTTAGAAAAATGCATAAAAAACTTTAGAAATCTTTACTCGTTTCTGAGAAATAACTAAAAATTCGAAAAGTGCATGAGTCGAGTTTCAGTTGGTCGGAAATATTGGGGTAACAGCGGGCCAACCTAAAGCCAATACGGATGTGATTACACATTTTCGGATTTTTCCTAAATCGGAAACGCAAGACAATATCTTCAGTTATTTTAGTATAAATTAAAGATACCAATTTTAGAATTTTATTTTAGCTTTCCTAGCAAAATAATTGTTCATAATAATTAAATCTTTTGCACGATTTCTTTCTTGTTTAAAATAAAATTTTAAATTTCCTACATAATATTTATGAATCATCCACAGGGCGGGGTAG
Source organism: Acraspis erinacei (assembly GCA_035041075.1). Lineage (NCBI taxonomy): Eukaryota > Metazoa > Arthropoda > Insecta > Hymenoptera > Cynipidae > Acraspis > Acraspis erinacei. The sequence continues at coordinate 93,354,722 of JAWWLR010000034.1, read as the reverse complement.
GTTATGTGTTAGTTAGTTTTTGTTTCAATAATAATAAAATAACATTAAGAAGAAAATCTTGAATTTTTGGAAAATAACGCAGGATAAAAAAATGGAAACACAACAGTTTTCCCAGTTGCCAAATATAACATGAAACACAACAAAATTAATTTTCGTAAAAACAACCACGTATGGAAAAAATTAATTCGAATTTTTTTCAATTATAAAATCAAGATAATGGAAAACATATGTGTTTCAATATTAATGCACATTATGGAATGTAATAATATTATATTATTTATATGATGATTTTTTTAGAGTAGCTGATACTAAAAATTATTGCTGACTGTACATTATTGTACATAAATAATAATAAAAATATTATATAATACTTACAATCGAAATGCAGGAAACCCGCGAATATGAGAAAAAGATAAGCAAAAGTAATCTTCATTTTTCTGATTGTCGCACTGACTCAGACATAAACGATTGCACTAACTTTTTTAAAGAACTTCTGGTGATGAGAGATTGGATAAATTCTCGCAATTTATATCAACTTTTGCGACTTCTAAGTGACCCGTAATTAAACTGGAA
>JAWWLR010000034.1:93318069-93328107 GCA_035041075.1 Acraspis erinacei | reverse complement strand
TAGCAGCATGAATTTGGTTCGTAGTAGTTTGCAATATCTGAATAAGCAATCGAAGGCCGAGGTACAGAAATAGATTTAACAGACATATGTGATAATGTTGAACATAATGTATGACAGTTCAGATCTTGGACAAAATCGAGTGCAAAGCACGGGATACGTGATGAGAATCTATTCGTTAAGGCCGAAGGAGCTTTAACAAAAGAGAATTCACAATTACCAAACTCTAGGTGTCGATGTGTTGACCATTTCTTTTGAATGGTCTGTGCTCATATGTGGGGAAAATACAAGGCCGAGCGCATAGCGCGAGGTAAATATATTATCGAGCGCGAAGCGCGAGAATCAACAGGCGCGCTCAAACTTGCGAGCGAAGCGAGCCGCGCGCCTAGCGTGCGATGAGAACATGCCCACGGAGAGGCCGGATTTTTTGTTCTGATTTCGAAGTATTTTATTTTCGAACGAAAAATAAAGCATGGATGTCTTTTTGAAATAGGTAATCTTCAAACTATGATTCAATTTTGTTTTAAATTTTATCAAAATAAATAACGTCATAGGGATAATTTTTAACTCATTTTTTATGTATTAAGAATTTGACAGAAATTTATAAGAGCCTTGCAAATTTTTGGTGAAAATTTTGCATTTGACAAAATTGTATATTTTTCGGACTACGCAAATCTTGAAAGATAAATATCTGCTTGAAACTTGAGATTGAAAAGTTTGATCAATGATAAATGGAAAAGAAAGATGCGCAGTTACATTTTCTATACGAATTTGCATATATTTTTAAAATTAAAAATCGAAACTTCTTAAAAAAGTTTATAATATAATATAAATATCATGATTATTTTATTTTCATACTATATAGACACAGGCAGAAAATGTCAATTGACACGTCAGTTGGTACGTGCAAAATTTCTCCGTGCTCATGAAATCACAAAAATTCCGATTTGTGGAAAACTTAATAGCTGTAATAAAATATAGATATATTATATAACTATATTCACCAATAGAGCTCAATATAACGGCCAAGCCTAAGAACACAGTACAGACAATCTTCATATTTTCTGAGTAATGTCTTAATTAGAAATTTTATCAACAATAAAGCTAAAGAATATTTTGCTGCTTTATCAGATTCTACAATGTATACTGTTATCGTTATCTCTTACGTACACGATACAGACTTGTGCTAATGAGATATTTACGTTCGATAAGAGCCAGTTTCACCGCCAAAAGAATTCTTAACACTTTCCTTTTAACTCATGTCACCGTTTATCTAATATTTTAGGTTTTAGATAAAAATAGTTTGTTTGCACGTTGATACATTAGTTTAAGTGAACATGTTAAAGTCCTACAATCAAGCTTCTCTCTATTTTGCAACTAATTTAATAAATAATGTTAAAATAAATTTAAAGAAATAAAATTTATAATTCTTTTAAAATAAAAAAATATTGCATACTTTTTCAGGGCACACAGATGAAAATCAAGTTCTTTAGCCAGCCTTCTTTGAACAACTGGTTTTTTTCCCTAAAAATTCTTTATTTTTCGTATTACACTATCAAAATGTAAAAAAGGTCAAATCTATAATAAAACAAGTGAAAAATTATGTGAAAAATGCCAATTTACCGACTAGCTAAGTTTCCACAACTTGGTGAGGAATGTCCTTTTCTAACCGAATTTAATAGGATACGAGATAAAAACTTATGTTACCGACTGATCATAGGCTAAGAATCTCCATTACCGGCTAACGGCAATGCAGCAAATTGCACTTTCATTAGCCCGTAAATTGCGTATCTGCACCACCGTAATTCGCTAAAGTCAAAACCAGTCGTGCGCACAGTCAGTAATGTAGGGATCTACATCATCAGCTGGTAAATAAGAAATAAACACAACCTTTAGCTGGTGAAAATTGAATCTGCATTATTTCTCAGATATAATTACTTATTAGTTAGTGATAGTGGATGTGGTGTCCAAGTGAAATATATGACACTATGGTGCCATATATAGGCGAACCTCGGACACGTTAGCTTAGGACATTCTTACACCTCGGACACTGTCACCAGCTGTTTCGCGGACACTGTAAGGATCAGTTGATTAGCGCAGGGACGTCGAATCCTCGAAGCCCCGTCTCTGAGATATGTAGTACATAATTGGTTTTGCACGGTACGCTCCTGTAACTCGATGTCGATTGGCTGAGGGGTTAGGACACGTGCGCTTACAGGGTCCGATACGCCGGATCCCGATGAGTGGCAGTGTCCAAAGTTCGACTGTACTACCTGCAACAACGTATCCTTTGTTGGTCCCGTAGCATGGACTCGAGCCTTTATCGTCCGTTAGTAAATGATCGGTCACTGCTTTATCAACATATAAATTTATCAACATATAAAATATGGAAGTGCAGTTCCCCTCTCTACAAAATCTTAGTATTAATAGAGTCGGATCCAGCATAAAGTTTTCGCGTAATTCTCTAAATTTTACATTATTGTAAAATATTCTCATTTTTCAACTCTTTGAGCAATTCGTATTTTTCAAGCCGCCGCCAATAGGTCTATTTTTTTAAGGTTATGTATATACTTTAAAACTTTGCAAAAAAAGACCCTGTATGTAAATTCAACGTGGAAAAATAAGTCTGTAAACAGAGGGTTGAATCTTATGAAAGCCTTTAAAATTAATTTTTTATTAATATTTTGAAATTATTTTGAAATATTTGAATTCTAAGGAATCCTCTCAGATACGTATTGCGTAATTATATGTGACGTGCAGCGAAGAAAGGGGTGCTGGGGTACCTAACAACTCAATTATTAGCAATAATAACGCTGGGCATTTTTGTATGCTTCCATTAAACAGAGCAGTTCCAAAAACTATTGGAAGGTGTAAGAACCTCGATTTCGACTTTTTTAGAGCAATCCCCCATTCTTCGGAGAACGTTACAAATAATTACGTAATACGTACTTTCATGTTTGTCTCAAAAAGAATGAACTTGATGAAAAAATGTTATAAAATTAAAAGTGCTTAAAATCATTCAAGGAACACGTACGATTTTAAAAAAAGTTTCTGAGCCATTTTTTGATTTTTTCAAAAATTGTCAAAATGAAATAATTCAAAATTGACCCAAAACCTTCTAAAATATTCCTACGTATTTTTTAAGCAATTGTAAGCAATTTTTGTAATATTGCAGTTTTTCGTAAAGTTTATACTTTTCGAGAAAAAAACCATGAAATTTAACATGAAGCTCTTTCATAAGAACCAGTATTTTCGAAAAACTAAGAGGGAAAAAGTCCAAACTCAGGGGTTTGAAAACTTCAGAATTTTCACTTTTTTTTTCTTTGAACTCAAAATAATAAATTTATTGAATTTTTTTACAAAATAAGTTGCAGATTCCGAAAGAGCGCCCTCGAAAACCCCCTATGCAGGGTTTTGGTTAAAAATAACTTTGTATGAACGAGGGAATTAAGGTGTGATTGTCTGTGAATACACGTGTGAGATGGAGTAGGGGAGGTATTTGTTATGTGTGAAGATAGTACGTGTTTTGTGTGAGAATAAGTCAGAGAATACAACTCTACTTTTAACGGTGGGTAGCGTTGTGAAAGAGTGAGCAGGGGGAGTATAAAAAGTGAAAATTTTCGGGGGGGGGGGTGGTTCTCGGTGTATTTTTGTGAAAGTATTTCTATAAAGAAAAGAAGTTAGAGTTTATGATCGACTATGTTGTGATGCGTGTACAAACGCAAATCCTTACTGACACGGGCGCTTTTAAAAATGTATTAACGGTGTCAAGAATTTTGTTTTACACGCGGGTTACTATATAATACTTTTTGATCACTTCCTTTGTGGATACTGGACATTCCGCGATTTCTTCTGAGGACAATTCTTCAACCACGCTGCTATTCATATTTATTTTTACCCGCTTCCACAGGGCGGTTGAAACAGTTTTATGTGTATATATTGCACGAAGAACCGTCTGTCTGTTGGATGCTTTTTCTAATGTTGCCCAGACTTCGCCATTTACGGTTGATAATACAATTTTTTCTTCCATTGGCATGAGATTGAGAACATTATTGTTTCTCAATCCAATTTGTTTATGAAGAGGAAAGACGTATCTTTGAAGTTTAAATATGCGATTCGGATTTTTATATGGACTGAGTCGAATAAATTCAAGCTCTTCAAATTTATATCCAAGTAAGGTCGAGAAAGTTTCCCACAGAGGGGTCACCGACCTGTCACGAAGAGACGGTTCAGCAGGTAATGGAGACCTGGCTGAAGAAGAAGGTGTGACATGAGAAATTGTCGGGCCTGAAGACGAATCTGAAAGGAAAAATACAATATAGAATTTTCGTTTTAAGTGCATAGTCGTATGTTGGTACGTAACGAGTTGTAAATGAAGTTATAATTGAGTTGCCGAATTTCACAGACGCTTATTGGCTTCAACTACAAGTTTATCCCTATCTCATGTCCCTGCAGAAGATTTTGGTTTAGTTCAATCCGAAAGTAGGTGTAGGAAAAAAAGTCTCGCACATGTTTATCTTTTTTAAAGTCCTCTTTTTTCGATTCACTAGAGCTAACCGTAAGCTCGAAAGTACTTCCTTCCTTTTTTTGACAAATGTTTTCTCGGAGAAGGATGCTTCTTTCAAGATGTTCGTTTCATTGTTCGGTAAGGCCGAACAATAGCTGGAAACGTTTTTGCATTTTCGTTTAAAACTATTTGCGTGGAAGTTAGACATTTTTCAGTTCTGTAAAATTCCGGTTTTGTCACTTACGCCCTTATATAGTTTGCCCCTTTATACTTCAAATTGCCTTAAGTCAGCCAATTCTTAAAATTTGCAATGCAATTTACATGAAATATTCTTTATGATGTTCCATAATTAGCACAAATGAAAATTTTCGTTTATTAAAAATGTATAAACTTGTACCAGACAAATGTATAAATGAAGTGTTAAACAATTTTCTTTCTGAGTAAATATTTCTGAAACAAATAACTATATTGAAAGATGGGTTATTTATTTGAAGAAAAATTGAGTCTGTAATTAAAGTCTGAGTATTATAAACTGAATTTCATAATTGCTTTCATTGAAAATTTACTTTAAAATGAAACATTTTATTTTTAAAACACTTTAAAATCACACATTGCAAACATCATAGTTCCACAACTAAAAAAATTAACTTACCGAATACTGCGTAACTCTTTGTGACTGCATCCCTAAGGGATACTGGACATTCCGCAATTTCTTCTGTCGTCAATGCTTCAACAATGCCGCTTCTCATGTTTATTTTGGCCCGTTTTGCGTACCCAAAAACATTTTTACTCGTATATATTGCACGAAGAATCGTGGCGTGGCTTGCTGACTTTTCCAATATTGCACAGACATCACCATTGAACGTTGATAATACAATTTGTTCGTCAGTTGGCATGGAGTCGAGGATATTGTATCTTTTTCTCAATGCAATTGGTTTATCAGGAGGAAAAACGTATCTTCGAAGTTCGAATATCCGATTCGGATGGCTGTAGGGACTTAGTCGAATAAATTCAAGATCTTCTAATCTGTATCCAAATAAAGATGAAAAATTTCGCTTGGCAGGAGACCTGGACCTTGCACGAGTAGCTGTCTGGTTAGCTGTTGGAGAAGTAGCAAGATAAGGATTAGAGCCGCCATCATGCGAAAGATTGGACTGCGAACTTAATTCTGAAACAAGAAATGCAGGATTACATGTTTATGTTATGTGCACAGTCCTATGTTGGTACATCACAAGTTGTGAAGAGGTTTGTCATTGAAGGGCACAATTATATAAAAACCTGTAACTTTCTCTCATTTAGTGGCATCGGCTCATCGAATCTTTCATGTGCAATTCCATGTTATGAGCTTCTGATTCCCACTAATGAGGGAGTGTTACAAAGCCTGCTACAATATTATTAGTTTATAGCGTCGCCTAATTGTAATATTAGGAGTAGTCTAATGTAACTGTGGTTAGAAATAATGACACTAGAAGTTGTGTTCACGACCAAAAATATGACAAACATCACGAAAGACTTTTCAGGCGGCCCTACAATCTCATGAAACACTGATTTAGGTTTGGTTAGGTTGGAAGCAGCTTTAAGCTGTACCTCGCCCTCTGGGTTCTCATTTTATATCTGATCGCTATGTACTTATCCTTTTCACGAACTCAATAAAATATTTTACATTGCTTGTAGTATCAGACAAGTCCTCATGTGGAGCTCAATGATCACAAGGATGAGTTGATAAACTGCAAAATCCTGCAAGCATTAGTCTCTCCGTAAAGACATATCTAGTACTGCTTGTGACGTAATCTGTATTATCATCGGATAGTTACTATCAAGTAGTGTTAATTTTATTCCACAATCTATGAAAATAGTAGTCATAACGATCCATCAAAGTAACTCTTCAAATAACAGAAAATACTTAACATCATTTCTGACTAGATTTAAAATAAATTTTAAAAAATTGTAATTAAATTTTTCTGAAACTAGTTTTTCTTACATCGTTCCACTGAGAATCGGACTAAGAATTGTTTGCCGGTCAGGTGCTTTTCCGGATAAGCTATTGGAGAGACCGAAAGAAAAATCCGTTTTCAGAAACATAGGTGGTGCATTACAAAAAGATGTAGCTCCTACGGTTTTCGCAGTAAAACGAAAAACCTCACGTTTTAGGAGATAATACTTTTTATACAAATTGTTGTTTATTAAAAAATTATAATTTACTCTCTGAAAAAATGCTTAAATGGAACATTTACATCATCAATCTTATGGTGAGTTAAGCGAATTTTTAGGGAAAAAGAACGTCTAGCATAAAAGCTGCTTTGGATGGTATAAATACGTTTTCTAATGAAATATTTATCCGAAACATTTCCTTAGTGACAATTTACAAATATTATATCTTTGCTGTGTAGCTTTCTTATTTGCGCGCCTTTCAAGCAACTTTTTTTATTTGCACCGTTAAGACAACGGCACGATTTAATGGTAAAATAAAAACCTGCGACCTTGAAGTTTGTCACAGATATGGATGTCGTGTTCGAAATATCTCGATTCGGTGTTTTTTTGTATTAAAAATTTTTTAAAACATTTGCGTTCAGTTTCATAGTTTTGTAATCGTTATAAAAAAATTGATTGGATGATTGACCATTGCATTCTTCTCTAAAATATATCCATGCGGCTTTTTATACCCTTTTTTGGAACAATTACGGCATTAGTTGCTTAGAGTGCATTTTCGGTCTGTCTATAAATATGGATTTGAATCTTATGTAATTAATTATTTTTTTTAACTAAGAGGCTTATCGAAAAATTAAAAGCACCTCTGGATTCGCCTCCGGAATATCTTGATCAATTCAGTTTGTACGTGAAAAATTTCTAAGTGAACATTAAATTACAAAAATTCTGATTTTCCGGGAACTTAAAATATATTTACTTAAATTATAGATATATTTTTTTATTATATTCACCAATAGAATATAGAATAACAGTCAAGTGGAAGAACAGAGAATAGACCATTCTCATCTTTTCTGATGGAAAGGCACACTGATTAATATGTTATATAAAAATTTGAGTATCAATCTAACTAATCAACATGTTACCGCTTTATCAGCTCATACAACCTATACTTTTGTCGTTATCTCTTAAAATTAAGGAGTCAGACTTGAGGTTTTCAGATGTTTACATTTGATAAGAGTTTGTTTCGACGTAGATGGATTTAGTTACACGTTCCTTTAATCTGATGTCACCTTTTATGTATTATTTTGCGTTTTAGGGAAATCTGGGATTTGCGTGGAAAATGTATATAGTCTCCACTATAAGGGATCGAATTTTAGTAAAAATCGCAGACACTACCAAATATATTTTTTATCAGAAAAATATGAATATTAATGTCATTAATATTACTTTGCTTTACTAAAACTTAAGATACACATTCGCTATTAGAAAAATGCTAAAATCTGATCTCACATAATCCAATGGAATTTTTTTTTATGATTCTAAAATTCTGAAGGAATTTTAAAGTATTTCCATGCGACTAAGGAACTTCTGATAAGATTTCGTCGAATTTACATTGAAATTTCGATATTTTAAATATTTGAAGGGATAAAAAAGTACTGTTACGGACTATAAAAGATTTTTTGGAATATTGCGGAATTTCTTGGATATCCAGGCATAGGTATTTTAGGTATTTTAAAGCTTGAAATGAATATTAAGGTTCTCAAAGAACGCGACTATGTTTGCTTTTTAAAAAAAATATCCTTATACAATTTTGTATGGTTCATGGAGAAGATCTTATTAAAAAATTTGGTATTATTTAATATACAAAAATCTGCTTGTGTCGTTATTCCATGAATTTAATTTGTTTAAATTCAATGTAGATGTAATTTAGGCGAAAATTGTTGGTAAATAAAATCTTATTGCATCTTGTCTCATTTTTTCAAAAAGTTCATTTTTTTACTTTTAACATATTTTTATAATCAGAGTTTGTAACAAACTCGTAGTTATTTTTTGGTTTAACAACTTTTGTCTTTTAATTTTATTCGTATCTTGTGTCGTATATCCAAACATTTATTTTCTTAATTCTTACTTTTTTTAACGATTGAAAGGAAATCTAAGTGTCCTATCTAAAATGATTATTAAAAAATTTATAGATTTTTTAGAATGAGTAGCTTTAGTCTGTTAAGTTCAGTTCTCACCTTGTGTCGTTTTTAGAAAAATTTAATTTCATAATTTTGAATGTTATGGTTTACGATTAAAACGAAAACTAAATGTCCTATCAAAAATTATCCATGACAAATTTAAATGAGTTTGCGCTATTTTTTGCAAGATTAACTGTTATCTAGTTTTTCATAGCTTCTGTCATTTATCCAAAAGTGCATTTTTTATTTTTAATGTTGTTTTTTGCGACTAAAAACAAAAAATACGCTTCCAATCGAATTGTGATTAATGACACATTCGTAGATATTTTCAGTCCACGCAACTTTAGTTAAATCATTTTTTTCGTATCTTGCATAGTTTGACCCCAAAATGGAATTTTTTATTTTTCATTATGTTTTGTATGATAAAAATTTGAATTTTCAACTTTTCAGAAAAATTCAAACTGTTCTCATGATAATCTTGTTGAGCTTTGAAAAATCAACGTTTTTTTCTCTTGACTTTTTTCATATCATGCGTTGTTTGGCTTAAAATGTTAATTTTGTGTCTTTTTTTGGATTTTGAAAATGCTATAACTCTGATAATTTTCATTTAATCGAAAAAAAGTCAAGGATAAATTATTCGAGTTTCCGAGTATTATAAATCGTCGTACATAGAATTTTTAAATCTTGAAAAAAATAGTCTCAAATATTTTGTAAACGCGCTAACTTTTTGAATTTTAAGCCAAAATAGCTGGTTTTTTCAAAATCATTCTTTCTTATTAGGCTCTAAAAAAGTGTACCACGACAGAATCCAATCTGATCAATCTTTCGAAAGTTATCGTTCCTAAATAATGCAGACTACAGAAGACAGATAGACTGACTGACTGACAGACACCTTCGCAAAAAATCTTTTTCTTTTGCTCAGAGGGTCTCAAAACGCGGAGATTTGATAAAAATCGACAAAGTGAAATTTTACATAAAACCAATACCTTCTCATTAGGATGAGTATTTTTCAAACCCTACAAAATTTTTCTAAAGAATCTAAAAAGTGATTTTTCCACATGCATTTTGCATGAGAAACTGCAAATAAAAACCGGCATCCTTACCCTCTAGCATGCAAAAAAAATTTTCATGCCTTTTTGGACTAGCATAATAAGCAAGCTTTCAGTTATCCATTCATGCAAAACACAACAATCATTTTCACACCAACAGACATTACACTAATAATCTCTTCCAACAAAATCAACGATATAACTAACTTCCACGCTTCATAAAAATCCTTGCACTTAAATACACACAGAAAGCTCTGACCCCCCCCCCCCCCGACCCCTTCCAATTTGCATTCTTAATCATCTAGCGAAGCGCTCTTCTACACTGTGACCAACCCTTTTCACTTACAGTTGCACTGTCTGACTCATCAAGAATTAT
>JAWWLR010000034.1:93292182-93307046 GCA_035041075.1 Acraspis erinacei | reverse complement strand
TCTTTCTCCAATTGTCAAGCATCTTAAAAGTGTCTCTTTTTAACTTTTTTAGCGGATCCTCATGTAATAATTCAAAAGTATCACCATTAGAAAGCAAATTATAATCCAAAGTATACTCCATTTAGTATTTAAATATGCCACGAACATTTCGAAGAGTAATAAATGTAAAAATTTAATTATCTTCGTTTTTGTACGTTTAATTTATTCTTAATTTTAGGATTATATTCACCAATAGAATCGAGGATAACCACCACGGACAACATCCAGACAATCCTCATATTTTCAAGTTATAGGAGATACCTATTAGTTTATTAATAAAAAATTTGATCGAGAGAGTAACTGATGAGTATTCTTCTACTTGATTAGCTTATATAGTCTACACTATAGTCGTTATCTCTTGCAATAAAAGTATCAACTTTACTGAGTGAGATAAATACATGTGATAAGAATCATATTCAAGAAAAAATTTGATACCATATTTAACTAGAAATGATGTCACTATTTATTTAACGTTTTTTTAAGCAAAACTGACACATTGATTTTTAAGGATTTGATTCAATTTCATTTGGACTTGAAATAATATCGATTACTTCTACATACGGAGTGACTCCAAGAAATTATTTAAGAAAATTGTGCTCTCGCAATAACATTATCTGAGGCAATAATACATGTTTAAACTTAATGAAGTTTCGAAAATTTAAAAATTGATTGAATCACTGTAAGTCATCTGAGTACCCGAAAAACTATGTTTAGTTCTTTATAATTTTCGTTTAAAAAATATCCTCACAGAATTTCCAGGGTTCATGAAAACAAACATGAGAAAGGAAGGTGTTTAATTACAGAAATGGAGTGATTTTCATGAACAAATAAATTTTGAAAGGGACCTCTTAAAAACTGTTATATTCAGAAAAATAAACTAATATTTTAAAAATAATACTGAAAGTTCATTCACTTTATTTCAATAATTTATGTTGTATTCATTAATAAACTCGTTCTTTCAATAAAATTGGTTATTAAAACAAATGAAGAAGCTAGTTATGGAACTAAAGTTATTCTTAAACCAAAAAAAACTCATTAGACATATTATTTTTTTTAATAACTTGGGATCAAGATTGTCCTTCAACGATATTGACATTTGATAAGAGTTAGTTAAGAAAGAAAGTTAGTTAGCCATTCATTTAAAGTTGATATTGCTATTTATGTGACCCATTTTACATTTCTGGTAAAGATGTTCTTTATGTTACAAAATATGTCAAAAAAATTGGGAAGATGAATTGTATCTAAGTAGAAGTGGCTGCAAGGAAACAAAATTTACTACAACTTCACTAAGTGTAATTAAAATCTATGAGATGTCTACCTGGTTTGATATTTCTGTCTTGGAAAGCATCCCCATACACATTAACTTAGTAGAAAATAATTTGTTGTATGCAACAAATTGATAAACTAGATTAAAACATTTTAAAATCAATAACTTACCATAGGGATAAAATGCAACGATTATCCTAATTGTCACTGTACAGAAAATATATGGTCACTCAAAACTACACAGAACTGTTCTCAACAAGAGGTCAATGATAACTGATGTGCAGAATGGAAATTTTCATGGTCCATCAGTCGGTTTATAAAAAAATACATGCAAGATCTTTTGGAGAAAAGTTTTAAATAATTATTGCTTTCGTTTTTTGACGAAAAAAAACTGTACTTAATATTTCTTATTTATATGGAAAAGAATTTCCCTATACAGTACCCGAAGTTTTGCTGAACAAATTTCTGGTAAACTTACTTCTGAAATTGTCATTTTTTTCTAAATAGTATGGAAGTTTCAAATTCTCAAACTTATGTAAAAAATTTCCAAAGACAAATAGAATATTTCCTATGGGTGGGCGAATATTTCTGTGTGTAAAGTGAGCAAATTTCTTAAATATTGAAGGCATTCTTCATTTCCAAACATGTATGTGAAATTTCCCAAACGGATCGAAATATTTCTATTTAAAAAGTAAATTTTTGCAAAGTTTTGGGAAAATTTCCAACTTTTTTAGGAAAACAATTTTTCCTACCCAAAGTTGGAAATTTTACCTACCAAATTATTTTGAAAGTTGATGATATTGTTTACAGTGTATGTTTAATATCAAAATGGTTTGTTTAAATGATAGATCTACAAATTTGGGTTTGAGCGCAGATTAAGGATTGTAAGAATATACATTTATTAAAATGGTACATTTTTTAAGGCAGCTGTTAATAAAGATAAAAATTAAGCTGCAATTGTGCCTTGAGTTTGTCAGGCAACGTGACGAAAGAAGAGATTTGATTTATTCATTTAAATAGAACTTTAAATATGATGGCTGAAACTTTGCCTTCTTGAAACATAACAAACATTCTGGGGTTCAACAAAATTGCCGGCTATTTCCCGTTCATAAAAATTCCAGGTTAATGTCCGTTTTTTCTAGGGGTGGCTTTTTGGGGTTACTTATTATTATTGTAGCGATACGAATGTCTACTAGAGTCTTTCGATGTTTTCTAGTGTTTTAGCATCTCGGAAAGATAAATAACGTCATATTTATAATTTATCATTTTTTGGGCTCGTTTAATTAAAGGCTGCTGGTGAAAATACTAGGAAAGGATATTCTTTTTGTATTCTTTGTAATCTTGGTCTTATTATTTTGTAATTAAACTTGTTTTTCACTATTTTAGTGGAAGATAGATAAGATGGAATTTATCTCTTAGATAGGAAATGGCAAGCATATTCCTCTAAGGTATTTAAATTTGACGAGAGTCAGTTATGAAACAAAATTAGCTAAATTTTGTATTAGAACTGATGTCACCATTTACATAATCGCTTACACGTATTTTAGAGAGCTGGTCTTTATCTAACAAAATGATATAGTTCCCACCATAACGGCCGTTCAAATATTAAAAAAATAACATAAGTTCTAAAAAATGCATTAGAAGAATTACGAAGATAGATTTTATCCTTGCAAGGTTTAGATATAATATTTTATAAATTGATCAGAGAAATGGGATCAGGAATGGAATTTCCGTTTGAAAGCGATGCCCTGGGAAGACTTTTCCTAAACAGAGTTGTCACGCAAAGGCTTATTCGGTGTGACAAATAAATTGCTGATCAATAGACAAACCAACACATCACTTCCAAAAGGAAATGCCATTCCAATGCCATTCCTTTCCCATGCAAGAAAGTTTAAGTCTACCTTTTAAAGGGAAACTGGGACATTTCTTCACAAAGAAAAAGACTTCTCAGGACTTCCCTTCCCTCAAGATTTGGGGTTGTGGTAAGACTCAATATTTCTTCCCAGAAAATCACTTTACTTTTCCAAAAAATTATAAGATGCTTCGAGACACCATTTTACAAGTTTTCCTGGGACAAAATCATCTTTTAATATTTTCATTTCCAAAATTTTTAATTTGCAAGTGAATGTTTCGAATTTTGAAGTATAACTAATAATTGCAAAATTATTATTTCGACAGGATTTAAAATGAGAAAAACTTATCTTCAAATTTAAAAAGTATAAGGTTTAAAAAAACTTTGGTAGGTCATTTTTTAATTTTCTGATCTTAAAATTGCTAAAAATTATATAATTATTCAAATTTGCAACATTTATTAATTCACTTTTGAATTAAGAGCATTACAAATTATGGCGCAGTGTAGATATGTATTTTAAATATAAATATTTGCACTGTTCGGTAGTGACAACTGGCAAACCTCCACCGAGAGTGTACCCATGGTGAACCGAGTATCGTTGCAATCAGTTCACCGTGGGTACATTCATGCTGGCGATCTGCTCCTTCCGAGGTGCATAAAATGCAGCATATTTTTAATTAATTTAAAAACAACAGAAAGACCATTTTTTGAAAAAAACCCTCTATGAGGGATTGTATTTAACCCTTCAGATCAAACATCAAACAATTTATCATTGTAGCGAATATCATCGCTCTTCTTCTACTGGAATCCTGCTTGCCGTTGGTCCACCCCATTGTATTTTGGAGCAACATTTTTCACAGAAAAATTAAACTGGAGGAAGTTCTGAGAAAGCTAAGAAAAATTCGTGTCTCCCATAGTTACCAAGTTATGATTCCTTAAAGATCCCGGATATAAAAAAATCTGACACATTTTTTCGTAAAGTTAAAAGGTTCTTAAGTACAGATACAAACTGCAGAATTTGATTATTTCACCTTTGATTTTTTCTAAATCCGGGTTCCTTTCAAAATAATAATTCGTCACCTACCGGAGATAGGTTTTTTTTAACATTCTCAGAATTTCATGTATTAAAATACATGAAAGCTTGATGTTTTTGGAAGGAGGAAAGAGGTATTCGCTCTTAACCTTCAAATCGTCAAACCTTCAAGCCGTCAATCTCGTGCTCCGGAATCTTACTTGAATTACGCAAGAGGTAAGGGTGGAGGGACGGCGGCAGACCCATTGTGTAAATTTGATGTTGCTTTATCGTTAAAGGAGGGGCGAAAGATGTAGAGACGGCCGATAACACAGGCACACGAAAAAAAGGTCTTGTCCACCAGGCGAGACAAACATTTATAAACGTTTTTGGGGTTGCTAAATCCGAATCCAGGGTTGGTTTGACTCGGTCAGGTCATTCATAACCTAAAAAAATTAAAACCCTGAAAACTTTTCTCGACATAAATTGTTTGTATCCAGCGTCCGGTACATAGAACGTGTTAGTCATTGTTTGAGCATGGCTATCAGTCTGTAGCACAAAATCCTGCTGCCTTGACAGATACTGTGACAATGACAACTGCCCCGAAAGGGGATGTATAGAATGATTGGGTCTCAGATTCGTTAGGGTAACGAAGCCAGCGAAGGCGCGCTGCCTTGCAGGTGGGCATTTTCGGTGTTTAAAAACATTTTTTTCAAACTTATGAATGGAATCCGACCTCGCCGAGTGGTAGGAGGAGTTAGGGTAGAAGGACTAAGGATATACTCACTCGCATACGCAGATGACATAGTGCTGCTAGCAAAGAGCGAAGATGCTGAAGATGATGAAAAGATTGACAAGATACTTGTAAATAAAATAGGTTAGAGTTAAATGCGGATAAGTCGAAGGTTATGGTGTTCAGAAAGGAGGTGGTAGAGATAAGGGAGGGGAGTGGAAGTGCAAGGGATAAGAGGTGCAGGAGGTGAAAGAGTTTGTGTATCTGGGCTTCCTGTTTCGGAGGAATGGGGGAGTGGATGGGCATATAAAAGAACAAGTGCTAAGGGCAAATGTGATGATGAGGCAGGTGTGAGGGCTGGGAAAGAGGTTGTTTGCTGAAACTTTTGTAAGAAGAATGAAATTGTTTGAGTCGCTAGTGATGAGTGTATTATTTTACGGAGTACAGATGTGGAGATGGAAGGTAATTGAGGAGTAAATAGGATACAGGAGAGATATGTAAAGTGGACACTGGGATTAGCAAGGAATACGCCGAACTATGTTGTCAAGAGGGAGACAGGAAGAACGAGATTATGGATTATGACAGGGAGCCGAGCGTGTAAATATGAGGAGAAAGTTTTTGAAGAGGGGTGTGACGTAGGGGTGTGAATATGGAGGTGGAAAGGGAAAAGTATTGTAGAACGAATGGATTGCAGATGGATGACGTGAGAAGGATGCATGAGGAACGAACGAGGGTATATGAGTTGGTTAATAGAAATAGCATGGAGAGAGAGAAGGAAGCAGGGAAGGAGAGAATAGGAGAGTCAAGGTTTAATGGGAATTACGAGTGGAGTATGCCAAGGGAGAGAGCGCTATATTTGTGTGAGAGAGGAGATCAAGTATTCAGGAACTTATAGCGAGAATGAGATGCGGATGCATGGAAAGATGGAGAAGATGGAGAAGAAGAGTAATATAAGAAAATTAGATAAGGATTGGGGATTGCGATCTGAATGAAACAAGCCAACCCCGTATTCGGATACAGCCACCCGAAAAATGTATAGAGATATTTATCTTGTCTAGTGGACAAGACCTTTTTTTCGTGTGCATCTGTAATTTATTACGTACCTTTAGTACTTATTTGCAATAGATTGTAGTCAGCATACGTTTCAAAGAACTAAAGGATTGGATCATGTTTTGGCGTAATGTTCGTCGAAAACGACCACACATGGAATTAACGAAATACACCGAATTTAAGAAAGTCACGGAATTTAAGGAATTCAGAGAATTTGAGAATTTCACGGAATTGAAAGAATTCACGGAATGAAAGGAATTCACGAAATTAAAGCAATTCGCCGAATTCGAGGAATTCATGGAAGGCGAGGAATTCGCAATATTCACTAAATTCACCAAATTCACGGAATTCGCATAATTCAAAACATTCAAGGAATTTATGGAATACAGTAAATTAACAGAATTCACTGAATTCACATAATCCATGAAATTCACAGATTTCATCGAATTGAATGGATTCTACGAACTCACGCAATTCAAAAAATTCTGGCAATTCAAATAATTCACGGAATTCAAGGATTTTACGGAATTCGTCGAATTGCCTAAACTCTGTGAATTCCAGGAATTTCATAAATGCCCTGAATTCTATGTGAATTCAATGAATTTCTGGTATTCCTTGAATTTCGTCAATTTTGTCAACCCCGTGTATTCCTTAAGTTCTTTAAATTCTGTGAAGTCCGTGAATTCCTTGGATTCCACTATTCGTTGAATTTCTTGAATTCCGTGAATTTCTAAATTTCTAAATTTCGTGAATTCGTTTAGTTCCGTAAATTTCCTCAGTCCCGCGAATTCCATGAATTGTTTGAATCCGTGAATCCAGTGAATGTCTTAAATAGAGTCATTCCTGAAAAAGTTATTTTCATTAGAAAAATTATTTTTACTAATTATCAATATTGCTAATTCCAAATTGTTGTTCAAAAAGTTATTTTGGCGATTTAAATAATTATAATAATTACTGAAGACATTTTAAAATGCATAAAAACCACGTAATTTTTACGAGTTTTGAATGGCGAGTTACGTGTGACGTCAGAGGTTTTTTAAGTCCCATACTGGTGTACAAATGCAGTGATACTTACGTCTATAATTATTTTCCGAAGTGATTTTTAAACCAATTTTAATGTTTAAGCATCGTTAATTCGTTAAAGCGTCATCAGACATCTTTCCTGAACCAAACATAACTTAAGACCGATATGTTTACATACATAGCTCAGTTTTATAACAAATTATATGCATTTTTGCAAATATATTAATAATATTGCTTCGTTATTATTGTTGCTGTCAGAAAATTCAAAAGCCCATTCGTAGAAAAGAATATTTAACCCACTGCAGGAAATACCGATCTCTGCAACTGGTATTGATTCGTTCTTTAGAAAAAATTGAAATAAATATTGTATGGTTTGAGGTTAGAAAACTAAGTAAGTATTATGATAATTCGCTTATTTGCATTAGGAACATAATTATTAAAACTATTTTTTATCAAAAATTTAAAAAATACTGAGGCTAAAGTGATCTTTAGAAGAAGAAAAAACATACCCGAAATCAGAGAGTGTCACGTCTCTGGTGTTACGTTGTACTGGTTCCAACAACAGGATATCCTGAGACTTATTCAAAAAGCAGGAGATCTCCTGAAAAATCATGAGCATCGGCAACACTGAGCGGATCACGATTTTCGATTCCAAGGTTCTTCATAGTCAGTGGCAAGAAACTAGGAATAACCATGGTCGAAGATGGGGAATTATTTTACCCTAGGAATATTTGAAAACACGCGGGAGGTTCAAATTTGGGTTAAATAAAACCGTATTTAAATTTTGTTTTATAATTTTCTAGAAAACTAAAAATTAACAGTAACTCATTAGGCATATTAGGATAGAAACAAAGCGATAAACTAAGCACTTCAAATGGGTGATTAATTAGGATTTTTAGGACGAAATAAAAGTAATAAATTAGGTATTTTAAAGGCACGTGGGTGACATTTGCAAGCGTAGCATAATGAATATTTTCAAAGGGGAAATAGGTCCAATGCATTAAAGTAGGTGCAGTTAGGGAAGATGGGACTCACTAAATTGATGATTAGGGTCTGTTTGCGTGGGCCGCCCTCAAATCAGACGGGCTGACTCAGTTATTCCATGCGTGGGATTTAATTGGAAAAACCACTTCAAAAAGAGAGAATATTCTCGACGATTTTTTGAGTGTTTATAGTATTGCTAAAACACAAAGGGGAGAATATTCTAGGTGAATTTTAATGTACTTGCGATGGTAAAATCCATGAATAAGAGACCATAATTCCTTTGGATCAATACAAATCAGTGGGAGTAGGAAGTCTACAAAAAAGGTCAGAACTAGCGGCTAGTTACAGAAGAAAATTCGTTCAGGCTTCGGTCAAATCGTGTCGGTTTGTGCCCTTGGGAACTTCTAATTTTCAAGCTTATAATATACTAGAGTTACACATTTTCGTCCAGATTCTGTAAATAAAAATTGTTATTCTTTGAAATTTTGTGAGAGTGCGTGACCTAATTAAATTAATTTAAAATAAGTTTTGAATGAAGAGAAAAGGTTCCACCCACTTTGCTGCTGCGAAGACCAGCCTCGTATAAAGCCGAAAAAACGGGTGGATGGAGAAGTCCCCACCTAAAACTGAGTCGGGTGGAGAATTCCTCATGCAAGAAACTGCACTTTCCTATAAATAAAAAGTTGCTTTATAACTAATTTCTATCGATTACTGTATTTTTTCACTGTTACTGCTTGCAACTTCCACAGACCCTGCAAACCGGTTTTTCAAAATATTATGCTGAAAAAATTGTTGAGGAAATTTTCGGGGGGGGGGGGGAAAATAAAATTCATTCCCCACCCAAACTGAAACTGTTCCACCGCCCCTGCATATAATCATTAGATTTATTGTGACGAAGAAAATATCATTCACAGTATGTAAATATATATAGGAGGTAAGATTTCAGGGCTTAAAATAACTATAAATACAATTTTTAACAAAAATCTTTAGTTCATACTTAAGTTTCAAGTTCAAAACATTAATTTTTAAACTTGAAGAATAATTTTCTAACAAAGGAAATAAATTTTGAACTAAAAATATAATTGTTCGAAAAACAACTGCCATGAAAATTGCTGAATTTTCAACTATAGAAATGAATTTTAAGTTGAAGCAAAAAATATTAAACCAAATATTGACTAGTTCAATTTTTGGATAAAAAGTGGAAATTTATGAAAATAGATCAATCTCCAAACAAAGAAATTAATTTTCAAGGAAAAAAGGTTAATTTTTAATCAAAAACGAGAAACTTCAATTTCGAGTTAAAAAACTAATTTTGAATAAGGGAAACAATCGAAAAGTTAAATTATCAGTGAAAAATGATTATTACCTCCAAAAAAAACAAAGTTTCACGAAATTATTTAAATTTTCAACAAGTTTTGAACAAAATAGATCAATTTTTGACCTTATAGAAGAATTTTCAAATAAAAAGATTAATTTTTATTGTAAAATGGAACATTTAATCTTGACATAAAAACATAATTCTAAACTAAATTGAAAAAAAGTTTTACAAAAAAAATTGTTCAAGGGTTAAATAAAAAAATCAACCGAAGATGATACAGTTAAATTTTCGTTTTACAAAATTAATTTTCAGCAAACAATAACTTGAATTTTCCAACAAATAGTTCAATTTTCAACGAAATAAGAAATAAATTATCACCTAGAACAGATACATTTTCAACTAAATAATTGAATTATCAATAAGAAAATGTATTATTAACAACAGTAAATGGATTTTCAAACAAGAATAAATTTGTGACAAAAAAGAGGAATTTTCATGTCAAAATGATAAGTTTTAAAACAAAGCCACAACAGATTTTCAACAAAATTGTTAAATATTCAAATTTAAAAATTAATATTTCAACTAGAAAATAAGTATTTAACCAAAAATAGAATTTACATGTTCAGATAAGAATATAATTTCCGACGAAATATATTAAGGTTCAACGGAAGAGATGTATTTTCAACGGAAGAAATGCATTTTCAAATGAAAAATATAAATTTTAGACCAAAAATGAAACAATTAAATTTTCAGTTAAAACAATCAATTTTGTACAAAAAAAACAATCGAATCTACAAGAGAATACTTAAATTTTTAAAGTCGGAGGTAAATGCAGAAACAACCAGAATAATATTCTAACGAAAACGTGAATTTTCTGTCAAAGAAATTAATTTTCAACTAAAAACTATACATTTTCAAGCAAGCACGAGAGCGCTTGCAACTTTAGAAATGAATCAAGGAAGGAAAAAATACTAACAGAATTTCTAACAGGAAAGTTTATTTTAAACCAAATACAAAATTTTCAAAACTAAAATATAAATCCGGAATAAAAAAATATATAATACTAGAAGCATCAAACCAAAAAGGACTGTATTCAATAAATATGAGTTGGACTTTCTTATTTGTTTATCTAAACTCTTTTTTTACAGAAAAAGAAGAACCATTCGATTGAAATTTTTTTTTCTTCTGTTATTCTTGGTTTAAAGCTTAATTTTTTCCACTGAAAGCTTGAGTTTAAACTGCAATTTTTAGTTAAAAAGTGTTTTTTTAGTTGTATGTTGAACATTTTTAGTAAATTAATCTTTTTTTAATTACTTTTTTTATTGAAAATGTTACTATAGCATTCATGGTCGAAAATTTACCTTTTTGATGGAAAATTGGCTTCTTTTTGTTGCAAATTAATTTTCTTGAAATTCCGTATTTTTTCAGAAAACTATTTGTTTAAAAATTATTTTCCTTCATGTCAAATTAAGTGTTTTTTTGTTGAAATAGAATTTGGTTTAAGCTGAAATTTCGTCTTTTTGGTAAATATTTATCGGTTTGAAAATGCCTCTTTAGGTTTAAAAATTCATTTGTTTGGGCTTTTAATTATGCTTTTACTGAAAATGTAACAATTCGATTTTTGGTTACAAATTTATCTTTTTAAATTCAAATTCAACCATGTTTATAGTTAAAAATTCATCTTTGGTAGAATATTATTTTTGATGTTTGTGCATTCACTTCTTCGTTTAAAAATTCAACTATTATGTCGAATTGAAAATCTAGCTCTTTAATTTTTGGTTATAAATAAAAATTTTCAGTTAGAAATTAATTATTATCACTGAAAATGAAATATTTTTAAGGGAAAATGTAACTATTACATTTTTAATTGCATACTTATTTTTTAACTTAATATTCATTTTTAAGTTGAAAAATTGACAAATTTGTTAACATTTTTTTACAATTTATCTTTTTTCAGTTGAAAATTCACCTTTTTGGTTAAAAACTCAGTGTGTTGGTTGATTATTTAACTGTTTTGTTAAAAATTTAATTCTTTTTTGGTTGAAAAAACATTTTTTGAATTTAAATTTGGCTGTATCATTTTCGTTTGAAAATGTATTTTTTTTTAATATGTCTTGTTGTTTTTTTGTATGAAAATTGACCCTTAGGAGCTAAAAATTATTGTTTTTTGTAGACATTTATTCTTTCTGTTTATAGTTCATCTATTTCGATTAAGAATTCATTTCTTTTGTTAAAAATGCATCTTTTTGGTAAAACTTATTTTTGGTTGATTGTAAATGATCTTTTTAGTTAAAGATTAAAAATTACATTTTACGTTAAAAATGTATCTTTTTAGCAGAAAATTCAAATATATGGTTGAAAGTTCATTTATTTTGTTGGAAATTAAACTATTTGTCTGAAAACAAATTTTTCGTTGTAAATTTATTTTTTAAACTAATAATGTAACCGGTTTTCATTGAAAATTTATATATTTGGTTAAGAATTCGGTTTTATGTTGTTTAAGAATTGATTTTGTAAATTTAGAATTTCTGTTTGAGTTAGAAAAATACTGGTTAAAAAATGAATGTATCTGTTGTCAAGTTCAATTTTTTGCTTGAAAATTTAAATATTTTGGTGAAACTTTGTTTTTTTTAAATAATTATTTTTTTTCCTGAACATGTAACTATTCCATTTTTGGTTGAAACTTTATCTTTTCTAGTTGAAAATTCATGTATTTTGTTCAAAATTCGTCTTTTTTGGAAGAATAATAGTCTTTTTGTCCATCAATTAATTTTTTTTTTGTTGAAATTTCACTGTAATATTTTTGGTCAAACATTAATCTTTTTCACTACAAAATTAATTTCTTTGGTAGAAAATTGAAATATTTTGTTAAAAATCCATTTTTTCATCCGAAAATTTAACTAGTCCATGTTTGGTTTCATACTTATTTTTTTGGCTTAAAATTCATTTCTAAAGTTGAAAATTGAAAAATATTGTTGAATTATTTTTTCTTGAAAAATTATCTTATTAGTTGAAAATTCACTTTCGTTAGTAATGTGTTTTTTTAGTTATTTATGATGTTACATAAAATTTTATACAAAAAATATGACCAACATATGCAGCATAACATTTGAAACATTTTATGCCCTGAAATCTTGCAAGCGCTTTTTCGGCTTTACGCGAGGCTGGTCTTTGCAATAGCAAAGTGGGGGGAAACTTCTCCCTTCATTCTTGTGTCATTTTCCCTCTCGCCAATTCTTATATCATTTTTGCACTCGTGTGTTTCTACTTCGCTTTTGCGTACGTTTTTTTCGTTAGCTTTCTCTATCAGCGTGTCAATCAATAATCCGATATTGCTGATTATGAGCAAATTCTATTTTTATTTTAATTGAAATACTTTTAATTTAAGGGTTAAAAATAAAATATTTCAGGCGGGAACATAATTGAAACAGGATTTGAAATTAAATAAAAGCATTTTATTACTGAGTAGGTTTATAATAAATCTGTAGATTTAATTATTATTCAATTAACAATACTCTAAATTCAGTACAATTACAAAAAATCAAGAATCAACTTATTTTATAGTTGCTTATCTGAAAACATTTTTATGCAAAATTTCGAAAGCTTATAATTGTTTTTCAGCAAAACTGCCATTTAAAATTAATTAAATTAAACAAGTCTGGTTCAAAATGAGCACTTAAAATTCAAAAATTTTACATGAATAGTGTTTAGAATTTCGGATGTTAAATTAAAATATTTGTTACTTAAAAAGATTAACAAGTGAAATTAAGGTTAGCAACAAAGTTGAAATAGAACTTATTTTAAACCGCATTAAACCACATGATATGTATAAATTTTGTTATAAAATGCTGGTCAAAAATACATTCACTGTCATTTTCCCGTCAATCTGGCACCTTAAAAATATTATTTAAATCTAAATTACGGTACGAAGAATTGTGGTTGAAACACTACTTTAAAACTTGTTTTAATTGGGATAATGTTGCCCACCGGACATTCCGCGATTTCTTCTGTGGTCAATTTTTCAACAGCGCCGCTGTCCATGTTTATCTTCGCCCGTGTTAATCTAATCAGATGATACTTATATATTGCACGAAAAAACGCGTTTTTCTTAGTTTTTTCAAATATTGCACATACGTCACCATTGGGCGTTGATAACACAATCTGTTCTTCAGATGGCATCGACATAACGTCATTATTTCTCACTTTTAATAGAATCGGTTTGTCGGGAGGAAAAGTATATCTTCGAAGTTCGAATATCCGGGCCGGATTCTTTTTAAGAATAAGTCGAATGAATTTGAGTTCTTCGAGATCATATCCAAGTATAACAGGAGGCGTTATGCTGACTAGAGGAGACCTGGATCTGGCACGAAGAGGAGGCTCGACAGGAGGAGGAGACCTGGCAGAAGAATTTGGTCTGGCAAGAGGAAGAGTCCTTTCAGAAGATTGTATTTCAAAAGAATAAGCAGGAGGTCTGCGGCGAGGAACATTAGGAATAGGTTCACCATTAGGCAAGCACTCGAACTGTGAGTTCAATTCTGCAACAAGAAAGAAAGAATTAAATTTTTCTCAAAGGACACAATCGTATCTTAGTATATCAGGAGTTGTGAATTAATGAAATAATGTTAATCCTAAACGCTCATTTTTACGTGGTAATTGTCCTAGAGTTCCAAATTAAGGCGTCTTTATACCATCCCAATACATCACCCCCACTTTTCTGTTCTCTTACGTTCCGGAGGGGAAATTGCGATGAAAATAATCAAGAGATGAGGCCACGATAGGTTGGTCTGTTGTTTCGTAGTACACCCGCTGCACCACTCAGTAGGGTGGAACCATCCAGCTGTTACGTCCTGAATTCCGTTAAAATTGACAATTTCCGCTGGATCCAATGATGATTGGACTGCCGACTTGGATTAGCTTGAAAGGCAAAAACCTTAAATCTAGGTCTTAATGAATTGAACTGCAACCACAAAACTTAAAAAGTCAGCTTTTGTTCAAATAAGCATTTTATTTAAAATTAATAACACTGGTTTAATAATGATTAATATTAACTTAGCTCGTCGTTCACAATAGTATTAAGTTCGGTCCAAATTTAAACTGTCAGATATTCGCGCGCGCGCGCCAGAGTCAGGAAAAAGTAAATTCAAATAGACAAATTATTAAAGTTAAATCACACCGAATTAACCGACTAACATGATCCCGCATCCGATTCCGAATCACTGGCAAGATGATACCGCGGAATAGTATATTGATTCATCTCGGTCGGCGAATAAATAATTATTACAATAAAATTTAATTTGTCGTAAACGCGACACAACAAAAAGGGTTTGAATTCTGGATTGGAAAAGATTTTTAATAAATCAAAAAGCACACTTTCTGGTGCAGACATATTCAACTTACACTTTAACAAAATGATTTTTAAAGCTTGAGCGAAAACGTAAGAGGTATTTTAGGTTTCCAAAGGTTGGAATGCTTTTCTCTGACTCTCCCGCAGCGCGCGCCTACATTTATAACTTCACTCCCGATGACGTGAGAAGGATCCACCTCGAACTGTGGTCACTTTAAACTAATTACATTTTTGGTTTCATTT
>JAWWLR010000034.1:93264856-93277950 GCA_035041075.1 Acraspis erinacei | reverse complement strand
AGACGAGTATTCTTTTAAGATTCCCCGTCGTTGGTTCAATGAATATGCAGGGTCCTGTAGTTCATAAATGATTTATATTGAATCACAGGAGGACGAAAGGGATTATTTCTCTACAAAGAAGCCTTAGTGCCCATTATATTTTAGGGGAACATACAACTTATCTGAACCGTCATATCCGACATTTTTGGTAATGTGGTTTCCGCATATATTTTTATAGTTCTATGCATTTTCTAGTATTAAATGTCTATACACTTTAGTCTAGGAACCGATGTAGTAATCCCAATGAGTAAAGTCCTGCGTACATAGACACGCATGTTAGGGTGCCTCATGAAATCCTTTGATTTTGATTTTGTAAAAGTATACATCTGAAATTTCTTTATTTTGGTGAGAAAATGATTGACTATTTTTTGTAGATCATAAAAAAATCTTTAAAGGTCGACATGAAGTGTTTTATGGAAAATATTCGCCACTTGGTCCATTATTATCACGGTTTTTTGTTTCGGGCGTCATTCACTCTACTGACATTCCCTTTATTAACTATTTTTTGCCATACTTCTCTATCCTGGCATACTTAGAACCAGCTTCTTTCATGTCCATGCATTTTTTCATGCAAGCTCTCGTGTTTCTGTGTCTTCTTATGTCACTTCTAACTAGGGTGTCATTTACACATTCTAACCATTCTTTCCGCGGTCTGCCCTGGCACACTGCGATTTAGATTACCTTGAAACACTTGGTTCATTAGTCGTTCATCTGGCATTTTCTCAACATGTCCGAACTATCTTAACCGATTTCTTTCCCATGTGTCAACTAGTGTTTCTGCTGCAACACATTCATTAAGAATGATCTCGTTACTCACTTTGTCCATCAGAGTTTTCCCTCATATTATTGTCAGGAATCTCATGGCAATCGCATTAATTTTACTCTTATCTTTTTCTTGATAGGTCCATGTCTCTCTATCGTATAGTACAGTCGGTACAAATATAGAATTATGTATTACCATTTTAGCTCTATTTGATTTGTTTTTACTTCTTATAATGAGTCCTGCTCTACCAATAACCTTCTTACCTTCGTTTATGTGCCTATCTAAGTCCTCATCTACCTTTTCGTCCCTAGTAAATACGCTACTAAGCTATACGAACTTATCAACTCGTTCAATTCTCTCATCATTTAATACAATGTTGTATATTGTTTTCTCATTTTCTCAATGCTTCATGCTTCCATTTAGTTTCTTCAACATTCTTTGCAAGTCTTCGATTGACCCTGCCATAATATAGAATATAGAACTTTAAATTCGAGTAGTAAAAAATTCAGTACTCCAATTTCAAAGAGCAAAAAATCGGGAACGTATAATTTGAGTATCGGAATAATCTCAACTTCCAACTACAGTAGAAAAAATATAGAAATCAAATTTTGAGCACTAAAAATCGGGAATATAATACTCGTGTAACAAAAGGATCAGATACATTATATTCAAAGAGCAAAGCAATCAGCAAAAATCTGAATCATCTTTATTTTGTTTGACCTTGTTTTCATACTTTCAGAAAATTTTCAGTTACGAACGGTTGATATCTTTCAGTCAGGAATATTTTTTTTGTCCCATGTAACGGTTGGCCGTCATAGAGCTAAACAGAGAAAAAGTCACCACTAACAGTGTTTTCAGAATATTATTAATTTTTATGCGTTTTATATAGGTATATGTCAGTTCGGCTGCATACTCGTACATTTACGTGGAAGGGTAGTTTTCAGGGGCTATTATAAAGGGGGCAAATATTCAAATGTTAAGGAGTTAATACAAATTTCTGAATCATCTTTACGTTGTTCAAGGTTGTTTTCCCATTTTTAGAATATTATTGATCACGAGGGTTAGGTATGTATGACTTAAGAACAGTTTTTCGGGACACGTATTATATGTCATAGGAAATCAAAAAAAAGTGCAAAAAATACTAGCTAACAGTGTTTTATAAATATTATTTGTATGCGTTTTGTAAAAGTACATGTATAAGTATACATATATGTGATCGTCCGCGAGGAAAGGGACCTAATGCGGAAAAAATTGAAGTTTATTACTTTTTTTGTTATAAGCTACAAACATAGAAATAATAAGTGTACGCGGAAACGAAACAAAACCTGCCAAAACCAGCACCGCCACTCACCACTACTGGGTATAGCTGAAGCGGACCGATGTGAGCGGAGCTGATAGGTCAGTCAACGAAGATCAAATATGACCCTAACTTCGAATTAATTCTAAATATGATAAATTGTTTATTTATAAGTTCCATGTTGAATGTTCAGCAACCACAAAAATTTCAGTAATTTTCAGCCAAAAAAATCAATAGAATAAAATGATTTTTTGCTCCATTTTTTAACCATTAAAACGATTTCATCATTTACAATTTTCACTTAAATTTACGAAAATTATATGACACTTAATAGAATTTTCAAAAACTGTGCAAAAATATGGATTTATATGAATTATTATTATTAATAAAAGTAGCCACAAGAGTTATAAAGGCTGTGGGATAGATTCCGATCACTATTTTAAGTTTTCATACTAAATAAATTTTCTCTTGTCACTTTTTTAATTGAAATGTACTGAAATTTAATATTACATTTAATAGACCATTCGTCAGGCGCTTGAAAACATCTGGATTCAAATTAATTAGCCTTATCCCTCAAAATACACCCAATAGCCATAAATTCTTTTGAAATTCATTTCGATCACTTTTTACTACTGTCTCCATTTTCACCTTTACAATTTTTAAATGAAATTTACTGAAATTGAATGTTACATTGCATAGACCTTTATCAAGGTGTCTACAAAAATCTGGATTCAAATTAATTAGCCTTACCCCTGAAAATACAGCCAAGACTTATAAATACTAAGAAATAGATTAATTGTTCCCCGTCTGAAAACTTGAATACTGAGAAATACAGTTTATTGCTTCAGTTTCTAAATGTTACAGGGATTCACTCTTTCGCAATTCTTATCGAAATTTAAGGAAATTTGATAAGACGCTTGAAAAACCTTTCGCAAGACCTGCTATCGTTAATTGGAAATAAATCAAGGAAGGCATGGAGTTTTTGCATTATGCGGGCAAATTTTACAGAATTGTTAGTAAAATATTTTTTTACCTTTTGCGGAATTTATATTTGCCGTTACGCTTTGTATGCAATTATTAAAAAAATGTATAGGGTTCGGCTAATAAATTTAAATCTAGATTTTTGCAGATCTTCAGAAAGGTCTATTCTATGACATCATAAATTTTAGTAAATATCAGTAAAAAAGTCGAAAGGACCTTATTTGTTTAAAATAAGGTGCCGAACATTTTTCTATACCACTTTTTTTTCGCCAACTTATCGTTTTCATGAGAATCAAGAAAAACTTCAAAAATATGATTTTTACAACTATTTTGGATTATTCTAAAAAATCCACAAGGCTGAAAATTACTGAAATTTTTTTCGCTGTTTAATATCGCCCCTGGAAGATATAAATGAAAAAATTGTCTTATTTAGAATTAATTTGAAGTGAGAGTCCTCCGTTAACTGGCCTATCACGGATACGGTGCTTATGTGTGCAGCGATAAGTGAAGGGGGTTGCTTTTCGTAGACGCGTCCCCACTACTCAAATGCTGATTTGCGAACTCTGCTACAGTCACCCATCCTGCAAAATTCAGCTTTGACGCATTAGGTCCCTTTCTTCGCAGATGGTCGCATATACATTTACGTGAAATGGTAGTTTTCGGAGGATATTATAAAGGGGGTAACTTTTCAAATGTTAAGCAATAAATATTCATTTCTCCCATTTTCAGAATATTTTTTATCACGAAGGGTAGGTATTTATGGCTTAGGGGTAGTTTTTTGGGACACGTATGATATTTCATCGGAGGAAAAAAATGCGATAAGAGTGTTTTCTGAATATTATTATTTTTGATGCCTTTCATATAAGTTTATTTAAGTTCCGCTGCACGTTTAGTCATTTACCGCTCCACGTCGCGTTTAGTCACTGTACCGCTCTATTTCCATTTTTGACAATTTTGACGCGTTATGATAACATTGTGAAAGGGATCACGACGACTCATCATGCTGACCCATCATTTTTTGGTTATAAAAGCCGACTGGCCTCTTGGCTCGCTAGCATTCTTATACTGTATCTTGAAGCGGGCATACTGTCCAAATAAAAGTATACTAAGATTTATCCAAAAGTGTTAAATACCTCTTTCATCCCTTATCGGAGAAAAGCAGATTTTTTAAAAATTAAACATCGCAATTTTTTAGATCACATTTGGCAACCATGATAGGACCCAGGTCCCCCTCAACTAGATCAGACCCTTCTACGTTGGCAATGCCTGAATGACCTGCAAACGTCGCATTACCGTATTCAACGGTAATGCGTTGTACTCGAGAACGCGAGGACCTGACATCAAGGTTTTTCTGGAAGACCCGTAGACAACGAGAGTAGACAACAGTCATCTCGCTGGGAGACTTTTTAGAGATAAGAAAGTTCCAGAAAATGAAACGAGCACGTCTACTACTGTTCGGTCCATCCATTATTCTAGAGTGCTCATATTCACGAAAATTAATGACTGAAAATGAAAAATGTTTAATACATGCGATTATTATTTTGCATATAAAAATTAAATTGATTAAGTGAACCTTTAACCTGAAAGTCATTGAATTACACGGAACGCAAAGGCTAGATGTATAGCGAGTATAGGAATGGCACGAAAACGGAAAGTGTGGCTAGTAACGAAACCGGCTAAGAACACGGGAGCTCAGAAGTGAGTCATAACTTCCACGTAAATTCAAACAATAATAGTTATTTCCCTCATCTACGTCAGATTAAAATAATTCATCTAGAAATGTTGGAAGATATGAAAAAGTTTCTTTCCACTGAGAATATCGTGGAAGCTGCGCAAGAAGAACTGAAAAGGCAATTTTTTCAGATAAAAGCGGTGCTAAAACACACGCAGAAACGACTAGCAAATTCTAATCCAAACGCGAAGAATTTTGTTTACACAACTAACACCTAAAGACAATTACCTATTCCTGGTGCACCATATCGTCTATCTCTAGATGATAGGAAATACATAAATGAGTTATTGAGAAATGTATTTGAATTTGATGGAAGTCAGGATGTTGAGGCTTTCAAGGATAATGTACGGGAAGCAACCTAGGATATTTACGCGATATCACCCTGGCAGGAAATGACAGTTGCGTTGATTCAGGAAACAAAAGAACCCGTGCACAAAAATTAAAAGGAGAAGCACAACGTATAGCAATGAGAATAGTTCCACCTTTCAAAATGAAAATTTTAGGCGAGAAACTAACAATAGAATTCAGTTCAAAGGGCAAATCTTTCTCTCAACGAACCAGATAACGCGATCAAATGTGCCAAATATTTCACGAAAAAGTAGAATTATTTATAAAACAGATATAAGGATATGGACAGGGAAATCCAGCGATTAATATATAGTAGCCCAGCAGAATTCCGGGAATTTGAACGACGCAGAGAAAAACAGGAAAGCGCAAAGAAATTTATTAGCTGTCTTAGATCTGAAATAAAATATATGGTCGCGAAATCCCAGCCGGGTCGTTTAATTGATGTAAAACGAACCACTTTGCAGGAAGAAAAATACTACTTAGACAATAAACACAAACGAAGTTAGCAATCAGCACAATTTATGGCAAAAAGAAATCCGGTATAAAAATTCGCGATTCAACAAGCGAAACCCAGGTTCTCGCGTCGCGAAAATGTTCAAAAACGCGCAATAAACAACAAGAATCCCCCCAAACCTATGAATTAAATAGAACCGGACGAGGAAATGAAGGAAGAAAAGGATGCATATCAAATAAAATCTTTTTAAAGGAGGACATGAAACATAAAATCGTTGGAATGTGCACCTTGTCCTCAGATAAAAATGAACAGAAGTTCCACGTGGTAAGGCACAACTTTCCGGTCGAATATGACTGCATTCTAGATCGACACTGGTTGACTGCTAACCAAGAAAATATAAATGTTATCAGTTTCACATTGGATCTATCTCATATCTCCATCCGACTTCATTTTGACTACAATCCAGTTATCTTTCATGCAAGATCCTCATGCAAACATATCGAGTTGGAACTAGCCAAAGGCGATTACATCGTCAGCGGAAAAGGAATTCCACCCGGAATATATTGTAAACCCTACAGACCAGATAAGCACAATGCAAATGCAGATGCACTCAGCACCAGCCTATCAAAGGTCTGTTAACCGCAAGACACAACAATACGTCTTTCAGACTATTTAGATTAACTCCAAAATTACCTGATTATCATCCTGAAGTAATCTACAGACTAGGTAAGCACAATGAAAATGCAGATACACTCAGCAGAGCATTTCCCGTACAGAAAAGAGAAGAAATCCTGATATACTCGAATAATCCAAAGTACCGAGCAATGCAAGAACTAATAAAAATCACCGGCATCCCACAGAGATTAAAACAGGAACGTGAACTCTTTAAATTAAAACCAAAAGATAGACCGGAATCACCGTTTGACGTAGATCTTGAAGGAATAATACACGAAGAGAATGTTTCGCCGGATTTATTGGAAGAAATCATACAAGATCTTGAATCCCTGTATCCGATGGAAAAGAATCTCCTCCGATTGCCTGAAGAAAGCCCTTCGCAAGTTCAGGACGATCATAAAGACTTTACTCATGAAAGAACGACATTATCGCTAAAGAATTCGGAAACCGTATTGTCTGAAATGCTGGATATCGTAATACAGAAAAGAATCAATAAAAACTTTAATTAAATCACAGGCGATGTCAACAGATTAAAACAAGTAAGCGGTACCAATAAATTAACCTTGGTAAATAATGACAGCTATAACCTCATTATCGGAGCTAAATCTCTTACCCTGGAGCCTTTTTTTGAGATCTGCGAATAGGTATAAATCTGATGGGGCCAGATCTTGTGAATGTGCTAGGTCTGGAAGCAATTCGAGTCGTATATCGTTCAATTTCACCATTGTTTTCATCGAATTGTGAGAAAATTCTGTGGGTAAACGCGGCATTGTGTTTGCATTTTCGAGCTTAGCTACCTCAATTGGACGACCTGGACACTTTGCCTATATGGTGTTGTTTTACCCCATTTAAAATCTGCATAACATCGGAAAATGGTTGTTTTCGATGGAGAATTTCCCCGTTAACACTTTTCAAGCCATTGCTGAGCTTGAACGGTATTTCTAGACATCAAAAAACAGTATTTGAGTAACACACGAAACTCGTTTTGACTCATTATTTACAGAATAACAAAAGTCACGTTCAGTGACGCGCTTTTTGTTATTCTGTAAATGACCTATAAATGGCCTAATGACCAATGTGTTAGCTGGCTACATGGCTGTACGGTACACCACACTACCTTTTTACAGTTCATTTATGACAGTGTCCAAAGAAGCGAATTGCTTTATCACATATTAGACCCTCTTACACTGTTATTGATGGAAGAAAATTTCAACACGCAGGAGATATGGAATATTGCAGGGCAAACGAACCTCTCAAATAAGTAAACTTAGACGGCACCCCTCTAGGTTGGATCATCAATCATGAAGGAGACACACCAACTTAAAATATAGTTTCGCGAATGGACATCAGAGCTATCTCTTACCACTGAACTATATGAATTTCACCATCAGATTCCCACAACAGGGAGAAATCATCGATACCATATCAAGACCTTCAAGCTTAACCCTGAAAGATCGCTGCAAGTCAGCCTCTACCGATGAGGCTTTTACAGCCTTTTACCCATTATTCTAAAGAAAGACCTGTAATTCAATAAGAAATCCAATTGAATTTTTCATAAATAGAATGGAAAATCCTCTCCAATGAGATCCCTTTACCTGTATTTTCTAACAACCATATTAACCTCCAACTACTAAGAAGTTCAGCTCACAACATGGATATGGCCCAACAGGATTATGAGTCCTATCTTGCAAACAGATGCGATTATTCTTGGTGGACCCTCGGCACTACTAGGTTGAAACGCCTAGGATATACTAGCCTAGCTATCTTCTTGTTCGGAGCACTTTGGAAATGTGGTCTAGGATGGCTAACAAAGATGATGCTCTTCATACTGGCCCATCATCTTTTGGTTATAAGAGCCGACTGGCCTCTTGGCTCGGCAGCATTCGTATACTGTATCTTGAAGCGGACACACTATCCAAATAAACTTATACTAAGATTTATCCAATTTTCTCTAATACCTCTTTCATCCCTTCCCGGATAAAATTAGATGTTTTTGAAAAACTAAACATCGTAAGTTTTTAGATCATAGAGAGCTACAAAAATATGAATATTTTTATATTATTTTAGTAATATTTTATTAGAATCATTCGAAATAGAACGAGGTTTTATACGTCAATGTTAGTAATAATTAATATAAAAAAAGATATTTAACTATTATAAATCGGTAACAGTGTGTTTTAAAAACGAACGAAGTTCTATGATAAATAAAATAATAAGACATAAATATCAAAGTATGTATTATATAAGATCATAAGTTTGCTAGGTGGCCACCAACCCTAGATAATCGGGAGAAAACGGGGATAAAATCGGGAGAAAAATATTACAACCGGAGATTGCCCGTATTTCATAATTCGTGAGTTTTGTAAATTCGCTATTTTACAACAAGTGAAGCTGGGGCCTTGAAACTGAAGTTTTTTTTCCTTAAATTAGGTTTTAGATTAATTTAAGGAGGTTTTAAATTTATAACTTCATAATATTGTAGTTTAAAATTCAAATTATTATTCAAACTGTCAAAGCTTAATATTGTACAATTTCAAAAAATGGAATGATACTACGCCAATCATGTTGTTTCTTAATTATTTTGATTTTCAATATATTTGTTTATAAAGAAATTAAATTTTGTTTAATTATTGGTATCTCAGAGGCAATTATTTCTGGATAAGTTAAGCATAGGTTTTAGAGCTTTTTAATAAACCTAAAAATCTTGATAAAAAATGGAAAGGTCCCTCCTCAGCAGGAATTTCTTCAGAGGAAAGGACCAGAAAAGTTCCGTTTATTTGTACGAAATTTTTACAGAAGCAGGAAGTACCACATCATGTTGAAAGTTTGGGAAAATAAATAAGAGGCACTAAGAAACGTGATTTTTGTAAAATAACTTTTTTGTCGTTTTTCCATTGTTAATAAAATTCTTGACTTTACCCACCTTTTTTATTAATTCTTATTTATTAGCCCAAATTTTTAACTGGAAGTAACGCTACGTGTGAAAATAAGTTAAAAAATAAAAAAAGTGGTGGTAAGGTAGGAATCTTGTCTCGCGGTCCACTCGTCACATGGCCTTAAAGGCTGGAAAACTATTACTTTGGCCATTTTGATCTGACTTCGGATCACAAACCACATTATATTTTATTTTTACTTTTTTGTACGTAATTAAATTAATGGTGTGAAGAATTCCAGCTCTCGGATTGAATGACGCGCTTACCAGTTTTTTTATTCCTACAAAATTATTTTTTTAATAAACCTTATAAACAAATTTCTGATAAACAAATTTTACTTTTTTTTCTAAAATAATTTTTGTTTTCATTCTAATGAGTGATTTTTTTCGATTTTAAAAGTTTAAATGAATATTTACTCTTGTTCTTTCCAAATCGCTATAAGCATAAAATGTTGTGCTTTTGATAAAATAATAAATAAG
Source organism: Acraspis erinacei (assembly GCA_035041075.1). Lineage (NCBI taxonomy): Eukaryota > Metazoa > Arthropoda > Insecta > Hymenoptera > Cynipidae > Acraspis > Acraspis erinacei. The sequence continues at coordinate 93,268,249 of JAWWLR010000034.1, read as the reverse complement.
GTATTTCATTGATCAACTTACAATTTAAATAAAAAATTTTTCTGATTAGGTTTGAGGTTTAATTAAGAAAATTAAAAATGGCTAGGAACCGATAATAAACTAAGGCAAAGCCTGTACCGAACTACGTGATTGAGCTTGGCAATATAACCGGAACCTGGACAGATTTAGTGTTTATTCGAGTTTGGCTCAGGCTAGAATACCAGGACAGTGCCTAGTTTTGCAAAGAATGGGTCCTCTGCGAGCCGTGGAATGACAAAAACACATCTTTCAATTAAAATTCTTTCTGACTTGATATACTAAGAAAGCAAAGTTATCAACCAGACTTAATTTGCAATTAAATATTATTAAACTTTTCTTTTCTTGAATTTATTTGTCAGTTTTTAGCTATGACCACTAAAACTACATATTTCGAAACCTTAAGTTTTAAGTTATTTACACGTCGTTTATACGTAATAGACCAAAATTCTTAGAGATTGTATTACGGGAACCTAGTGGAGTTTCATGTTTGAGGTCTGCGTCCAATGGTACAATCATTCCGCTCTCCATGTTTATGCTTGCGCGTTGTCCGTACCGACTATAGATTCCACGAAGAACTGTATTACTATCCATTATTGCAACGACGTCACCAGTGGATGTTGTTAAAACGTTTTGTTCTTCGTTTGGCACAGGTTTGAATTGATTCCTATATCTTCCTTGCAGATAAATTGGTTTATTAGCAGGAAAAGTGTATTTTTTAATTTGGAATCGCTGTTGCAGATTGCAATGGGGTACAAGCCGAAAAGATTCAAGTTCTCTAATATCAACTCCAAGTATGCGTGAAGAGAAACGCCTGGGAGAAGTAGACCTGGACCTAGCACGAAGAGGAGGTTCTATATGAAAAAGAGACCTTTCAGGAGAGGCAGATATGGCAGGTAAATGTTGTCTGGCAGGAGAATGTTGTCTTTCAGGAGAATGTTTTCTTTCAGGAGAATGTTGCCTGGCAGGGAAATTTTGTCTGCCAGAGAAAGAAGAAGATGGTCCCTGATAATAAACATTAGGTATAGGGTCGCCATTAGGCAAACAATCAAATTGTGAACTCAACCCTGCAACAAGAAACAGATTAAGCTGATTTCTCAGACGTTCAAGTAAGCTCATGATTTTTTATTTTTACGTACTCACTAAAATTTGAAAAAAAAACTCATCAGGTTTGCATCCATGAAAAAGGGACCGGCTTCAGCCATTGTTGGGATTCCAAACCTGGTTCACCAATTGTCGGTTCAGTACTTTCATCAATAAGCTACATGAGGATCTAGGAACAACAATTTTACATACAAGAGGCTATTAGTCCTTTAGTTCTATTTTATTCACTCCCCTGTAGCTTTTTGTTAAGGACATCAAACCTGCAATTGGTAGAAGTAGGTTCCACTCTGCTGAAGGCGTTCCTTTTCTCATGGATATAAAAATTATTCGATTTTTTAAGTCTTAATAAGTACCAGAAACCCGATCACAGTGTACATTAAAATATTTTTTGGAGTCTTTTGGAAATATTATTAATTTCTGCGTCAAATGTAGTTGCGGTAACACAAATTATGATTTGAGTATAGATAAAAAAAGTGTACCTAAAATAATAAATGAATAATATTATTATATTCACCAAAGTAATTGAGAATGATCCCTAGGGATAAGACGAAAGTATGGACAATCTTCATCTTGTCTTCTTAAAGGTAAAACTGATTAATGTTTCATTGAAGAATTTTTCGAAAAATATTACTGAAGAACATTCTAGTCTCACATTGGGTTTTATAAGTCATGCATATATACTATAATCGTTATCTCATTCATTTAAGCCAACCTTATCTTTCTGTGATATTTGCATTTCATCATTGTCAGTTCTAAAAAAGAGCCTAAGTTCGAAAATAGTGTGATAAATTTATTTAATGAATTAATGAATTTAAAATGATTAAATTTTTATTTTGAATACCTTAAATATGGAAGGGTTCAACTCTTTGGAAAGCTTTGGTTTTTTAGATAATTAATTAATTTATCATATTTACTATGATGGCTAATTTGAAACTTAAAAGAAACTAACATAAACTATTGAAAATATATATAAAATTGAATGAAACGGAAATTGAAGTAGTGTCATTTGAAAGTAAAAGCATTTTGAGTTTAATAATTTACAATTCAAAGTAATTGAATCTAAAAATTTTTTAACAGAAGCACTTAGAATTAAAAAATTTCAATCTTTAATTTAAAAAACTGGACAATTTCATTATAAAGCAGATCAAATTGTATCATTTTGCTTCCCCTATAGGGAGGTTTGTAAAGGACTAAATTTTCAAATATAATTTTTCAAAATATTTTGATATGATCTGACCATTTTTGGTAGTTTTGTTAGGGAAAAAAGTCCCTCTATGGGAAAGCACAATTATTTGATTTAATTTTTAATAGAAGGATTTGGAATTTATAATATTTTAGTTAAAAAATATAAAAAAAATATTGCAATTCATAACAGAAAAAATAAAACATTTTTGAATTATTTTATTTAAAATCCAAAGAATTCTAAATTTTATTATTTCTAATTCAAAATGGAATAACTTTAAATTCGAAGCAATTAGTATTAAGCGATAAGTATATCAAATTTTAATTCAAATATGCGTTGGTGGTTTTAAAAAATAATTTAAAGATTTAATAGGTATTAAAAAAAAATAAACACGTTTTTTAGACTGCAAGATATTCCAGTATATCCCTTTTCTTTCACTTAGTCCGAGAAAAATAAATGTTTTTTCAAAATGCTAACATGGCAGTAGTTTTTCTCAGATTTTCGAAAATGTATTTTTTTATAGATCCACTTTTGAAACTAGATATTTTTTAAGCTTGTGATATTTATTTTCTAACTGAAGGTTAGCTGGTGCTGTGCTTAATATCCACAGATTGCAAAATACTTTTTCGACCAAATTTTAACTGAACTTTTTATTATTTACATTTTCTACTTTCGATTAGTGATTTTTAAAAAAAGTCATGAATTTTTCTTTTTTCTGAATATTTTTTTAATTCTAAAGTGTTAGTTCACCAGAAACGAAACTCACGAAATGTATTTGTACTTATATTTATTTATGAAGTTTCCAGGGATAAATAGCCCTATAGGGAACAGGTGATACATATAACAGTTAAAATATGAAAATGAAAGAAATTTAAATTAGATTAAAATACAAATTAAAAATCTTATTTAACGTCCAATCATGAAATTAATGAAAACTCCAGTAAAAAACAAGAACTCAACGACCAAATTTGGACTAAAACAAACCAACAGCAAATGCTTCAATTGCAGTCTGTAAAAAATTGGTTTAAAAACAAAAATTTCAGAAACAAATAAAAAAGAGGAAATAAAAATGAGAAGGCAACCAAACACAT
>JAWWLR010000034.1:93187060-93198277 GCA_035041075.1 Acraspis erinacei | reverse complement strand
AGTTACCACCGGTGCGCATATATGTACCAGTCCCACCAGTTTGAGTGGTGGGAGTAAGGGGTACTCGTTGGCTCAGTTGCCACGTGCTCGCTCGCCCGGCAGGCTCGTTCAATCAGCGCTCGTTCTCTTGGCGAACGAGTGTACTGGGATACCTATCATCTGCCTTCGCGCCCACTCCAGCCAATCAGCGTCCGAGCTACGAGAAGAAGAAGGCGAGAAGAGGAACGAGCCGAGATCACGCCGAGACTCGTTCTCTTTTCCGTTGGTGTTCCGAGGCGATAAGTCGCGTAGTCGAAGCCAGGCCATTATAATTTTTTGGAAGGATTTATCTTATTGCCATTGCCGGATTATTATCTTGCGGAGTCCGCAAGGAAAAGTCCCAGAGGAGTACTAACTAGTTCGTCACGTGGTCATCCTTTCTTTTTGCTGTTGAGTTTTATATTCGTAGTATGACTTTATTGTGGTCTTCGATTTTTGTTACATTTTGACTATACCCTTTTGTTAAACTATGACTAACCCCATTGTCCCTTTTTGGACAAATTGACTTTCCCTTTCTGTTGTTAAATAGGGTTTCCCCTCTGGTTGAGATATGACAACCCGTTTTCTTAATTTGACGACCCTTTTATTTTGTTGAAATATGACCACCCCTTTTTCTTTAAAGTGATTAACCCTTTCAGATAGAATAAGACTACCCTTTTTGTAAAGTTATGCGTACCCCTTTTTCTTTAATCTTGACAACCCCTTTCTGAAAGTGTGAATACTCTTGAATTATTGATCACGACTAACCTGATTCAATCTTTTCGATTACGACTACCCCTAATAAGTATGACCACCCCTTTGAGTTTTGGTCCATATATCTGGTTATTCTTGTAGAATAAGACCCCCCCCCTCGGAGTGTTTTACTAACCCTGTAGTCACCCTTTTTTGTACTTCCTTTAAGAGTGACCTTTTGGCTGATCATAAAGTTGCGCCCCTATGTATTAGACCACGACTTGTGGGTAGATTAACCTCAAAAATGAATGCTTAGAAGTTATGTCAGTACTTTTTAGTTTAATAATGCGAGCTTAGTTAGGCGTCGTGAAGTAACGCCAACGGAAAGGGCCTGATATATCGCACATTAGTTAGTTTAGGATAAATAGTTAGTTATATATAAATTTTCTGTTTTGGAACTATAAATTTTGACAATATCTACTTTGTGAAGTAGGGTAGGATTGTCGTGTAGTAAGATAGAATTATGTGCCACCAGAAAAACTGATTTGTATCTAGGGTTAGTAAACCAAATGTTATTTGTTATATTGAATCTTGAGTATTCTCATTTTATTTGAATTCTGGGATTTCCTTTCCTTTTACCATTAGCCAGACTTTCAGGGCTAAGCTAGACTAAATTTTGATCCGGTACACTATATCTAACGAAAATTCAGATTTAAGTATGAGCTTTGTAGTATAATTTGGCGTTTGTTGAGTTTTGCTGTAGAATTTTTTCCATTTTGAGGTTTGCTGTAGAAACTTTGCATTTTGAATTTTGAAGTTTTAGGGTCGCTGCGGAAAGCCTGGCGCCAAACATACTTATAAATGTTCTTGGATATTAAGGTCCAGAAGATGCAGTACGATCTCCCATAAACAGTCGCTCATGAAGACCATTTTTGTGATATTTCGCTTAATTTTTAAAGGCTCCTGCTATCCGAAAGTCTCTATACTTCTGTGTAATATTTTCTATTGTTCCCAACATCAGTCGTTATCTATTTTACCTTTCTGAGAATCGTACTACGAAAAAGGTATATATTTTTACTTTTCTATCTCAAAAGAAATCTTAAGCTTTTTTCTTTGAGAATCTGAAGAGTCTAACAACGGCTTTGTTGATTTCACCTAAAAAAGCTTCCAATGAGATTTTCTAGTATCGTTGATAAAAAAGTTAAAAACCGCTGAAATTGGCGATATCCACGAAAATCCAAAAATTGTCACTCTCCATGTTTCGGTAAATATTTTTCCAAATAAAACGCATAACTTCAACACTTTGTTCAAGTTTAACTTAGATGGACCAGTTCGATTTTGTGGGTAAGTAAACTACGGAATTAGTACTAATAAAGAACAAAGAGAAAAATGTGTACTTTTTTTAATATCTGAATTAGTAGATCCGGTGAGAGATACAGAAACTAATAACACATACATCTAATATAACAGAGTTCAGCGCAGTATAAAAACGCGAAGCGGGAGATTTGTGATGAAAATGTATTCATTGATTACGAACGAGTTCTCAGAAAGGGGTATTTTAAAATACAACGTATAACATTTTGTCCACATTTTGACCTTTCTTTTTAAAATGTCTCTGCAGAAGAGTGGACGAAGCATACAGGCCGAGCACAAAGCGTGGTACCCTAAGTACGAGCGTCGTGCGTGAGGAAATGAACTGGGCATCCCAGCAGTACTCCAAAAATATAGCCCCTGCCATACTTTGCGTGGATTTGTAAACACAAAACTATTACTTCGTTCAATCGACTCGATTGGAAATGGATTATTTGTTTCTAGAGCTGATTGTTCGAGCCAATAATCTATGCGGTGGCATACGCAGTAGCTCAGATACTACATTTTAGGAGAATTCCCAGAACGGGAACAGTTTTCCCGGTAAGAAGGCTTGCAATAAAAGGTATTACAAATTTTTCATTCTTAGAATGCCTTTTCTGTACGTTTCCTACGACCTTCGGGTAAAAAGTATCTCAAGCCCACCATGGGACTTATCTAAGGGGTATTTTAGCACTGCGTAAGATGTCACTCCGTTTCTACTCAACGGATTTTGATAAAAATTCAAATTCCAGCTGTTTTCGATGTTTTAATATCAGATTTAATTTCAAAAATGAAACAATCATTGTGGATAACATTCAGAAAAAATTTCAAGTAGAAATACGAAAATCCAGAGAAATCTAAACGTGCAAACCGTATGCACTATTTCTGTTGCATTTGCAAGCATGTTTACAGCTGACGCAACTAATGTGCTGATAGTACTGACATCATGCTGTTTGTCCGGCCGAAGGCGTTGATTTTCGGGACATGGTAAACCCGAAATCCTTAATTTCAAGTTCCAATGTATTGCACCGGCCTTTAAAGCTTTTAAATGATTTTAAAGTATTCGAAGGAATTGAACGAAGACGAATAATGTATGCAGCTAGTATAGCGAGTGTGAAAGTAAATGCACAAAAAAAATTTGGATCTCAAAACGGAAAGTTAAGATGCGTGGCTTGGCGTTTGCAGATGATACAGTTTTTTCGGCAGAATCAGTCGGTGACTTGCACAGAATGGGTAGCAAAATAAATTTGATTACGACCGCATGAAAAAAGTTCAATGGTTCAACCATAGCTAAGTATTGCTCAGAATGGGAAAAGGTTGGAGTAAGCGTGGTTCAAGATTGGGTCAATCTTCATCCGTGGTCGTCCGTGGTCGTACAATCTACTAAATTTATCCCGTTCCCTAAAGAGGATTTGTGGACAATTATTTTCTGTTATTAGACTGCAAAACTTCGGTCCGTCTATACGTTGTACTTTTCTTTCGCCAAAACCATAGGTTTGGCACTATAAACGGGCATAAGGGCCAAGTTTTTAAATTTCAAAAGGGAATTAGCAAAAATCTTTGGTAAAGGAAATGGGCCTAAGCTACAATATTCGGCACAGGCAAAGGGCGTAAGCGCTAATTTTTGGAGTTCCATAGAACATAAGCTCTATCAATTTGCAAACCAAAATGGGATAAGGGACAAACCTTTAAAGTTTCAAAAGGCATATGCACCAATATTTGGCAAAGGAAAAAGCCCTCAGCCCCAAAATACGGCCGCCGCTTAGCCTAATTTTCTTCTTTTTTTTGCTTGGGTCAATCTATGGAGCTTATGCCTCTTTGGTTTGCCACACGTTGGCGCTTATTCTCTTTTGGAATTTCAATCTTTGGCTCTGATGCCCTTTTGTAATTGCCCAATTTCGTGCTAATCGCCTTTTTGCTTGCTCAATTTTCGTATTTGTGTCCTTTTAGAAGTTTAAACTTTGGCGCTTATCCCCTTTGGCTGTTCCAGATGTTGCAGCTCACACCCATATGAAATTCTAAACTTTAGCTCGTATGCCCTTTTGGTTTGCTAAATGATGGTGCTGATGCTCTTTCGGAATTTGTAACATTGGCCGTTTGGAAACTCCAAACAGTTGCGCTCATAGCCATTTGGTTTTCCAAACGTTGCCAATTAAACCCTTATGATACACATAATTATTAACTTGCTCTATTGTCTCTTCGGCAAATGCAATGGTGTCTGCTGTTTTCTCAGTCCTTTCTTCAAGCACCATAATTTTTATTTTTTTACGTTAATCTGAAGACCTGCGATTGATCAATTATTCATAACCACGCGTATCTTGGAAGTTTATTTATTAATGATAAAAACATCGATGGAGGTATAAGCAGTCATATAAACAAGGATAGGCTGGTTAACGGAAGTGTAGGAGCCAATATCATGACAAAGTCAGTGATGGATGGGTTCTCAAAACATGTAGTGTAGAGGAAACTCTGTTGGAAAAAAGTGAAAGAAATTTATTGAGATGGTTTGGTCATGCTGAGAAAGAATGGTAGAGATGTATGGATGACACTCCAAAGCAATAAGGAATTAAGAGCTACAGAAACGGAAGAACATACATGCGAATATTTATAGTCGTAAAGACCATACAGCATTCAGAGTATGGTCACGTGAATGGTAACCCAAGGGCATCACAAACTAATACCTCGTGGTACTTGCATGCTGTTTGCGGTAGTGCAAGCGTGTTAGCTGACAGGTAGTAAGAGCTTTTTACAGAGTTTGTGTTGATGGTGTGAGTGGAGTATGATGGTTAATCCCAGGAGGTGAGTAAATCTCTGTGGGTTGATTTAAGGAGTGAAAACATTCATGTTTAGCGCGAAGGTGTGGTAGAGTTTAGTGAAATAGGAAAAGTGAGCTTAAGCTGACAGGTATTCAGGTGAAGGGTGGCTCCCATACGGTTGCCACTGGCGGGTAGCAAGGCATAATACGGGGTCAAGCGGCGTCAGTAGAAAGGGAAAAAAGTATGTACTGGGAGAAAGAGGCCACCTCCAAAAATGGAAAAGCATACAGCAAAAGAGGAACTGAGAATGATAATAGGTGAAATTAGAGGATTGAGAGAAAACGTAAGGAGAACTAAAAATCAGGTGAAAGGTGTCAAGGAGGGCTGGAGGATAAGAGGTTCTACGCATTAGAGGGAGAGGAGTTTAGGGCAAGACAGATCAAGTTAGGCTGGAGGGGAAAAAAGGAATGAAGTGTCGCTTGTGGAATTGGAGGTCTGAGAAGAGAAGTTGGGGGCAATGCAAAATAAAAATTGGATAAAGGATAAGGATAAGGGATGTACAGAGAAAGCTAAACGAGAGGGCTAGAAAGGAGATAAGTGAAGGGAAAACGGGAAAAGTAGGGCATAGGAAAATAAAATTAGAATTTTATTATAGTTAATATAATAATTAAATAAAAATATATTTAAAAATATTTCGCATAAGTAGATACTATATTTTTAATGCATTACCTTACATCATATATTAGCATGCACTTTATAATTCATAAATGTGATAACTATGATATAATAAGGATAAGATAACATAATTTAGTATAACTATTTGAACTGGACAGAGATATAATTTACAACTATTCTAATGAACTTATTGTGCCTAAATTTCGGATGAAATAACATCAAGCTTTAACGTTTTTTTATCATTGACAGGAATGAAATAAACAGAATCGATAAGAAAACTGGGGGAAAAGAGCTAATCTTCTATTTAACTTAGGTTGTGAAAGTGATAGGCATACCTAAGGCTAATAAGTAATCAAGGGCGTCATTAACCGATGAGCGAACTGCAGTATTTGCAAAATGTCTGGCAACAAATTGAGCCGTCAACTACAAGAGAGTCAACTTGATGTAAACTTGATTAAACCAAATATTTAATTCGCTTATTGTTTTTTTTCAGATTTGCGTTGTAGGCGTAGGTCAGGAGAGTTAAAAATCGCCGAAACAGACATATGCGAAAATACTAAGATTTTCAACTTCTATCCCTTGGTAAATATTTATCCAAATGAGAGCTTATGTAAAAAAAATGGTTTGGATATATTTCTGAAGGTTTACAAAAAAATGATTAGGAGTAAAATCTGCTCTTTATTTTACAACATCTGAACAATACATTACGGTCTGAGGTACGGAAATTAATACCACGTGCATTTCATATCACAGTGGGCAAAACAATATAGAATATTTCAAATTTTGAGACACTTTAATCGAGCGCGAAGCGCGGGACAAGTGATAAGAATGAACACTGTAAAGTCAAATGATATTTAGAAAAAGGAAATGCAAAATCACAAAATTTTAATATTGTTACAAGTCATAACTTAAACTTTAATTTTAAAAGCTTTATGCATAAACGTATATGAGACAAAAAGACCGAGCTCTAAGCGTCGTATTCGTCAAAAGCGCGATCATCGCATGGAAGATAATGTGCCCGCGCAGGAGTGCCCTTTGAATGTAGCCCCTGCCAAAATGCACATGCTTTGAAAAAGACAAAATTATTGGTTTTTTCAATTGACTCTAGTATAAACGGAGTATTTTCTTGTAGAGTTGACTGTCCAATAATGAGCCTATAATGCGAACTATGCAGGGCATGCGCAATAGCGTGATGGACACACTTTGGGAGCATTGCTCAGGAATATTGGCAGAAAGACTTGTTTTAATCGACTTAACGATGTAAAGAATTGTGGTTTACACACTTGATATTTTAAAGTTCTTCATGATTAGGTTATGGTTGCCTAATGGACACTCCGCGATTTCAGCTGTAGTTAATTCATTAACTTTATGGGTGTACATATTTATTTTCACACGTTTGTCCTCAAAATTCGTAGGTGTATATATTCCACGAAGAATTGTGTCTTTTTTTCGTTTTTCCAATATTCCAAAGACTTCACCATTGGATGTTGATAATACCATTTGTTCTTCGGTTGGCACAGGGTTCTGTATATTTTTATATGTTCTCAATTGAAGTGGTGTATTGGAAGGAAAAACGTATCTTCGAACTTCGAATGTCTGGTTTTGATTCTTGTGGGGAATGAGTCGAATGGAGCTAATGTCTTTAAATGTATTTCCGAGTATTTTAAAAGAGCGAGTCTTGCGAGGAGGAGTCCTAGATCTGACACGAAGATTGCGAGGAGGAGTCCTAGATCTGACACGAAGAGAAAGCTCGAGATTTAGAGGGGATCCGACTCCAGAATGAGGTCTGGCAAGTGCAAAAGTCCTTTCTGGAGAATGTTGGTCAGAAGAGGAAGAATTAAGTGCGCAAAGAGGAACATCAAGAATTGGGACACCATTAAAAGAGAATTTGGTCAGTGAACTCGATTCTGGAACAAGAAGCAGAGGATTATATTTTTGAAGTACAGAATCGAATTTGGTATATCATAATTACGTAATATTTTCCATGATATTATGACAATAATCCCTCTCATTATGTCCCCTCTTATATTGTCTCCTTCCCGTACGGTCTAGGGGTTTACGTATCGTAGTGTCCTAAACGGGCTTTCGCAAACTGCTGTGCTCAGAATGGGTTCATATGATTTCAAACTTCATCCTACCTTTTGTCCATAGTTATATTTCGCACAAAAAATACGTTTCTTTTTTAATTATTTAAATATAATATTTAAATTTGATCAATCTGTTTTCTTTTTTCAATTAGAAATAAGTTGATCGAATGCCTTTGCTTAATTATTTGTTCAATTAAATAATCATTTCTCGAATCTCTTTCACTGCTCATCGATGCGATAAGCTCAAAACAACATGTATCGTGAACGCGCGCAACCAAGAAATTGCGGGAACGTCTGCACGGCCCTGAGTCGACGCTCTGATTGGTTGGTCCAACCCTACTACATAATGGACACTACGAGAGGACTTGGTTCCCGATTCGGGACATGATGAGAGGGATTACTGTATAAGAATTAAATTAGGTTTATTTACAAATTATTTATACCCATAGTTAAGATTTACTATAAGGATATAAGTCCCGCAGTTAACACTATTAAAAAATCTTAAATTTTGTGATACTTGGTATGACCATAAGTTGTACATGTAGCATTATCATACTCGTAGTAAATTTAATTTTCAAACATAGAGAATACATTTTTAATTGATTCTAATGACTATTATTTCTTTAATGGCATTCGTTAAAAAGCCGCGTGCACGTAAGGCACAACGAACAAATGAACGCCGGCGTTAACGTAGAAGTGAGGACTTCACGCGATAACTTGAGCGTATGATTGAAGATTCTAGGTGGCCAACTTTGCAAGAAATTTCAGTTGGTTTTGAAGATGTGAACAAAGAAGATTTTGGAAAATATTTTTTTAAATTAAATAATGCTCTTATATAGTCAGAAAATTCCTCCTCATTTAATTATCAATTATATTTGAAGCTTTCCTGGAAGCAAGTTCCCTCGCCGAATGGCTTGCCAAAAATCTCTTTTTAAATTACTTTCTGGCTTTGAAACAAAATAAAACCCAATATTCTTACCAAATTTATATTCAGAAAAAGGATCTGTTTCGGATTTTAATCGTGTGCAAAACTACGAATCTTGTTTTAATGACCGTGTCCGCGGAAACCACCTCGTTGCATCGACAAAACACCGAATGTGTCCGCATTCATTTTTCGCTCCGTTCGGCAATCCGTACATTGCTAACGTCCTTTACTCCTCTCAACAGCCTCGCAACTAATGTTATCGAAAAAGTATTTCATCTTATCGTAATTTACCACATCAGGTTCCTCCTCAGGCTCACCCTCTCCGGCTCCAGTTCCATTGCCGCTGTCGTCTTTCTTCTCATTGTCCGTCGTTGCTCCATCAATCTTAGCCTTTGCGAATCACAACCTGAGTTCTCCGTATTCAGTATTGGCCTGTTCGAAGTCGTAGACGTTATCGCACTTTAGTGTGTTTTTGGGATTGGCACCGGTATTTTCGGGATGATTGTTGCGGAAAGTACCCGATATCTTCCTCTGCAGTGCATATTGTTTCCTCCTCGGTTCATCCATTCGCCGTGATTTCCTCGAGGTCCATGATGCGGTCGTTGATTTTGCCCCTAACTTGCTTGCATGTGTCCTGGTCGATGCATCTTGGGGACTTAAGCGTAAGGCTTTGGACACTAGCCTAGCAAGGGAGTATTTCAACTCCGAAGGCCGTGGGACCGGTACCGGTACAGAAAAAGGTTCTCGAAGTACTTACAGCTGTTGCTCTTGGTGGTTCGGAATCCACCTTAAACTTTAGGCCCCCCTCCCACCACCATTGCAGTTCACTTCTTCTGGGCTAACCTGATACTGAGGTTTCAGATTACGTTGTTTCTATATAGAGTGCCTTACCGTCGAGACTGGTGGCACCTGATTAATCAATCAAGTCTTTTTTTATCCGAGAGGACGGAAAGCCATATTAGTTTATTAATTGATAATAAGGGAAAGAGAAAGAATGCTATCATCTTTAATAAATTTCGAACAGAGCGCCTAATGGTGGAGGCTGGTGGCAGTAGATTGGCCAATCAAGTCTTCTTTTTAAATCCAGAAAGACGGTCAGCCATATCAGTTTATTAATTAATTATAAGGGAAATAGAAAGAATGGTGTCAACTTTGATCAATTTTGGCCAGAGTACGCAACCGTGGAGACTGGTGGCTCCTGAATAGTCAAGCAAGTCTTTTTTAAAACCCGGGAGGACGGGAAGCAAAATTAATTTATCAATTGATATTAAGGGAAATAGAAAGAATGATATCAACGTTAATCGATTTACCCGGGCATGTCTGCAGAAAACTTATCTAGCATCTATTTCTTTCTATATTATCGCAATTTTAAAGCGCATGCATAGTATTATCTCAAACTGAATCAGTGAAATTTACTAGTTAAAATAACCAGAAGTGGTTTTGAGTTAAATCCGTATTCGGAGAAAAAAAGTTGCTAATTTCGATCATATTTTAGCAGAAGTTCTTTGAAATTCTAATCCGAGCATTGTAAAGAAGTGTTTTACACACAAAATGTCAAAATCGGGTACCCGGTTGTCCCCCAGGACTACTTTTTTCAATAGCCGAATTTTCATAGAAAAAAATAGATTTTTATACATGTAATATATCCAATAGCTTTTTAAAAGGCTACCCGGTTGCTCACATAAGGGTTAAAAAATGCCCGGGTGACTGGTTTTTCAACTTATCGGATTCATTTTTAGCGTACAATTCCGAGAATTTATTCGTCTATATGACCCTATCCGCAACTCAATACCGGACATAAAGGCTCTGTTCATGAGGACACCCGCAATTTCATTATCAAATATTAAACATTAAACATTTTGCAAAAAAGTTATGTTTACAATACTGCTATTTCACCTTTTATTGGCATAAATATTTCTGCAATTGTTCAAGTTATTAATATTCCCTCAATTTCCCTCACTTGAAATCACTTAAAATCACTGTCAATCACTAATAATCGCTTTAAATTACTTGCAATTAATTTTAACCACTCACAATCATCGTCAATTACTTTGTAATCGCTCTAATTCACCCTGCAATCAAGTGAAATTATTGCAATCATCTAAATTCACCCTGCAATCACGTGGAATCAAATGCAATCACTCACTAAGCACCTGCATTCACCCTGAGATCGTGTACTATGAAGTATTATGGCTTAGTGCACGGCTTGCAGAAATCTAACTACCTGACGTACAGAAGGTTTCTTATCGCAATTTTCATTTTTCACAACAGAAATGCATTTGCAATATTAAAATAAATCAAAGTAATATATTAGATAAGCACCAGTGGATATAAATTTGTTGTGTTAAATTTCTTTGCAACTCCAATAATCAAGATCGCAGACAAGAGGTTGGAGGTGACCCGGGTACCTTACATTTATTTGAAAGAGCGTTAAGTTAAATTGAATTTACTTTCTATCGACATGAAATCACTGGAATCTCTCGGAGCTAACCGTGCAATCACTGAAATGACTCGGAATTCACAGTGAAATCAATGCAATCACTAAGAATTGATTCTTCAATCAGTGGAAATCACTGTATTTGCTTGCATTCTTTTGAAGTTACCTAAATTCACTGCATCCACTTGCAATCACTTTTAATCACTTGCAAACATTTGCGAACACTCGCAATCACTTGCAATAATGCAATAACTTTATATAGTGCCCAGAATTGAT
>JAWWLR010000034.1:93160766-93174758 GCA_035041075.1 Acraspis erinacei | reverse complement strand
GCTGGAAATCTCCAGGCCCGGGCATGGTGCACAACTGCTGGTAGAAGGGCCTGACGAGCGTGTATAATGGGTTGGCAAGGTGTTTTCAGAACATGATTGAACACCCAGATCTAATGCCAGGCTTTATGCTCCAGGGTACTACATATATGTTACCTAAAAACACAGATGCTCCAAATCCATCTGAATTTCGACCGATAGCTTGTCTTCCAACAATTTATAAATTTCTTACAGCTGTCACTTCAGATAAGGTGTATTCTTATTTCTCATTTTAAAAAACTATAACCAAGGGAGATTTAACAAAATGTTATTAAAATTAGAAAATATAACAGTTATTTATGTAACAGAATATTTTCTTTTACTTCGATTTCTCGGAGCCAACAATGTGAACCATGTGAGGCATGCCAGTTTAGGGGGTAAATTTCGGAGCACTACCTAGCCACGTACGGTCTTTATTACTACTAACCTAAAGTTCTTTGCGATTTTGGTTTGGTTGCCTAATGGACATTCAGCGATTTCTTGCTGTGTCAACTCATCAACTTTGCCGTTGTGCATGTTTATTTTCGACCGCTTTTCCGCAATAACAACAGCTGTATATATTCCACGAATTCGCGTTTCTCGCTTCGCTTTTTCCAATATTGCAAAGACTTCACCATTCGGCAACGATAATACAATTTGTTCTTCGGCTGGGATGGGCTTATGAATACCATTATATGTTTTTAATTGAACTCGTGCATTGGAAGGAAAAGTATATTGTCGAAGTTCGAATTTCCGGTTCGGATTATTGTATGGAATAAGACGAGCAAATCTAAGTTCTTCAAGATTAAATCCAAGTATGAATAAAGTGTGCTGCTTGACACGAGGAGACCTTGACCTGGCTCTAATAGGTGGCTCAGGAGAAGGAGGGGGCCTGGCGGCAGAATGAGGTATGGCAATAGAAGCAGTCCTGTCTGGAGAATGTCTTTCAGAAGAAGAAGATGTAGAAGAACTAGCAGAATGAGAGGTAGGAGAAGCAGGTCCGCAACGAAGAACACCAGGAAAAGGATGGCCATTATACAAACTTTCGGAATGTGAATTTGACACTGCAACAAAAAACCAAGTATTGAATTTTTCCTAAAAAAGACAATCGTGTACTAAAAACTAAGAAAAACAACTTCTCGCTTTTCTGAATGAAATAGTTTTAAACTTATATATAAACGTGTAGATCCCATAAGGGTCTGATAAGAGTGGACTTATTATAAAATTGCTCATATGAATATGGAAAAAACGCCTTCCCCCTTTTATCAAAATGGAATATTTTTACAGTTAAATATAAACGCGTGCATCTTATAAAACTCTCATATAAATTACGCTTCCGGGTCTCATCGGAAAAATTTTTTCTGCCGAATTTCTATTAACCTTTACACGGCCTCTTTTATTCTGTTTAAACCACATTTCTTCAATTTCTTTTTTCTATCTTTTTCAGAATTTCCCAGATTTCCCAGATCATTAAGAAGTTTCAAGGGTTTCCCAAAGATCTTATATTGATTGATTTTAAAACATTTCTAGCGATTTTAAGGCATCCCAAACGATTTCAGGATACAGCACAATTCCAGGAATTTCGGACTTATCGGATTCCCCCTCTAGTAGAACGATATTAGGTGAGTGCATGCCTAAATCATGGGCGCCAATCATGAGAAAAATAGCACACGTAGTTGGAGAACCATAATTGGCGAGTGTGCCGTACGTGTGACGACGTGTTAAGGGGAGTGTACACTTACCGGACGGCAACTTATCGTACTTGTACTGTATTTCGAAGAACTTCCAGAGAAGTGGTTCCTTATAGAACTCTAATTTCTATGTTTGATTTTACAATTTCTGAAGATTTCAAGGGTTTTTAAGAGCTTTTAAAGACTTTAATCAATTTAGGAATATTCTGTCTGAAATAAACCGTTCCTTTGTAGTTTGTCTACTTTCTACATTATTTCCTCCAAAATTTTGGTATAATTTATCCCAATGCTGATTATCACGTAATATTTTTCATTGTAATGATTTTATATAATAAATAATAAATTATTACTGTTTTTGAACTTTGAATACAAAATTGTTTACCCGCGAACTCCAAAGTTACGAGAAGCTCAGGAATCGGAAACTCTAAAGATACGAGCGTGAAAGGGGCTCGCACTCCTGTGACCTAAAATAAGGCGGAGCAGAGGGGGGTGAATTCCACTCGATTCTTTGGAGTCGGAACACTCGTATCCGTTGCACGCTCGTATATTTGGAGTTCGAGTAATTACTTAAAACTTATGTTATTTATTTTTATTTATATTATGGCTACCTTGATGATTCGCATGTTCGTTACTCATCCCAAAATTTGCCAGGAAGTCCCTAGTTCTGAGTGGCCTAATCGTACCTAATGATCTTCCTGTGGAAAGAAATAAAAGTTGTATGGATTTTTAATGTTAAAAATATATTACATATATTATAATAAATATATATATTATAATAAATGCGCTAATTGATTATTTTATTTTATTTTATTTAAGGCCTTGTAATGAGTGTAAGAGCTGATCGAGGCAGTCCTGAGATCAATATTTTTGCACACATGTTTAAAAATAAAAGTTTAAATAACGCAGAAAAAATTTCGGAAAATATTAATGAGTATTAAAGGAGCATTTGTGCCAAGGCACAGAATTAGGGGAAGAAAAAAGTTTATTCATGAACATAAGAAATATTGACCGACGCATTTAGGCTCTACGGCAGAAGTTTGACTTCTATCTTTCTCTGCCGGTAATCATGCAATCTGTATTACCCACAGACCAGCAGAACTTCGAAGTTATCTACTCGCTGCGCTAGTGCTGTTTTTGTTTTGTCCCAATTTGACAAATATATACCTCATAACTAGCCCTTTTGACAACATTGAAAATTGCTTGCAGGGTTTTACAGCACAGTCGGTAGGTCTCCAAATTATTAAGTAAAAAAAACTTTTTCCACAATTCTAATTATTTCCTTCGTACATTCTATTTAGCGTGCTAAATTTTTTTACGTTATTTCATTCCGTGTGGACGTAAGCTGACAAAGAAAAGTACCGATATAGTTTCCACTTTTATTTTCTTCGAAATTTTTCTTCTTCTGAATTTCGACCGGAACAAAGCAGAGACATACACTTTATTGCCTCCTCTTCCATTTCCCAAACTTTCAGAGCGATGCCTCATTTTGTTTAGACGTAAGTTGGGAAAGAAAAATTGAGGACCAGCTTTGGTCATGTAGCCCTCTCGTCAGATGGCCTTAAGTCAATTACAATATAAATTGTGAAATGAAAGTTTGTTAAGTCATTCTAAAAGATATAACAATTTTTTATTTGAAATAATTATAAACCTCTAATTCTGACATTTTTAATCAGAGGACGTGATTGTCTTATATTTTCTGCGTTTCAAAAAGGTGTGATTCACTGCAAAGTGACGCGAAGTTAACGGGTTAATTAATTTAAAAACTAGTGCAAATACCCTGCAAATTTCGGATTTTTAGCTCTTCTTCTAAATAGATATTTTTGCTCGAAAATGTAGACAATTTTCGAAATTTCTAGGTAACTTCTAGGTAAGTCTAGTTAAGTTTTCCCTTATAATCTCTCTGAGTAACAACAAAACTATACGAATAATAATAATTGTTCTTTATCATAGAGTTTACAATGTTAACATCCTATTTTAAATACTTAATATAAAAAAGAAAATATAAAAAATTACATTAATTCATTCTTCACATACCAATAGAAATAAGAATAATGGCCATGGTTAAAACCAGAGAATGGAGGTTCCTCATCCTTTAAAAATGTTATAAAAACTGACTGAATGTGAATTTCTAGGGTTGCGAGGCTAATGAATATTTTGATTTTACTTTAAGCAAAGCATATAATTTAAGTTTAAGGTAAACGCATGAACTTATATTCTGCCGCCATGAGAAGCTCAGATAACTTAATTGTAGAGCAAATATAAAATCGCTCTTTGACAAACATTTGTCTGGTAACTATTTTACGTCATTAAAATTTATTCACTATCATTGATTAGATAAGGCTTCTTTCTAAAAAAATATTAATAATGTGTCACAAAACGTTCAAAAACTAAAGAAATATATTGTTTCAATCATATGCGACAATAAGTTAAAAGAAATTTTCCGAAACACTGATACGTTTTACCCAAAAAAATAAAATTTCAAAACTAACCAAATTATCTTAGTACTAAAAATGGAGACTTTCCAACTAAAAAAATCAATTTAAATAAACGAAAAAGTTACATTTTCAGTTAAAAAATTAATGATAAACGAAAAAAAATTCAATTGCCCTAAACAGTTAAATTTCGAACCAAACTAATTAAATTTAAAAAAAAGGATTAATTTTTAACAAAATAGTTAAACTTTTAATCAAATTAATAAGTTTTTAACTAAAAATATGAATCTTTGATAAACAGAAATTATTTCTTAAAAAAGTGATTCAACCAAATGTTTCAAACAAAATAGTTGAATACTCAAGCAAAGAAGAATTTTTAGCCAAAAAGTGGCATTTTCTTTTAAAAAATTTAATTTCTCTTGAAACAGATGAATTTTTATTAAAAAAATATTTTTTTCATACAAAAATGTTTGAATTTTCATCCAAAAAAGAGTCGGTCTGGCTTACCCAGATCTAAATATGATTTTTCCACGACGAAAAATAAGTTTCTACAAAAAAAGTGAAATTTTCAATCGAAAAAGACGAATTTTTGAACGAAAAAGGATTAATTTTCAACTAAATCTTTTAATCGTCTACCAAATAGTTGCATTTTTATCCAAGAAAGATAACATTTGTACTAAAACCAAAAGGATTCTTAATAAACAGGACAAATATTTTTTCTAAAATTTTAACTTTTTTCCAGAAAATATTTCAGTTCATTTTCCATAAAAAAGTATGACTTTTAAGAAAATAGTTTAATTTGCAACCAAGCAGTTGCATTTCTCCCCAAGAAATAATGAAATTTCTCTTAAAGCATGTTGATTTTAAATCAATTTTTTACTAGTTAAATGTTCATCGAAGCACGATTGCAGTTGAATTTTTAATCAAAAAGCATAATTTTTTAACAAGATTGTTAAATTTTTAGCCAAACAAAAAAAACAGATAAATATTTAAAAATATTCATTTGTTCAAAAATGATTGATGATGAATAAAGAAGAGTGTGTAAAAAATATCAAAACTGTGCAAGACGAAATTTCTCTAGTTCCATTAGAAGAGTAGATGATATCCACGTAGATGATATCCACGAAAGGAACGAGGGTCAGAGGTGCATAAATTAATAACACATGTATTTAATATAATATAGTTTAACATAATATAGAAAATTTCACATTTTGTCACACTTTAATCGAGTGCGAAGCGTGAGACTGAATAAACGTGGAAAAAGCACGAAGAAAGAGCTCGAAGTGCGAGATCGAACAGATGCTCGCTTAGCGCAAGAAAATAATGTGTCCGCGCAGCATTGCTCTCAAAATGTAGCCCCTGTGAAACTGCGCATGTTTTGTGAAAGCAACACTATTGGTTCGTCCAATCGACTAATCGGGTGGACGGGATGGAGGATCAGTAAGCGTTTCGTGGTCTCCACGAGAGGCGTGGTAGAATAAAGCACCCACTGCACATGTATGAAACTTGGCTCACTTGACAAAACACGATGCTTTCCGCAATAACCGGAGGCCGGAACGAACGACTGAGCTCATTCAAAAGAATCTAAGTTGCGATTCGGAATTACAGGGAGAAGGGGTAGATTCGCATGGAATTACTTAGTTCTCTAGAGTACTAAATGCCACTTTACTTAGCTGTGACATCAACGATCGAGAATAGATCAAACTTAGATTATTTTGAACAAGCGTATACGTCGTATGTTTCAGCGCGGGTTTTGGGGAAAGTATTTTATTCTAAAGCCGATTGTAAGGAATCATGGTTTACACACGTACTACTTTAAACTTCTTTGAAATCTTACTTTGGTTGCCTAATGGACATTCTGAGACTTCTTCTGGGGTCAATTCATCAACCCGGCCGTTGTACATGTTTATTTTCGCCCTCTTTTCCCCGAGAATAGTAGGTATATACTTGTATATTCCACGAAAAACCGTATCTTTGTCATTTTTTTCTAGCATTGCAAAGACGTCACCATTTTCCATTGATAATACAATTTGGTCTTCAGTTGGCATGGGCCTATGGGTATTATATGTCCTAAATCGAATTGGTTTACCAGAAGGAAATGCATATTTTCGCAGTTCGAATATCCGGGTCGGATTTTTGTGAGGAATAAGTCGAACAAATCGAAGTTCTTCAGGTTTAAATCCAAGTACGGTTATGGGACGATGCTTGGAAAGAGAAGACCTGGACTTCGAATGAAATGGAGGCTCGGCAGGAGGCAGTGACCTTGTAGGAGAATGATCTCTGGATAGAGGAATTGGCCTTTCTGGAGATTTGGATTGTGAAGAAGACTCTGCAATAAGATACAGAGAGTTACATTTTTTAATGTACACTGATATTTTATGCTGATATACAATAGTTATGTGATGTTTTATATAATATTGTTATAAGAATTAATTTACGTTTATTTTTTACACGGATAACGCAATTATAAATCTGAACCGGTTTGGTGCTTGGTTCGAAAATACGTTTATAATCTCAACAAAAGTTTCAAAAATATACAAATTCATTTCATACCAATCCGCAGCAAGTTTGTAATCATTAAATTATTCTACACTAGTAGCAAATGCATGCGCACCTTCACCGCCTTGGATTTCTCATGCATAAATTAAGTTACCAAATAGAAATTTATATACATTATTTTAGAAAAAACCAACACAAAATGAATTCTCTTGCAAAAGGATAGTTCACAAAAAATCGGAGTGCAACAGTAGAGTACCTAAGCAAGAAGGTTATACCCGTGCATTTAAACGCAACAGCTACTGCGTTAAAGATGCAAACTCTTGTGCATTTTGCAGATGTGGTAGCTTTTGGGACATTGGACCGTAGAACTGGGTATAGAAATTATTTTTTTGCCTCAGGAAGGGAACGAGGTTCCCTATCGAAAATCATGCTTCATATGGATTTTGGAAAAGTAAGGAGCAAATTAGGTCGATGGAATGAATACAAGAAAGTGAAGCGTTTCTACTTCAGTAGAGTGGTGATTTCTGGCCGACCGAGTAAGTATAAGAAACGAAACTTTATTAATAAACATGTGTCTTAATGAGTATACAATAGACAACTTTTTCATCATCGCTTTTATCAATGAAATTTCGATCCTAATTCTCAGGATCGCCGTTTTCCCTACTTAAAACCATCAAAAGCAAAAGAACAACAATGAGCACTCCCAAGGATTAGAATAAATTAAACAAAAGAAAATAAATTCACTTCGGTGGCAAGATTCGCGACCCGAAAATTATGAATTAATGTTCGAAAGTAAAGAGAACAGTTGCAAGAGAAAGACAAAAGGTGAAATTACCATTTTAGACTCGTTAATTTCCCATTTTCTACTAATCTGAAGTTTTTCAATCTGAGCTACTCGAAAGTCTCTTCTTTTCACTTGCTTTCTAATTCAACGGTTATTTACTGAACTCTCTAATTTACTAAGGTCCCGGAAGTAAAATTCAGGAAGAATATTTCTTCAGAGCTTTATAATAAATCCACGGACTCAAAGGAGTGAAGAAGACTTAAATCCCCACTCTTGAGTCTGTAAGCGCTCCTTGCGCCGTTACTGAATTAAGAATAGCGATTTAAGACTGTTAATATTTTCACTTCTATTCTGTCGGTCATAAAATGTCATCAAACACTCGAACTTAGAGACATTGACACCAGGAATATTGAAGGAGATACAAGGTTGAATGTTGCCAAAATTCTTGGGGCTGTAAAGATGTAGTCGCCATTAAAGTTGTGGCGACGACAGAATCTAGAAAACATCAAAGAAACTTTGATGAAGCAAGCGTCTAAGGCACTACGATAGTTCCAACCAGAAACTGCAGCAAAGTTTTATAATTGATTATAAACGCGTGCATTTTATAAGAGTCAACTTCTAGTTGTGTATAGAATAGGCAGAAAATCGATTTCTCGAAGTTTAATATTTTCACAAATAATATAAGCGTTTCTATTATATTTTCCATAAGGGTTAATCTGCAAATAGAGTTATTAGTAGGTGCTTACTAAAACAGTTATGATTTTTCTTTCATTCTACAGAAATATCGTATGGAACAGCATGCTACAAAAGGGAAACAGTTTACAAAAAGTTTCTCAGTAAACAAAACAAAATTCAAACATGGTATACTTTTTTGAACGTTTTTCTTGAAATAATTGGGAATAAGGTGCCATACGGGTGGGATATTTTCTGTTTTAAAGGAGTATTAATAGTTTTTAAATGTTAATACAAAAACGTATATTAATTAAAATTTCTGTTATAAATTTTTATTTGTACCATAGCTACCTTGATGGTTCGCATATTCGCTACTCATCCCAAAATTTGCCAGAAAGTCCCTTGTTTTTGGCTGCATACCTGATGCTATTTATGTGAAAAGATAAATATCATTAATGTATGTGTAATGGTAAAAACGTTTTACAAATAATAAAAGACAAATTCTGTTATTGCTTTTTATTGTTTGTAAATCGATCAAATCATAGATTGTGAAACCAAAGTTCTTCCTCGTAAACGCAGAAAAGTTTCAAAGTTTTGAGTTTTAAATAGAAAAGTTTTTATTGACAAAACTATAAAACACTAATTAACATGAGAAAGTAGCAAAAAAATGATAATAATAATAATAATACAGGTCCACAACAAAGTGCCATGCGCGAGAGCTCAGAGTATAGTATCAATATGTATTTTGGGGCGCTGAATATGAATCTCACTTTCGTCTTCCCCAGCACATCAGGTAGGAAACAGTTTGATTATAATATCTTTATGTATTTTGGTGAGCCAAATACGAATATGACATTTTTTTACTCCTAACACGTCAGAATTTCCGTCTCGTGGATTAAAATTTCCTAGAAAATCAGCTTTTTCGGGAATCAAGTTATCTTTGGTATTGAAGTCGTCTGGTAACAGGGCAGAGCATAATATCTTGATATATTTTAGAGCTTTAAATACAAACCAGATACTAGTTACCTGTCATCCTCTCAGGGTTTCTAGTGATACGTGTAAAAGTCCCTAAAAAATCAACTTTTTCGGATATGAAATTACCCCTCGGTATTGAGATCGTCTGGCAACAGGTCAGAGCATAATATATTTATGTATTCTGGAACACTGAATAAGAATCTGCCAATATTTTTCCCCGTCCCATGAGGGTTTTCCCCTGGACACATAAATTTTACTAGAACATCCGCTTTTTCGGGTATGAAATAACCCTTGGTATTGAAGTCGTCTGCTGACAGGTCTGAGCATGATATCTTTATATATCTGATACTAGTTTCCCCCCTACCTGCTCAGTGTTTCTATTCAAGCGAAGAACATTCGCTTGAAAATCAACATTTTCGGAATGAAATTACCCTGAGTATTGAAATCGTCTGGAAAAAGGTCAAAGCATAATATCTTTATGTATCCTGGAAAACTGAAGACGAATCTGACATTACTTTGTTTCCCATCCCGTCAGGGTTTTCCCCTGGAAGCAGAAATTTTACTAGAACATCAGCTTTTTCGGGTACGAAATTGCCTTTGGTATTGAAATCGTGTGGAAGCAGGTCAGACATGATATGTTCATTTATTTTGGTGCTTTGAATACAAGTATTACATTGGTTTCTGCCTCGTATTTCCGGGTTTCGCCTAGAAGCAGAAAATGCGACAATACGGAAAATACGGAGAACCTGATTTTCTAAGAATTTTTCCGCCTCTAGAGTAAACCCCAGAGATATTGGGGGAAAATTAATGTCATATTTGTATTCAGCGTGCTGAAATACATAAGATATCATGCCTGACCCGGTTTCAAATGACTCTAATACCACAGGCATTTTCATACCCGACATATCTTATTTTGTTTTTAATGTTGTCGCGTCTGCGACTTTGGCAGTTCAGAATATTTGTTAAAATAAAAATAAAATTATCAAGTCAAAATGGGAGACCAATATTTATATTACGATACTGAATGACCTTGCATCGGAAGAACGTAGTTATTACGTGCAACGAGTGCAATTTGAAAGAAAATCGAAGATTGCGTGCGCATCCATTAACCAAAAAGAGGGGATGAACGGGTCTAATGAATGAAGAGACAGGTCCGCAAATTAATGCGAAAACTTATCATTCTTCTAATATAAGGAAAATTAATTCAATTTATTTTAATAACAAAAAGTATGTATAGCGTAAAGAAGATGATACTTTTTTAACCCGTATAAAATACAGGAGCTCAACAATCGACTTCTTGCATTAATTGCATAATAACGGTGTTACTAGTTGGTTGTAAATAAAAAAATGGAAAGCAAAACAATGAGTCAAAACCAAGTAAGCGATGAGAAATTAAAGGAATTGATTTTTCTTTAACTCGTCTTGAATATGGGAACTCAAAAATCGTTTCTATGCTCTTTCTTACAGAATGCTAATTGGTTCTCTAATTGAGTCAGAAATTCAGTTTAATAAATTGGTTATGTGCGAATAAGATTTGTAAAGGAATTCGTAATTTCATTGGATTTTGAACCCGTTTAAATAGGGAGCTGACCCAATGAATTACCTGACATTACAACTCTGAATGATTCACATTGTTTAATTTGTATAATAACAGAAAAAGTAAGCTAAAAGGAATCCTGGGCATTAAAAATTATGAAAAGGGTGAAAGAATTTTCTTCATTAGAAGTTTCGAGATCGTAATCCGTTAATTATAAGATTCGAAATGGGCAATTCTCTCGTTCGCTTTTGTGATCTCACATCTTCGCTTTTATAATGAGAAAATATTCAAAATTTAATTTATAGTTAGAGTCTCTAATAAAATCTTTACTTTCAGATTTAATACTCTATCAGGAGTGGTGTCGATGCGAATATTCGGCACCAATTTCCTGAACAGAGAAAATTAAATCCGTCGAGAAATCTGTGTGTGGGTATTTTCTAGGGAACTGTTCACGTTAGGAAAAAACTCTGGAAAGCTGGGATGGGATTAATATCAGATTAGTATGCAGGGCCCCAAAATACGTATGCATACCATACTCGGATTTCTCGCCCATGGCACTTTTTTGTGGCCTTGTATAATTATTGTTTATTGTAGAGTTTACCTAGTATTTTACATTCATTAATTTATAATCGAAATTTTCCAACGTTCTTACTAGAAGAAAGAAGATTTTGAAAAATTATATTAATTTCATTATTCACTTACCACTAGTATTAAGAATAACATTCCAGATTAGGACCAGAGTACAGAGGAACCTCATTTTCAAAAAAAAATAAAAAACCGATTAACGCAGAATTATAAGAACAGCGCAGCTACTTAATATTCTGATTTTATTTTGAGGACCGCAGGTAATTTATGTTTAAAGTAAACGTATGTGTTTACATTACTTTATCTTGAGAAGCTCAGAGAAACTTATCTAATGTAGACGAAGTGAATAAAAAATCGATCTTTGACAAATATTATCCAGACAAGACTTTTACGTAATTAAAATTCGTTGAGGATCATAGGTTGAATGAGGCATCTTTCTTTAAAAAATTTAGAAAATATTTTTTAATTTTTTTTTAATCCAATATAGCAGATTTTTTCTGTAAAATAGTTTATCAAACGAAGAAACCTAATCTATAAAAAAATATAATTTTATCTTAAAGTGGTTATTTCTGAAATAAAAAAAACGTTTGTCTCACTAAAGTTATGTGACAATAATTTAAAAGTAATTTGACAGGAAGGAACATTGCGGCAAATTTGATTTCAACAAATTTTTTAGTACTTTTTAAAAGATATAGATTCTCTTTTAGATTTTTTCTCCTACCTCACGTCGTTTGGCACAAAATCTGAAATTTTGATCTTTTTCATAGTATTTTTGACAAAGAAAATCAAAATATTAAGTTCTAAAAAGAATAGTCGATGGAAAAATTATAATTTTTTTACAAAGCTACAATTCTTCTGTTAAACTTGTTTACTGATTGGTCGGCGTGTGTCTTAAAATATATTTTTTAACTTATTTTCCTCTAGAAAAATGGCTAAATGAAAAATTGTACATTTTTCTAAGTTAAGCATTGGTCAAGGAATGCTGTCTAACCAACATATTCTTTCTTTTAAAACCCAAAAAAGTCTGCTAAAGCTGGATTTGATTCGTTTATTTCTTCAAAATTTATCATGTTTACAAACAGGCCGGTGGCCGGACAGACAGAATGACAGACGCCATCGCGAAAACTTGATATCCGGCTTCAGGGTTTCTCCAAACGTGTAAAGATCAATTGAAAAACTGGGGTGTGGAATTTCGGACAATTTTAACACTTTCTCAATTATAAATTATGAAAATGTAAATATAATAATCATGATAGATATCATTCGTATGACTCATTTCATGTAGAAAAAATGCGCCGTGCGAGAACAACGGCATCGAAATGTAAACACAATTCAGCTTTAAAAACGACGCGGAGTAGCGATGTTGGTTCTTTTTCTAGCGTATATGACGTAATTGAAATAAGTGCCATAACACGCTGATAGATGATTGGCCTTTTCACGGATCAAAATGCAGGGTGAACACGCTGGGGCTTACTAAAAAGTATGCAACTCTGCATACACGCCCATAAGAATAGCATTGGTGCGTAAGACGGTTTGCATAATTTTTAGTAAGCCCCAGCGTGTTCACCTTGTATTAATGGACTGCAGGCCAACAGGCCTGTTTTTTATGAGAAAGTAATCTTTATTCTATACAATTAATACAATTTCAGTAACTAGGGCATGCTCTAAAAAATGTAAGAGGGTCCTGAAAGTTTTCCGTAAGCAGGATCTGGACAACTGGTTCAAACCTAACTAGAGCTAACATAAGGGGTCGCTATCAAACGATAACGTGTTAGACATCCGTGCGGGTGGATTGGGATTCAACCTCTGAGCCATTGCTAATCGAAAATTTTCTATGTACTTTTAGTGGGGGCTTTCATGCTCTAATATTCGGGTTCACTAATCGATTTTGTGAGGACTTGT
Organism: Acraspis erinacei; assembly: GCA_035041075.1. Taxonomy (NCBI): domain Eukaryota; kingdom Metazoa; phylum Arthropoda; class Insecta; order Hymenoptera; family Cynipidae; genus Acraspis; species Acraspis erinacei. The sequence goes on along the minus strand of JAWWLR010000034.1, from coordinate 93,161,666 downwards.
AGGAGAGTCACCGATCCCCTTGTGTAGAGGCCCCACGGCGCACTATATGTGAAATTGCATTTTTCTGGTTTAAAATCTTATATAGCGAGAAAGAATAGAGATCACTCAACAAATTAAAAAAAAATAAAGTGCATGTAATGCGGATTAAAGGAAAATATGTGAGAATGCCTACAGCACTTATTGTAGGAGTTGAAATATGGGGTAAGTGGCTAAAAATCAGAAAATTCACTGAAAAACATTGTAAAGGGATTTTGTGGGTGATAAAAAATATTCTAATAACAATTTCTTCAAAATCATCAACTTTATGGATGGTTTCTCGCTCAAATTCTCCTTTTTAGGGGTGGACATGGTCAGCGAAAATCTGAAAACGCGAATTATCGCAAATATAATTGCAAATGGTTTTCTAGGTGGTTGAATATCATTTCGGCAACCATTTCTGCATTCTTGTCTAGTGTGTGGATGTTTCCTCGTTCCCCCCACTCTAGGGCATATTCGAAGAAGGTGTTTTGAGGATATTATTACTATAAAAATGTTATTTGGAAAATAATTGTTTATAAATTGTAATTTTCTATTTCTATACAAGTAATGTTTTTAAAACTTTTATAATGATAATTTTGTTTTAACACAACACTCTTTCTTATTTTAACAATAATTCTTTCATCAATCTTCATTACTGCTATCTTCAGGTTCAGTCCTCTATCTGAAGATGCAATTTTTACATTCTCATCCAAATAAGAAGGTATTGGTTTAATGTGAAAAATGACTTTCGCGGATTCCATCAAATATCTACATTTTGATACACCATGAAAGAGAAAAAGTAGTTTTTCCGTCAGTGTCTGTCTGTCGTTGTCGTGGTTGTCATTATTTTCATTGTTGTGGCTGTTGTCGCTGTCGTCGCGG
>JAWWLR010000034.1:92997279-93010168 GCA_035041075.1 Acraspis erinacei | reverse complement strand
TCCAAGTAGGATATTAAACCCCCAGGATATCCAAAAATATTTAAGTGTCCCAAATAGGATATCAAACCCTCAGGATTTGAATATCCTAGAAACGTCCCATAGATATCTGGGACATTAAATGTTATAATCAATATTAAATCACATTAAAATCCCAATTTCCGCCTTACGGGATATCCAACGGGTTATCCCAGGGATATTCAAAGTAGGATATTAAATCCGCAGGATATCCAGATTATCTATGGGACGTTTCGGGGATATTCATTGTGTCACAAACAGGATATTAAATCTCCAGGATATCCAAAATATCTATGGGACATTTAGGGGATTTTCAAGTGTTACAAAAAGGATATTAAATACCCAGAATATCCAGAATATCTATGGAACGTTTCGGGGATATTGAAAGTTCCTAAGCAGAAATTGAATCTCCAGCATATCCAGGATAACTATTGGACTTTTTTTGGGAAATTTAAATATCCCAAGTAGAATATTAATTCCTCAGGATAATTAGGATTTGATTATCCAAAAAACAACCCATAGATATCCTTGGATATTCCAATTTCCGCGTTGCAGGATATCCGACGGGTTATCCTAGGGATATCCCCAAGATGTCCAGGATATCTATGGGATACTTCTGGGATATTAAAATTTCCCAATCAGGAATTAACTCTCCAGTATAACTATTCGAGGTTTTTGGGATATTTAAATATCCCAAGTAGAATATTAAATCGGCAGGATAATTAGGATTTGAATATCCCAAAAATAACCCATAGATATCCTGGGATATCCCAATTTCCGCGTTGCAGGATATCGGAAGGTTTATCTAAGGGATATCCCCAAGATATTTAGGACATCTATGGGATGTTTCTTGAATATTCCAATGTACCAAACAGGATATTAAATTCCTAGGTTATCCAAAATATTTATAGGACTTTTCTGGGATATTGAGACATTCCAAGTAGGATATTATATCCCCAGGATATCCAGAATATCAATGGGACTTTCCTAGGATATTAAAATATCACAAACAGGAATTAAATCTCCAGAATATCCAGGATAACTATTCGGCGATTTTGGGATATTTAAATGTCCCAAATGGGATATTAAATCTTCCTGACATATAGGCTTTGAATATCCCAGGAACATTCTACAGATATCCCTGGCGTATACCAATTATTGGCCTTGTAGGATATCCGGATATTAAATCCCCAGGCTATACAGGATATCCATAGGACGTTCCTGGGATATTAAAATGTTCCAAGTAGGATAATAACTCCCTGGGATGCTTAGGATATCTATGAGTCATTTCTTGGATATTAAATGTTTTATTCAAAGGCTTATTCCAGGGATATCCAGGATTTCTATGTCGCGCTTCAGAGGTATATAAATATTCCAAGTTGGATATTGTTCCCAGGATACCCAGGATATATTTAGGACGTTCCTGAGATATTCAAATGGCGTTTTTGAGATATTGAATGTCCCAAGTAGAATATCAAATTTTTCATATATCCTACTTGGGACATTTGAATATCGCAGAAACGTCCCATAGATATCCTGGATATCCTTGGGATAGCTATGGAACTTTTCTGGAACACTTGAATATCCCAAGCTGGATATGCAATATCCAGGATATCTATAGAACATTTCTGGGATAGTCAAATGTCCCAAGTAGGATAGTAAATTCCCAAAATATCCAGGATATCTGTAGAAAGTTTCTCGAATATTCGAATGTGCCAAGTACAATATTAAATTCCCGGGGTATCCACGATCTGAATATGCCAGAAACGTTTTATAGATATACTGGATGTCTCCAATTCTGTCTTGCAGGATATCCGCCGAGTTATCCCAGGTATATCCGCAGGATATCCAGGATATCTATTAAACTTTCATGAGATATTCCATTGTCCTGAGGAGCATATTGCATCCCCAGGATATCCTTGTGACGTCTCTGGGATATTCAAATTTACTGAATCGTATATTATCCCCATGATATCTATCGGACGTTCCTGGGATATTAAATGTCTTAATTAGAACACTAAATTTCTTATATATCCAATTTCCGCCTATGCGAGTTATCCGACGGGTTATCCCAGGATATTCAGGATATCTATGAAAGGTTTTAGAGATATTCAAATGTCCCAAACGGGTTATTAACTCCTCAGGACATCCAGGATATCTATGTAAAGTTTTTAGGATATTCAAATGTCCCAAGTAGGATATTAAATCCTCAAGATATCCATGATTTAAATATACCAGAAACGTTTTATGGATATCGTGATATCCCAAATTCCGCATTGCAGGATATCCGCCGGGTTATTCCAGGTATATTTGCAGGATATCCAGGATATCTATTAAACTTTTCTGGGATATTCCATTGTCCTAAGGAGCATATTGCATCCCCAGAATATCCTTGTGACGACTCTGGGATATTCGAATTTACCAAGTAGAATATCATCCTCAGGATATCCAGGATATCTATCGGACAGTTCTGGGACATTAAATGTCCTATGTAGAATATTCAATTTCTTATATATCCAATTTCCGTCTCGCGGGTTATCCGACCGGTTATCCCAGGATATTCAGGATATCTATGTAAAATTTCTAGGATATTCAAATGTCCCAAGTAGGATATTAAATCCTCAGGATATCCATGATTTAAATATACCAGAAATGTTTCATGGATATCCTGATATCCCAATTTCCGTCTTGCAGGATATCCGCCGCGTTATTCCAGGTATATCTACAGGATATCCAGGATATCTATGAAACTCTTCTGGGATATTCGAATGTACTAAGTAGAATATCATCCTCAGGATATCCAGGATTTAAATATACCAGAAACGTTTTATGTATATCCCAAATTCTGCCTTGCAGGATATCTGCCGGGTTATCCCAGATATATCCGCAGGATATCCAGGATATCTATGAAACTTTTCTGGGATATTCCATTGTCCTAAGGAGCATATTGAATCGCCAAGATATCCTTGAGACGTCTCTGGGATATTTAAATTTACCAAGTCGGATATTATCCCCAGGATATCCAGGATATCTATCGGACGTTCCCGAGATATTAAATGTCCTAAGTAGAATATTAAATTTCTTATATATCCAATTTACGTCTTGTGGGTTATCCGACCGGTTATCCCAGGATATTCAGGATATCTATGTAAAGTTTCTAGGATATTCAAAAGTCCCAAGTAGGATATTAAATCCTCAGGATATCCAGGATTTAAATATACCATAAACCTTTTATGGATATCCTGATATCCCAAATTCCGCCTTGCAGGGTATCCGCCGGGTTATTCCAGGTATATCCGCAGGATATCCAGGATATCTATGAAACTATTCTGGGATATTCCATTGTCCTAAGGAGCATATTGAATCCCCAGGATATCCTTGTGACGTCTCTGGGATATTCGAATGTACCAAGTAGAATATAATCCTCAGGATATCCAGGATATCTTTCGGACATTTCTGGGACATTAAATGTCCTATGTAGAATATTCAATTTCTTATATATCCTTCTTGGAATATCTGAATATCTTAGAAACGTCGAATAGATATCCTGGATATCCCAATTTCCGCATTGCGGGATATCCTACGGGTTATACAAGGAAAATTAAGGATATCCATTGGGAAGTTTCTAGGATATTTGAATATACTAAATAGAATAGTAAATTACCAGGATATCCAGGATCTGAATATCCCAGAAACGTTTCATAGATATCCTGAGATATCCTAGGGATATCCAAATTTTCGGTGTGCAGATTATCCGACGGGTTATTATTACTGGGACATCCTGGGACAACCTGGAAGATAAATGGTATCAAATGGGATATCCCCGTATATCCTTTTCTTGCAAGGGAACTAATTTGTCCATGAAGAACTTGTTTTGCCCAACTGTGCGCTCTAGTACCAGTGATCCCTGAAATTGACATCCATCAGGCCTAATGTTTTAAGTTTTCCAGATAATTATGTCTTTAACAGGAGCCCTCGATTACTAGCACGCGCCTCGTCAGATTCCCGAATGCCCGGATCATTATCAATCATTATCTTCAATTCTTCAATTCTTCAATTCTTCAGTCTTGCACTGAAGCTATAGTGGCGCCGCGTCGTTCTGATAAACACAACGAACGTGTACTAGGGCTCATCCTACCAGTTCGTACCAGTTTGCTCGAATCTTCCGACCCGAGAGTGTTGTTAGTTCTTCTATCTCTTCTTCGATCGAAATCGAATTTTTTATTTTTTTACGTTTGATTTTTTCTCGTTTTACTTGACCAGTTTTATTACTTTCAACTCATCTCAAGACTCCTCCACTTCCAGGAGATGAGGACCATTCAAACTCCCAACTTCTTTCCACCTTGCAGAAGTCCTTAGGACCAAGATCCAGGACCAAAATCCCAAAAGGAAATCGAGGAAAGGTGAGAAACACTAATGAAAGGACCAATAAAAAAAGAACAATGACGGAAGCTTCTTCTTCTTCGCGAAGTTGGAGAAAAAGTTACCTGACAGGTTTTAAAGGGGTCGGTCCTCGATTTATTTATTTTTTATTTTTAAATCTCGTCAATCTTTCGTCTGTAGAAATGTCCTCAATTTTTCAAGATTAGGTTTCCTCCCCAAATTTCTCTTTGGAAATTAAAAATTTCTTATTTGAGAATGATTGAAAAACAATGAAGAATTTTCTTCTTTCATTGTTTGCTTCGATTAGTCCTTATTTTCTAAGATTTCTATTTTATTAATTAATAATGACAAGTTACAATACCGGCGGAAATGATTTTTGCACTATTGGGCAAGTCGACTAAAAGTATTTTTCAATTTTAAAATGTTTTTATTTTTGTGGATGGACAAATTTTTTTATATAAAGTTTATGGAAGTTAGACATTAGAGGAAAACAAGAAGATATTTTTTTTTGGCGAAATATGTATTTAAAAAAATGAAAAAATGCAATTTTGTTCATTCTTACATAAAAAAATAATTTTTTGTTAAAGATTCATTATTTTTGTTAAAAAATTCGTCTTTTGAGTTAAAAATTGATTTATGCGGTTAAAAAAGAACTATTTTGTGGAAAATATGCTTTATTGTCGAAAATTTGACCTATTGGTTTAAAGTTAAACTACTTTTTTAAAAATACATTTTTTTCGGATTCAAACTTGGTACAAAAAATTTGCAAAATTAAAAATATTATCTGTACTTAACATACAATTTAAAATAATTTAAAACAGAAATCTAGCAAAAAATAAATAATAATAAATTAGGAATATTAAAAAAAACAGAAATGCGTGTTTTTTTATGTTTAATGGTTTTTTAAATACAAATTGTCTCTAATATATAAAATACGACTCTCCATTTATAATCAGATGTTTACATAAATTTTTTAAACAATTTATTATTATTTTTGCGGTTTTTTTCTTAATTTTTCAAACTTGTGTCCACTTTTCACATAGAAAATGCTAATAATTAATTTAATTTAATAAACATAATTATTCAAAAAGATTATTATTTATTATTATCTATAATAATATTTTCGCAAAAAAATGCTAGAAATTTGTAGTTTTTTATAAAAATATTCTCGTTGAATCATGCTAGAAAATTAAGATTATTTCCGAAATATTAAAGTTTTGGTCTACTTTTGAGTAAGAGGGAGGGGAAAATTAATCAAATTTAACAAAAAGAAGTAGTTATAAACAATAAATTTAATAAAAAATTGAAGATTTCAGAAAAAAACGTTAACTGTATTGCATTATTCTAAAACAATATTATTTTAAATAACAATAAATTGTTTAAAGAATTATTTTTGTACCATTAACTTTGTTAATACAAATTTCGAAAAAGAATATTTTAATTCATCATAAAATTTATTTCTAAAAGTTTTTAAACATTAATGATACAAGAGAAAATTTAAATAGTAAACAATTGTTTGATAATGGGAAATAATTAGGTTCTTAATATTTCCCCATCTCACAATAATTTGTAAACTTTCTTACATTTTGAAAGAGAAAAGAAAAATTAAATTATGGGCAAAAAATTATTTTCCGAAATTCAAAAAAAGTTAGAAACTTAATAATAATAGTCATGAAAGATTTAAAGAGATTGAATTTTTTGCAAAATTATTCATTTTTCAGTATTTAATAATTCCAATAGAAAATTTTAAACAGATCAAAATACATTTGTAATTATTTCCTTCAATTTTTTAAAAGTTTGTAAAAGATTTTTTAACAATTTTGTAAAGTTCCAAGAAAATGAAAAAATTCTGTAAGTTCCAAGGAAAAAAAAAATTCATTTCGAAAAATTAATTTCAAAAGATCTTTCAAGCAGATTTTTTGCTCAAGAAATAATTAAAAGTTTATCTAATTTATTGAACCTTCACGCAAAAAGACGAATTTTCTCCACTAAAATTGAATTTTCCAACAAAAAATATAATTTTTTCGCAAAAAATTAGTTTTTCACGGAACTGATGCATTTTTACACAACAAAAATGAAATTTAAAACCAAGAAAATTAATTTTCTTTAAAAAACGGAAAATTTTCAACTTAAAAAATAAATCTTAAAAAATGGAAAAGTTATATTTTCAGTTAAAAATGTATTTTAAACCAAATAGATAGGATTTTCTTTTAACCGTTAAATTTTCAACCAAAAACATAAGCTTTCAATACAAAAATGTAACTCTGTAGTTTAACTTTTACCCTAGTAGTTGAATTTTTAACTAAAAATATAAATCTTTAAGAAAAAAAGGAAGAATAATTTTTAACCAAAAAGTCGCATTTTCATTAAAAAAAAGAAATTTCTACTAAATCAGGTGAATTTTTTGAATAAAAAAGATAAAAAAGATTCAAGTTTACTTTTCACGATTAAAATATGAATTTTTAAACAAGAAATATTTTTCTACAAAAAAAAAATCGAATTTTCAATCTAAAAAGACGAATTTTTATCCAAAAAGGATAATATTGTTTAATTGTCTACCAAATTGTTGCATTTTTATCTAAAAAATATCAAATCTCAAAAATGATTTCATTTGACTTTTCAAAACCAAAATCTGAACATTTGAACAAAAAATAAGTTTCGAAAAAAAATCGAATTTCCAATCCAAAAAGACGAATTTTTCGAATCAAAACTCCACAAAAAAATTCAGTTCATTTTTCAACGACAAAATATAAATTTTAAACAAAAAATAAATTTCTTACGAAATATTTGAGTTTTCAACAAAACAGAAATATTTTCAACCAAAAAGTATGAATTTGTCAACTCGAATCTTTTTTGGATGAAAATTTAACTATTAAAATTTTTTTTGTAATAAAAATTCATCTCTTGAAAGAGAAATTTCATCTTTTTTTGATAAAAAAGCCACTATTTGGTAGAGAATTAAATAATTTTGTTAAAAAGTCAAATTTTTTCGAAGAAACTTATTACTTGTTTAAAAATTCCTATCTTGAAAATTATCGGATAAATTGCTATTTTGACCTCAAAAAAGTACATTACCTTTTCTATTTTTTGTGTGTGGCTGTGTCATCAAATCCTCTTGAATTCTTGTAAAAAGGGACAAAAGAAAAACTTCTATGTGAAGCGTGTATTTGATATCTAGATTCTAGATTAATACCGAGTAAAACCCCGTAAAAATAGATAAGTTTATTTACAGAGGCATTTACGTTTTTCGAGTACGATTGCGACGAGGCTCTCGAGATCAGTTTAAAAAACTGGAAAAACCGAGTTCGTCCGAATTTCGTTATCTGGGCTATTGTAAAATCTGCTATCTAAATCTCATCTCTCACGTGGGAAAGTTTTCCTTTTCGAATTATTATTTACTTTCAATCTTGTTTTGTTATGATCGCACGGGAACGCATCGTAAAAGCCACGTGGCGATAAAATTGCACCGGAAACAGAGGCACTGGAAACAGAGGAACCGGAAATTCTTGACTTCGCTGATTCCATTTTCGGCCATTTTAGATTATTTTATTTTTTATTCTAATGATTTAATCGGGATCAGAGTGCCCTGTTCCCCTTTCTTCTTATATTTTCCCCTCTTTTTTAAAGCTGCTATTAATTGGTCAAGAATTTTAATAATAATTACATCATTTTATTTTATGCGAAATTGCTGAATTTTCAAGCCACGCCTACTGTGCGTAATTTATGGTTTCCGGAAGTAATAAGATATGGGACTTGAAACTAAAAAATACTTTTTGTATTCAAGATAATACATACTTTGCAGATTGAAAATTTTATTTTCGACATTCCCTCTAATTATCTCTAATTTTCCCTGACTAAAAAGATAAATTTTCCACCAAAAAGATTTATTTTCTCACCAAAATATGTGTTTTTAGCAAAATATAGGAATTATCAAACAGAAAAATTTTTAACTAAAGAAATAAATTTTCAACTAAAATGAAGATTCTTTAACTTAGAAAAATGAATAATTAATTAACAACATTAATTTTTACTAGAGACAAAAAGTTGTTTTAAAGAAATGGTTAAATTTTTAACCGGAAAATATGAGTTCAGCAAAAAAATTAATTTTTAAGAATATAAATAAACTTTCAATCCATTTTCAATCAATTTTTAACATATTAGTTTATCTCTTACCCGCTTAGATAAGTTTCTAATTAAAAAAAAATCCTGTCATGAAAAAATAATGAAAAGAAGAGTCATTTTTAACCGAACAGTTGCATTTCTATCCAAGAAAGATGAAATTTCTACCTAAAACAAATTTATACACTTATTTATAAAATGTATGAATTTTTAAACAAATGTTTCAAATATCAACTTTTAAGATACAAATTTACAACTTTTAAATTTTATTCATTTATTAAAACACCAAAAAAAGTACTTCCTCTCTCCTTATTTCTCATCACTTTCTCTCTCCTTTTTTTGTTCCACTTTCTCTGTCCTTAGTTTTCCTATTTCCCCTTTCTTCACTTTCCTACTTCTTCATCCTCATTTTTCTTCACTTCTCTTATCATTTCCCCCTATTTCCCCTTCCTTGATTTCAAACACTTCTTCTACTTCCCCTTCCTTGATTTGTACCCCTTCTCCTACTTCCCCTTCCTTGATTTCCACCACTTCTCCTACTTCCCCTTCTTTCATTTCCTCTCTCCTAATTTTTGATCACTTCCCCTCCCATCATTTGCCCACACTTCGCCTGCGTCCTCTCTCCTCAATTCCTCTCCTTCTTCACTAATTTCCCCTCCACTAATTTACAAAATTTCCCCTACTATTATTTCCACTCACTTCTCCCCTTTTCCCCTCCTTGGAAAAAATGCGACGGATGGATGGACGCCCGATTTGTCGAAGAAAAGATCCCATTGGGTTAAATAATTTATAAAGTAAAAATGAATTTTTTATAGTTGGCTGGGAAATTAAATTGATTTATAAATTAGAGGACGATTTTGATTTCTTACAGCTCTCTTAAGATGACTTCTGTTTTGCCTGATGGGCAAAAAAATGTAGGCCGAATGAAGCAGAAACCGCATAATCAAAAGGGGCAAAAAGATGCTGGAAGAGAAGAAACTCGATCGTTTCTCAGTTTTTCCAGAGAGAATTTGAGTTTATCAAATTCGGATCTGGAACAAGGATTTAATAAAAAAAGATTGCGAGTGAGAAAACACACGTTATTGAGCTGTTTGGCACTGGGACTGGCCCTGATTTGTTTTGGAATTGAAGTTTGGAAAGTAAAATATGTGGTAGAAAATGCGAAAGAATTCGAAATTTGGAAAGTGAAATGGGTGGTCGAAAATGCGAGAGAAATCGAAATTTTGAAGAGGGATGTGGACTCTTTAAAGCACACGATTTTAGAGAAGGACCTGCTGGACGAATTAAACGCTTACGAGGAAAAGGTACGAAACTCAAATTTCATGATCATCTTCTAAAGATTCCTCGTCGATAACCCCACTACTGTCTCGCTACTCTCTCTCTCTCTCTCTCTCTCTTTCTCTCTCTCTCTCTCTCTATTGCTTTCTCTTCTTGCAATTGCTCTAAATAATTTTCTTATATATCCCCACTATTGCCAGCCTGTTCTTATTATCCCCCTCCTTCGATCTCTCTATTCCTCTATCTTTTGTACCGCGGTCTGCAATTGCTTTAAAGACTCATTTGAGATATCCCCACTACTGCCACGCTATTCTTGCTTCGATATCTTCCTTTCTATATTCGCTCCTCTTTTGAAATTGCCTCTAATACTAATCTTAGATATCCTCACTATTGCCACGCTATTATTATCCCCCTATCACACTCTCTCTATTCCCATCTCTTTTGTGCCGCGATTTGCAATCGATTTAAAGACTCCTCTCCCCACTAATGCCACTCGATATCTCAAAAGCCTCATATTAAATATCCCCACTATTGTCATGCTATTCTTACTACCCCCCTCTCTCGCTCTCTCTATTTCTCTCTCTTTTTGTGCCGCAATTTGCAATTGTTCTAAAGACTTCTCGGAAATGTCCCCACTATTGCCACGCTATTCTTACAAGACATTCTCTCTCTACTCGCCCATATTTTGTGCGGCGATTCGCAATTGATCTAAAGACCACTCTTCGGTATCCCCACTACTGCCACGTTCCCACCAGTGGAGGGGGCAAATATGAAACTCGTTAAAGAAGTAAATGTCTTTCATTTTGAAGATAAAAAAATGACCACGAAAAAAATGTTCAGAAATCATTCCCAAGAAATAATCATTTGTAGTTTATTAAGTGCAAGAGTCGTGGCGAGCCTTTATGATTTATAATTGAAAGATAAGAGCAATTTTACGACTAATTTAAATTGATTTAAAAGGTTTCGAGTTCGGTCATTGACTCGATAAAAAATAGATACAACACGCTGCAGTTTAAAATTATCATAATTATGTTTAAAGTCAGGAAATTTTATCGAGGGCCTGGGCTTTTTTAAATTGCTATATAAAATTGGGTAACAATGATTCTTTATTTGTAAAGTTACCTTTATATTCCTGTATTTCACTATTTTGCTGAAATTTCGTTTTTTTGAAATTAATTTCTTTACCTGAAAATTGAACTACTTTATTGAAAATGTAAATATTCTAGTTGAGCATTCGTCTTTTTTGGTTGAATTAAACTGTTTTTTGTAAATAAAAATATTTTGTTATTGAAATATCGACTGGTTTCGTTGAAAAATTAAAAAGTTTGTTTGAAAGTTGAACCAGTTTGTTAAATATTAATTTTTTTCTTGTTTTAAAGATTCATTTATTCGGTTGAAAATTTAACTTATTTGTGGAAAATTCGTTTTTTTGTTGTTAAAAATTAACTTTTCCAACTTTAAGTTTAACTGTTCCATTTTAAGTTAAAAATTCAACAATTTTGTTGAAATTTACAATTTTTTATTGAAAATATGTTTTTCTTTGTTTTAAGTTAATGATGATATAATATTAAATTAAATAATATACTAATAACAATAATAATTAATTTTGTTTGTTAAAATGCCTCTATTTGGTTTAATTTGTTATAAATATTATTTATTTAATAAAAATATAATAATTCAATATTTTTAGTAACAAAATTATTTTTAATGCGTAAAGTTTCTAAAACTATGTTTTGAATTAAAAAGAATAATATATTGAAAAGAACATATTTCTGGATAATATTTTTTTTAAATTATTATTATTTTAAATTCAAACAATAATTTTCGAAACTTTAAACATTAAAAATATTTTTGTTAGGAAAATATTTAATTTTTGTATTTTTAATAAATAATATCTTGAACAAAAAGTTACTTAAATTTGGTAATTTTCTCGGTCGGATTTTTATTCGGAAATTTTTCAGTGTCGGGAATCTTATTATTCGGAAATTTTCAAATTTGGTAAAATGATAAAGTGTTGGGGAATTTTCCAATTTGGGAATTTTATTAATTGGAAATTTTACAATTCCGTAATTTTAATAATTGTGAATTTTTATCATTCAGGAATTTAACCATTCTGGAATTTTAATAATCGGGAATTTTATTGTTCAGGAAATTTTATTAATCAAGAATTTTACAATTCTGAAAATTTATCAATCCGGAATTTTATTAATAAGAAATTTTTTGATTCTGGAATTTTATTAATTGGGAATTTTATTATTCGGGAACTGCAAAATTTGGAAATTTTATTATTCAGTTATTTGTCAATTTGGCAATTTTACAGTGTCGAGAATTTTATTGTTCTGGAAGTTCCAAATTTGGTAATATTTTAAACTGTTCGGAAAATTTATCATTTGGGAATTTTATGATTCGGGAATTTTATTATTTGAGAATTTTATATACGGGATTTTTACCATTTTCGAATTTCATTAATCTGGAATTTTATTATTCGGGAATTTACCTATTCTGGAATTTTCTTAATCGGGAATTTTATCATTCGGGAACTTAATTATTAAGGAATTTTACAATTCTGAAATATTAACAATCGGGAATTTTATGAATCGGGAATTTTATTATTAGGGAATTTAATTATTCGGCAATTTTTCAATTCGGCAATTTTACAGTGTCTGGAAATTTATTATCCTGGAATTTTCAAATTTGGTAATATTTCAAACTGTTCGGAAAACTTATCATTGTGGAATATTATGATTCGGCAATTTTATTATTTGAGAATTTTATTATTCGGGATTATATTATTTCGGAATTTTATTAATAGTGAATTTCATTATTCAGAAATGTCAACATTATGGAATTTTAATAATCGGGAATTTTATCAGTCTGCATTTTTATTAATTGGGAATTTTACAATTCTGAAATATTATTAATCGGGAATTTAAAATTCTGGAATTTTGTGAATCGGAAATTTTATTATTCGGAGATTTTACTATTCTGGAATTTTAATAATCGGAAATTTTACCATTCGGGAATTTTATTAATCGGGAATTTAATCATTCGGGAATTTTATTAATCGTAATTTTCCAATTCTGAAATATTATCA
>JAWWLR010000034.1:92963080-92976043 GCA_035041075.1 Acraspis erinacei | reverse complement strand
CGATCTTCGCTGGACCCTACAGGCTCCCTTCTGCTAAGTACGTTATTTTCTCCTTTCACTTATAATCTAAAATTGTCAAGTAAACCAAACCTCATCTATTTGCTCAAAAGCTTATTTTCAAGGAGGGTAGGGCAAAAAGTATAGTGCATATCAAGGGCGTAAGGCTATTTGGACGAGCGGGAACTTGCCGCCCGAGCGAAGCGAGGGCGAAAGTCACACTCGTCCAAATAGCCTTCTTTGCGCCCTTGATACACAATGTACTATTTTACAAAATAAAGGTAACTCGATATTTGCAAAAGACGAATTTTCTATAAAAAAAATAATTTTCCACAAAATCGAGGAATTTCCCTGCCAAAACATGGCTTCTTCTTAAAATCGTTGAATTTTAAACAAAGTAATTAAATTTTCAACAGAATATTTGAATTTTTAAACAAACAAAAATATACCCAACCCTGAACAGCTTTTTCATCAAATACATTAGAATTTTCGACCAAAAAAATGTCTTTTCTATCAGAACATTAATTTTCAACGACAAAATTGAATTTTCAATATAAAAAGATGACTTTTTTGAAATTCTTGAATTTTCTACAGAATAATTAAATTTTTAACCAAAAGAAAAATGAAAAAAGGAGAACATTATTATACAACAAAACGCACTGCAATTTAGAATGATTGTCCTCGCAATAGGGTCGATGAGGTTCTTAATTTATTAATTATTATTGGTTGATATCGGGTCCATTGATTAATTAACCTCAACATGATAGGTCAGATTACAGATGGTTATATGATTTATTTTTCAATTATTATTATGATTGACATCAAGATGTTCCATTTTATATATATGTGGGACTCTGGAATTACGTACACAAGTTGGAAAAATTCCAACAAAAAGTTTCCAAATTCAATAGAATTCCAATATTAGAATAGATAGACCACAACGACAAGAAATTAAAAAAATAGAAAATATATTCTGTTTGTGTCAATAAAATTGGATTGAACTTAGTGGAATTCTAGGGAATTCAAGAGAATTTGATGAAATTTCTAAGAATTTAAGTCAATTGAAAAAAACCAATGAATAACGTAAAATTTAATTTAATTTAAAGGAATTTTGGGAAATGAGAAGAATTCAATGAAATTCATAAAGATGAAAGGTAAATTCAAAACAATGTTTAAATATCTAAAAAAAAATCATTAAAGGAAGACAGGGTCATCTGAGTAAGGGAATTCAACAGAATTAAAAAGAATTCGGGATAAATTCATAAGAATTCAGAGAGAATTCAAAACAATTCAAAATAATTCAGGATGAATTCAAAAGAATGTCAGTGAATTTAAAAAAGAAAAGTATATTCCTTTGGTTTCATTAAAATTAAATTGAATTTGGAAGAATTCAAGGGTATTCGAGAGTGTTTGATCAAAGTCATAAGAATTTGACTCAATGAAACAAAAATTAAAAAAATCTATTGGATTAAATAGATTTGGAGAGAACAGAATTAATGGAAAATTCAACATGATTAAAGTGAATTGGAAAAAATGAATTAAATCAAATTTGAGGGAATTTACAGGAATTTAGAGGAATTTAAGGGAAACGAGAATAATTCGATGAAATTCATAAAAATTCAAAATGAATGAAAAACATTTTAAAAACATATTTGTTTAAATTCTTAAATTTGAAGTGAATTTAGAAAAATTCAAAGAGAATTCAAGAGAATTTGATGACGTGTTTGAGAATTCAAGGTGATTGAAAAAAACTTCAGGGTGAGATAAAAAAATTTTTTAAACCCAATAAATTAAGTTGAATTAAGTGAACTTAGAAGAATTCAAGTGAAGTAAAAATAATAAAGTGTAATCTAAAAAAGCTGAATAAAATTCTAAAGAAATTAAAAGAATTCAGGATAAATTCATAAGAATTTAGCGTTAGTTCCAAAGTATTTCAAGTTATATTCAAGATAATTCAGGGTAAATTCAGAAGAATTTCAAAGAATTGAACAAATCGAAAATATGCACCATGGATTTCAGTAAAATTGGATTGAATTTAGAAGAATTCAAGGGAATTAAACATAATTTTATGAAATTCATAAAAATTTGAGTGGCTAACAATAATAAAAGAAAAATGGATTTGAGTGAATTTAAAAGGATTCAAGTGAATTCAAAAGATTATAGGGTAAGTTGAAATAAATTGAAGCCAATTCAAGGATTTTAAAAGAATTAAAGATAAATTAATAAAAATGTATTGTGAATTCCAAATAAATTCAAGTGAATTAAAAAAATTGCAGAAAACTGGAAAATACATTACATTTGTTTCAGTAAAATTGGATTGAATTGAGAAGAATTCAACGGAATTCAGAAGAATTTAATGAAATTTATAAGAACTAGAGTAAATGGAACTGAATTAAAAATTGGAATTGAGTTAATTTAGAAGAATTCAAGAGAATTAAAAAGATAAAAGGGTACATTTACATAAATTGAAGCGAATAACAAATAATTTAAAGGAATGCAGGACAAATTAATAAGAATTCAGAGTAAATTCAAAATAAATTCAAGTGAATTGAAAAAATCTCAAGCATATTCCATTGGTTACCGTACAATTGGATTGAATTGAGAATAATTAAGTAGAATTCAAACTATTTGATAAAATTCATAGGAAATTCAGTGAATTTAGAAGAATTTTAAAGACAAAAGGATACACTCAAATAAATTAAAGCAAATTCCAAAGGATTTAAAAGAATTCAGGAAATTAGTGAGAATTCATAGTGAATTCCAAATGAATTCAAGTGAATTGAAAAACATTTTTAAAATTCGAAAAATATTCTATTGGTTATAGTATAATTGGATTGAATTGAGAAGAATTCGAGGAAATTCAAAAAAATTTCATGGAACTCATAAGAATTAGAGTGAATTGAACTAATTTAAAAGAGTGGAATTGAGTGCATTTAGAAGGATTCAAGTGAATTCAAAATACAGCGGGGTACATTTAAATAAATTAAAACAAAATCATAATAAATAAAAAGAATTTAGGATAAATTAGTAAGAATTCATAGCTAATTATAATTGAATTCAAGTGAATTAAAAAAAGAATGTAATCCAAAATATATTCCATTGTTTTCAGTTAAATTGGTTTAAATTTATAAAAATTAGAGTGAATGGAGCTGAATTAAAAAACAAGTAGAATTGAGTGAATTTAAAAGAATTCAATTGAATTAATAAAAAACATTGAGGCAAATTTCAAACAATTAAAAATAATTCAGGATAAATGAATAATGATCCATAGCGAATTCTAAATGAATTCCAGTGAATTAAAAAAAAAATTTAAATTTAAATTGGCTTCAATAAAATGGGACTGAATTTAGAAGAATTCAAGGGAATTCAAAATAATTTGATAAAATTCAATAAGAATTAGAGTGAATTGAACTAATTTTAAGAAAGCAGAAGTGAGTGAATTTAGAAGGATTCAAGTGAATTCAAAAAACAGCGGGGTGCATTCAAATAAATTAAAACAAAGCATAATAAATAAAAAGAATTGAGGATAAATTAGTAAGAATTCATAGCGAATTCTAAATGAATTTAAGTGAATTAAAAGAAAAATTTTAATCCAAAATATATTACATTGGCTTCAATAAAATGGGATTGAATTTAGAAGAATTCAAGGGAATCCAAAAGAATATGATAAAATTCAATAAGAATTAGAATAAATTGAACTGAATTCAAAAGATTACAGGGTACATTAAAATAAAATGAATAAAATTCCAAAGAATTTCAAAGAATTCAGTATAAATTAATAAAAACTTATATTGAATCCCAAACGAATTTAAGTGAATTGAAAAAAATTAGAAAAAAATGCAAAATACATTCCATTCGCTTCAGTAAAATTTGATTGAATTGAGAAGAATTCAAGGGAATTCAAAAGAATTTAATGAAATTCATCAGAATTAGGGTCAATGGAACTGGATTTAAGAAACGTGAATTTGAGTTAATTTAGGGGAATTTAAAAAAATTCAAAAGAAGGCAGGGTACATTAAAATAAAGTGATGCGAATTCCAAAGAATTTAATAGAATTCAGGATAAATTAATAAAATTTTATATTGAATCCCAAATGAATTTAAGTGAATTGAAAAAAATGAGAAAAAAATGCAAAATACATTCCACTCGCTTCAGTAAAATTTGATTGAATTGAGAAGAATTCAAGGGAATTAAAAATAATTTAATGAAATTCATCAGAATTAGGGTCAATGGAACAGGATTTAAGAAAAGTGATTTTGAGTTAATTTAGGAGAATTTAAAAAAATTCAAAAGAAGACAGGGTACATTTAAATTCAAGATAAATTAATACAAATTCAGAGTAAATTCTAAACAAATTCAATTGAATTGAAAAAAATTCTAAAAATATAATTTATATTCCATTGGTTTCCGTAAAATTGAATTGAATTTAGAAGAATTCGAGAGAATTTGATGAAATTTATAAGAATTAGAGTGAAAGGAGCTGAATTTAAAAAAAGTGAAATTGAAAGAATTTAAAAGGATTAAAGTGAATTAAAAATACGACATGGTACATTCTAATAAATTAAAACAAAGTACAAAGAAATAAAAAGAATTGAGGATAAATTCTTAAGAATGCATAGTGAATTCAAATGAGTTGAAAAACGTTTTTAAAATCTGAATTATATTCCATTGGTTTCAGTAATATTGGACTGAATTGAGAAGAATTCGAAGGATTTCGACAGAATTTGATGAAATTCAAAAGAATTAAAGTGAATGGAACTAAATTTAAAAAAGTCGAATTAAGTAAATTTAGAAGAATTCAATTGAATTTAAAAGAAGAACGAGGAAATTTAAATAAATTGAAGAAAATTCCAAAGAATTAACAATACTTCAGGATAAATTAATTTAGAAGAATTCCAGTGAATTCAGAAGACGACAGGGTAAAATTAAATAAATTAAAGCGAATCGCAAAGAGTTTAACAGAATTCAGGATAAAATAATAAGAATTCATAGTGAATTCCGAATGAATTGAACCGAATGGAAATTTTTTTATAAATCCGAAATATATTCAATTGATTTCAGTTAAATTGGACCGAATTTCGAAGCATTCAAGGGAACAGAAATGTAATTAAAAGTCTTCAAGAAAATTCAGGAATGGGCATAGACCTAAATTATTTGTTGACTTATGTTTTTAATTTTAAAAAAGAGTAAAATTGAAAGTTTTTCGGGATTTTTCAAATAAAAAAATCGAAAAAATGATCTCTGGCGAAAGACGAAAGAAGGAAAAATACCTACACACATTCTAAATTAATTCAGCCTACTGTTAGTAGAATATTGACCCGTTATGTCGTGGACGATCATTGTACAAATTTACACAATTATGCTCGCCCATCTGGCAAGTGGCAAAGCGCTAAACACGAATACCAACACATTAACTTTTGTACAGTTAAGAATTTTCTAAATAAAGATTTTTTTTTTAATTATCCATCCACTATAAAAGAAAAATTTACATTAACATTAAAATTTAATTAAAATTAAAAAAAAAATAATAATTTCTCTTTTTCCCCTTTTTTTCGTTTTTCGCAAAAATTCAAAATTAATGAATTATTTTTTATTGAAAAGGATTCTATTATATTTTTGGCTGAGAATTCGTATTTTTTTTTAGAAAATTAGAATATTAATTGTTTAAAAATTTCGTTATTTTGTTGAAAATCCAACAGTTTTTCTTAAAAACAATTTCAACAATATGGTTGACATTCTTTTATTTCTTTAAAACTGAAAAATAATTTTTAGTGGAAAATTTAATTCCTCTTTTAAACATTTCTATTTTTGGTTTGAAATGCTAATTGTTTATTTGAAAATTCCACAATTTGGATAAAGTCGTTTATTTTGTTTGCAGATTTAAATGTTTAGTTGAACATTTTTCTTTGGGTTGAAAATTTAACTATTTGATTTAAAATAAATTTTCTATTAGAAGATTTATGTTCAGAGTTGAAAATTCAAGTACATTGTACAAAATTTCAATTAAATTGTTGAAATATCAAGTTAAAAGACTTGATATTTTAACAATTTAGTTGAGTTTTTTTTATTTTTTTACTGAAAAATCATTTTAGGTTGAAAATTAAACTCTTGTGTTAAAAAGCCGTAATTTTATTTTCAAAATTTAATCATTTCATTGTAAAATCCAACAATAAGTAATTTTTAGTTGAAAATTAAACTTTTCGATTAAAATAAAACTTCCTTTAACTTAATATTTCATGAATTTACTTTAATTTATTTTATTTATTTATCGAAAAATCTTTTTTGTTCAAAATTTATCGCTTTTCTTAAAAATTCATATTTTTGGTTAAAAAATTTAATTATTTTATTAAACATCCAACAATTTGGTGAAAAAATCATGCCTTTTGGTTTAAGACTCCAAATTCGGAAATTCGAAAACATGATCTTTTTGTGTTGGAAATTCAACTATTTAGTTAAAAATAAACTTGTTTGCTAAAAAATTAATATATTCGGGTTGGAAATTAAAGTTTTTTGTAGAATATTGGTCTTTTTTGCTTGATATTTCAACAATTTATTTTTTTGACATTTTTTTATGTCTTACTTAAAAAATCTTTTTTGCTTGAAAATTCAAGTCCTATCTTGAAAATTCGTTTTTTAATTTGAACATTTAATTGTTTCATTGAAAATGAAATTATTTGGTTGAAAATTAATTTTTTTTGTTAGATAATTTATATTTTTGTTTTAAATTTAACTAGGTGTTTAAAAAATAAACTATTTTTCTGAAAATTTAACTTTCTGGTAGAATATTAATCTTCTTTCTGGAAAATTCATCATTTGGGTAAAAAATTTAAACATTTATTTAAATATTCATCTTTTTTAGTTCAAAATTCAACTACTTGGTCAAAAGTTGAACTAGTTTGTTAAATATTTATATTTTTTAGGATTCACCTTTTTGATTGAAAATTTATTTATTTCATTAAAAAAAAAAACACCTCCCTGGTTAAAAAATCATCTTGTGGGTTGAAATCTATTGTTGAAAATATAACTATTTTGTTGAAAATTCTCTTCTTTTTTGGTTGCAAAATAAGTTTTTTAATCTAAAAATGTAACCATTCCTCTTTTGGTTAAAAATTTTATGTTTTTCGATTGGAAATTTATCCTTACTTAGCCTAAAGTTGGCAACATAATTTATGGATCACCCCTTAGGCCTGTGAAGCCTGAAATTAATACCAATGTGTGATAGTGGGGCTACACAGGAGAAGTGAAACGTTGATGGATTAACTTTGAGATTTTTCGTGAGGAATGATCATAAATTTTGAAGAGTGCACATAGTGAAAGCGTGTAGAGAGAGATACCATATACACGCTTTGGTTTGTGTGGCAGTAGTGGGGATATCGAAGAGGAATTTTAAAAACAATTGCGAATCACCGAAAAAAGGGGAGACGCGAATAGAGTGATCGAATACACCGGAATAATAACTTGGCAGTAGTGGGGATGATATTGCAGTGGTGGGGATACTCTCGTACTAAAAGAAGTTTCACTTAAAAAATTAATTTAATGAAGTTTTCCGGAACTTTATTTCAGGTTTACAGTCCAGGAACAGGACACAAGAGTCGAACGTGTTTTTCAGCCCAAGTAACAGTTCTGGAAGCAGGTGATCACATAATTTTAAAAGACGTTGCTGCAGCAAGGTACACACTTTTCCAAAAAGACAAAAGTTTCTTTGGTCTCGTAAAAATTGGAGACTGGAGACAGACTCCGAAGCATTCACCAATTTCATCCGAAAAGTCTCTTAACTCGTAAATTCATATTTTTGAATTACTGCACTATTTTTATTGCTTTTTTTATAATGTCTCAATGTGCTCTATCCACTCGCAAACTTTTTCTCATTCAAATGAGGATTTTATAAAATTTTACTTGAAGGAAATGTTTTATTTTGAATTCTGCGAAGTTGGCAGATCAGAATATCAAAAATTAGATGCCATATTTTTAGACTTCTATAGATCTATAATATATTATTAATTATTTTGAGCTTTTTCGTTCGCGATCTCATGTACGTGACCAATTTTTTTTTACTGAAGCTGTAAATAAATTTAAGTTTTAATAAATCATTTGTAATATAACCAGAAATTATGTTACACATTTTTTCAGATTCCTATTTATAGCAAATCTACGGAGAGGAATTTTCAACGAAATTGTCGAATTTTCTAATGAAATGGAATTAAATGAAACCACAAAAAGTTTCATTTTGGAGCAAAAAAGACGCATCTCCTGCAGAACATTTGAATTTTCAACATATAAGTTATTTTTCAACAAATAGTCAAATTTTCAACTAAAAACGATCGATTATTAACCAATAATAGAATAGTTATATTTTTAGTTAGAAAATTATCTTTTAAACAAGGAAGAAGGTATTTTCAAGTAGAATCGATCAATTTTTAACAAAAAATGGAATAGTTAAATTTTCAATTAGAAACCAAATTGTTGAATAATAAAATAAACACGTTCAATTTTCAACCAATATTAGTTGAATTTACCGTTAAAAACAGATTTATTTTCAAATAAAAAAGACAGAATTTTCAAATAAAAGCGTTCAATTTTTAAGAAATAATCAAATAGTTAAATTTTGAGTTTAAGAACTTATTTTTTTTACAAAAAAGAACGATTTTTTTTAACAAAATAGTTAAATTTCCAACCAAAGAGATGGATCTTTAACTAAAAAATTATTTTTAAAGAAAGAAAATACAACTTTCAACCAAGAAGTTTAATTTTCTAAAAACAAAGACAAATTTAAAACAAAATAAAAAAATTCAAGCAAATTATTGAATTTTACACTAAAAATGGTTCATTTTTAGTCACAAAATTAATTTTCTCCCAAAAAAACGAATTTTCAACCAAAGAGTTAATTTTTCAACGAAAGAAATGAATCTTCAACTAATAAAATGAATTTTTAACAAATTAGTTCAACTTTTAATCAATTACCTAAATTATTTATCAATTAATAAAATTTGGTACTAACAAAAAAGAATTTTTAACAAAATAAATCATTTTCTACTGAAAACTATCAATTTTCAACCAATAATGGTTACATTTATATATGTTATAGTTAATTTTTCAATAATTTTTTTAAAAAATATAATCAATCCATTTCCAACGAATAATGGAAGAAGGTAAATTTAGAGTTAAAGAAATGAATTTTGAACTACAAAAGAAAGAAGTTTCAACTTAAGCGGTCAAATTTTAAACAAAAAATGGAAAAAGTATACTTCCAGTTAAAAAAAGTTTTAACCAAACAAGAAAAAATTTTCATCTAAAAATCACCAATTTTTAACAGCAAATGGAAAAAGTAAATGTTTAGTTAAACAGATTAATTTTCTACAAAAAAAGAACGAATTTTAAACTAAACGAACAACTGGAAAAGGTAAATTTTCAGTTGGAAAATTAATTTTTAACAAAATAGTTAAATTTTCAACCAAAGGGATGGATTTTTAACCAAAATTTTTTTTTTTAAGAAACAAGATATATAAACTTCGACCAATTAGTTGAATTTTCGATCAAAAAAAGGTATTTTCAACCAAGAAGATTAAAAAATTAATTTTCTTATTATTTAAATTAATTAATGTTCAATTAATTAATAATCAAACTAGTACATTGTGTATGGAGGGCGTTAGGAAGGCTATTTTCACAAGTGTGTACTTGCCGCCAGAGCGAAGCAAGGGCGGAAGTCACACCAAGGCAAATTTTAACAAATTAACAAATTCATTTTTAACAAAGAAAAAAGGATCTTTTAGCAAAATAGTTAAATTTTCAAGCAAAGAGTTAGAACTTTAAATAAAAATTATTTTTAAATAAAAAAATACAACTTCCAACCAAATAGTTAAATTATTAGTTAAAAAATTAATTTTCTCCCAAAAAAGAACGAATTTCTAACAAAAGAGTTAATTGTTCAACGAAAGAAATGGATCTTCAACTAATGAAATTAATTTTTAACGAAGTAGTTCAACTTTTAAGCATACATTTATATATCTTATAGTTAAATTTTCAGTAAAAAAGAAAAAATTTTCATCTAATGGAAAAAGTAAATTTGTAGTAATTTACAACAAAATACAGAAATTTTCAACCAAATTTGTTAATTTTCGACTGAAAAAGAACAATTTTCAGTTAATGATAGAGTAATTAAATTTTCCGTTAAACGAAATATTTTTTAAGAACGAATTTTTAACTAAATACGCGCAAGTTTTATCCAGAACTGGAAAAGGTAAATTTTCATTTAAAAAATTAATTTTCAACAAAATAATTGAGTTCTCAACCAAAGAGATCGATCTGCATCTAATCAAATGAATTTTCAACAAAGTACATAGTGAAACTTTTAAACAATTCAATGTTCTATAAAAAATTACAAATTTATAACAATGTATATCAATTTTCAGTCACTAATGGAACAGATAAATTTTCGGTTAAAAATTAATTTCTAAACAACAATATATATACCAAAAATATAAACAAATTTGATTAAAACCATTTTTTGATATGATACATATTCGTTTTATTCGTGAAAAATGCTATTAGAAATAAAAAATTCCATTTTTCGGCAAAACTATGCAAGATGCGAAAAAATATTGGAGAACAAAAATTGCTTATCCAAAAAAGCTCAACAAATTTGTTGTTAAAAAGTTCTTAATAGGTACGGTAACTTTTGTTTTAATCGTAAAAAAGCATTTTGGAAAATTAAAATTTTTAATTTTCAACATTGAGATTTAATCTTAACAAAGAATTTAAAAAAATTAAAAGTTTGGGATAAACAACACAAGATTCAAAATAAAAAAATTAATAGACAAAAGTTGTTTACCAAAAAATGACCGAAAAATGTCTTATTTTAATAATTTTTTGATAGGATGCGTATTTTTTATTTTAAATTTTAATCGTGAAAGCAATTTAAAAAAAAATAAAATTTGTGGAGAAAGAAAAGAGGATTTGGAATAAAAAAATTAATAGACAAAAGTTGTTTACCAAAAAATAATTGAAAAATGTTTTACTAATTAATTTTTGTTTGAGGCGTAGTTTTTGTTCTAATCGTAAAAAGTAACGTTAAATTAAATTACGATTTGCGGAAAATGATACAATATACGAAAAAAATGAATAGACAGAAATTATTTACCAACAAGAAATCAACAAATTTTTAAAAAATTATTATTTAATAAGACGTAGTTTTTATTTTTACCCTAAAAAATAACATTACAAAAAATTTAAATTCTTGGAAAAAAGGCACACGGTAAAAAAAATGAATTGACAAAAGTTGTTCAACAAAACAAGATTGACAAATTTGCTTTAAATTAGTTTTTTTTATAAGACGCACTGTTTTTATTTTAATCGTAAAAAATAATATTTAAAAAAATTTTTTTTAGAAAAATGACACAAGCTACAATAAAATATTAGTTTAAAAAATTGTTTGCGTAAATTATATTTACAAATTTTTCTGGAACATTTTTTTTAAAAGACGCGCACTTTTTTCAATTATCAAAATTGAGAAATATTTTTTTAATGACTGTGATACGTTATGAGAGTGTTTGGTAAATCCGAAGGAGCTTTAACAAAAGAGAATTAACAATCATCAAATTAGAGTCGCCGCCAGACTTCTTGTTATTGACATCTATTAATAAAATGTGAAAAATGAGAGTTTTTTGAAAACAGGACAAGAAAGGAATTCCTTAAGAATGGGGTTAAAAAAGGGAATAGGGAAAAGACTGTGAAGTCTCTGCTTAGATGCTTCACTTTTGTAATGTAAAATCACTAATTTTTTTTCAAGCATTGCAAAGAATTTTTATTCAGATTTATATTTTCTATGTGCGATGTCACACTCCGCTGCCCCCCCCCCTCCCGTTTTCTTCACTTCTATAAGATTTCGTTTCTTCCAAGAAACTTATTCCTGGAATAATGTTGGTCCCGAGGCTACTACGTTACTACCAATTTTACGCTCACGCACGAGGCCACGCAGGACCCACAAAAAAAAAGAAGTTACGATTTCTGGCCCGATTCTCACGATTTGGGCGCCTTTTTGCCTCAAGGACAGCAACTTAGGAATATAGACAGGATTCTAGATTTGGGGGCATCTATCTTTTATTAGGAGTTTGATCCGATATATTTTTTAGAAAAAAGGAAAAATGAGAAAAATTACTTTAAAGGTATTTCTAGTATTGTTAAATAAAAACTAATTATCTCCAATTTAAACAATTTCGGGAAATTTTCGAACAATTTTGTAGGTAAAATTCCCTATTTTGTATAGGATTTTTTTTTTATAAAATTGGGAATTTTCTCTATTATTTAGGGAAAATTATCGTTTTTAAAGTTTGGCAAAATTCGCAAAATAATAAAATAATTTAATTAAGCCGTTAGGAAAATAAATAAGCGAATAATATACTTAAATCATTAGGAAATATTTTGAAATCATTATCGGGTAAATTCTCTGAACTCTGTAAAAATTACCGAAATCTTTATGGAATTTGAACGAAATTATTTTGTGGACAATTCCCAAAATATGAAACAAAATTACGAAATTCGCCAGGAATGTTTTAGAGATATATTTTCTTAAAAATTGGGGAAATTACTAAAATATTTATTGAATATTCCAAATGTTGTTTTTGGGAAAATTCCCAAAATTACTAAATAATTTGCCTAAATCATTAGGAAATTTTTCTGGAATTATTCTAGGGTAAATTCCCTAACAATTGGAGAAATTACCAAAATCTTTATAGAATTTTTTCTAAGTTATTTGGGGTCAAAATTCCAAAATCAAAGACAAATTTACCTAAGTTATTTCAGGTAATTTTTCCGAAATTCTTCTCGGGAAAATTCCCAAAATGTTGGAAAAATTAGCCTAATCTTTATAGAATTTTCCCAAAGTTATTTTGGGGAAAATTCCCAAAATAACAAAATAATTTACTTAAGTCATTAGGAAACTTTCCCTGAATGCTTCTCGAGAATTTTCCC
>JAWWLR010000034.1:92938349-92960104 GCA_035041075.1 Acraspis erinacei | reverse complement strand
ATTTTGCCCTTGATGCTATTAAACTAATATCAACGAGACCAGCCTGCTCGGTGCTAAATCTAAACAAATAAAGGCAGCTTACACTTGTTTGAACGCTCACTTATTCCAAGCCTCTTACGCTCGGATATTCCAAGTCGTAAAGCCCCTTCACCTCCGACCACTGTCCCTGTACGGTCTCACCGACGTCAGTGGCTGCCCAATTAAAAAGAGGTCCGGAGAGTGGGAAGCTCTTGCCCCTGCAAACATGGAATATCCGAATGCTTACGTTTCTCGATCCTTGGAATAAACGAAAGTTCACTGAACTGCCAATTCCTTTTTCCTACGTTTTGGAGGCTTCTGCAGCTATAATTCTGCTCTTCAACAAATCCAAGTATTCACAGAGAAAAGGATCCGCCTGGAGTCGACCAAATTTTAATTCTAGCCAAGAATTTAATGTTCCGTCTGCTAATCGGATCCCTTTCGTGTCACTTTCTCTTCTAACTTGTTCTGCAGCTTCTACAAATAATTGAAAAATATAGGGAAAGGAGGGTGAAGGGAAGTAACTAGGGGAAAAGAGGCGAGGGTTAGTATGGGAAGTAAGGGGAAATGAAAGTATGGAAAGTGGGGGTAGAGAGGGAAAATCAGGGTTTTGATAAAGGGAAAAGAGGGGAAAGTAAATGAGGAAGAAGTTTGAGAAGGGTGACGAAACTAATATTGAAGTATGGGGAGGATAAGTAGGGATGGGAAAGTATCGAAGGGGAAGGTGTGAAGGATTTGTTTATATTTTCATAGGCTACGGAACCCGGCTTTGATTAATTTTTTTCTTTCATTATAATAATAAAAAAAATAAATTATTTAACTAATAATTATTAGTTACCAGACTTTAAATCTTGCAACGCATTTATGATTCCAACTGATATTAGAGTTGCTTTAGACTCTTTGGATGCACTGTTTCTTCTAATCTGTTCTCTTTCTTCTAAGAAATTATTTTGTAAGAGTTTTAAAAATGCCTAAGTTTCATAGGTATTTATACAAATACAGTCAAACCTGGATTTAATGTCAATTTTGGGACTGAGCGTGACATTAAATCCAGAGTCTTTGGAACTATTTTGTCTCTCTCCTGATTTTTCTCATTCTTGTTTCTCTCTCTCTCTCTCTCTCTCTCTGTTTTGTGATGCTTGAGTGAGCACCGCACATCCTCCTGCAGCTCCTCTCACCCATCCCCACCACGCGGCGTCAATTCTCGGAAACATGAAATGGAGGAACGCGGAATCCAGGTTTGACTATATTTCAATTTTTAGTTAAAAAATACGCCTCTAATTAAACATGGATTCATTTTCCAGTAAAAATATTAATTTTCTATAAAAAAGAAGAAATTTTAATAAAATATGTGAATTGTTAACCAAATTGTTAACCAAAGGAAAAAAGAGTTTTCAATCAAAAAGATAAATTTTTTAGTACGAATATTCATTTCTTACCATAAATACCATAAATTTACGATTAAAAATGGAACACTTAAATTTTTAGTTACAAAAATTAATATTCCATTTTTAACCAAAAAATCACTTTTTAACGAAATTGTTAAATTTCATAAAAAGCAGATAAATTTTTTACCAAATAGTTGCATTTTAACAAAAAAGGAAAAAGATAATTTTTTTATTTTTTAACGAAAAAGAATAAACAAATTTCTAATAAAATAGCCAAAAACTATTTGGATTGCCTATGTAAATTACTCCGACTTCCATGGATGACCCTGGATTACACGTGAATTACAGAGGAGTAAAACTTATTATTCCATGTTAGAAGTGGATAAAAATTGAACTACTGCGGATCAACTATTACCACGGATGAATTAAAACTGTATTACACCATATTATAAGTTGATTAAAAGTGGATTATTTTGGAATACTAGTGGATTACTATCAAATTTCTTAAATTGCGCAGATTACAATTGTACTACGGTAGATTAGAACTTTATTACTCGATATTATTTAGTATATTACAAGTGGATTACTCCGATTACTTGAATTATCTAGAATTACAAGTGGATTTTTCGTATTAGAATTGTATAAATGCGACGGATTAAAAGTGGATTACTCCCAATAATTGCATTCAGCGGATTACACTTGGATTACTATGAATCGCAACTGCATTACTCCATCTTAAAAATTGATTACAAGTGGATTACTAGATTACAAATGGATTGATCTGATTACTTAATTATTCCAGATTGGAAATGGATTAGTCTGGATTATAACTGTATTATTAATACATGTTACAATTATATTTGAATTGGATTACGTGTATAGAAATTGGATTACAAGTCGGTCGCCGGCATTATAACAGTATTACTACATAATAAGAGTGGATTACACCAAATAATATGCGCATTAAAATGGATTACGCCTATTAATTAAATGCAGCGAATTACAATTGGATTATTGTGGATTAGAAATGTATTACTGCATATTAAAAGGGCTTTACAAGTGGATTACTAGATTACAAATGGATTGATCCGATTACTTAATTATTCCAGATTGCAAATGGATTAGTCTGGATTATAACTGTATTATTAATGCATGTTAAAATTATATTTGAATTGGATTACGTGTATAGAAATTGGATTACATGTCGGTCACCGGCATTATAACAGTATTACTACATTATAAGAGTGGATTACAAGTGGATTACTCCAAATAATATGCGAATTAAAAATGTATTACGCCGATTAATTAAATTCAGCGAATTACAATTGGATTATTGTGGATTAGAAATGTATTACTGCATATTAAATGGGGTTTACAAGTGGATTACTAGATTACAAATGGATTGATCTGATTACTTAATTATTCCAGATTGCAAATGGATTATTCTGGATTATAACTGTATTAATACAGTTTAAAATTATATTTGAATTGGATTACGTGTATAGAAAGTTGATTACAAGTCGGTCACCGGCATTATAACAGTATTACTACATAATAAGAGTGGATTACAAGTGGATTACTCCAAATAATATGCGCATTAAAAATAAATTACGCCGATTAATTAAATTCAGCGAATAACAATTGGATTATTGTGGATTAGAAATGGATTACTGCATATTAAAAGGGGGTTACAAGTGGATTGCTCCGATTAATTAAATTACTGATCAGATTACAAGTGGAGTACTCAGATTATAACTAAATTACTCAATAATAAAACTGAATGACAAGTTGACCAAGCGGATTGAAAGTGGATTAATGCGATTAATTCAATTACCTCGAATTAAAATTGGATTAAAAGTGAACTTGTTTCCCTTCGCTCGCGTTCTGCTAAAACCAAGATAATTTATAGAATTAATTACATACCTCCAATAGATTGCTTTTTAATTGAAGTTCTCCCATTGTCATGACTATCAGTCTCAACTTCTACTGGTTGAATACAATTGACTACATAAATGTGCTCCTTGGGACACATTTTCAGACTGAAAAGATCCTCCAAAATAGGAAATCTATCCAAAAAATTGGAATATTTGTAAGTTTATTTCTACATTTTCAATTTTATGTCAAATAATGAAAATTTGTTAAACCAAAGATTATTATTTGTTATAATAATCTGAAATTTATGTCAATGTGACGCTAATTTATTAACCCTTAAACTACCAAAATGAGGCGCCATTTTTTTTAAATGGCGGCTAAAAGCGAAAAAATTGCCAATTACAAAAATTTTTCTTTCAAAAATTCGTAAATTTCAACAAGAAGTCATAAAAGTAGATTGCTAATTCTCTGTATCTGGTGGCATATTTTCTCTAAAAGATCGGACCGATGGTCAGTCGAAATCAAATTGGTCGTATTCAATATGGCGGCCTAAACCAGGTAAAAAATTGCGAATCCAAAAAATCAACCGATTTGGACCAAATTTCGTGTATAAAAATTTTCGGAGTCGCTGATTACGAATCTAAGGTCAAATTTGATAAATTCAAGATGGCGGAATCAATATGGCGGACGAATTTGTTGATATTCAACCGATTTGGACCGAAATGGGTATATTTAGGTTTTTGGTGTCGCTGATTACGAATTCGAGGTCAGATTTACAAAACTCAATATGGCGGATCTAATATATATATATATTGAATTCGATATAAAAATTTTTTTTAAACTTATAAAAATATACGAAAAAAACATTATATCAAATACGATCAATTTTCAGGATTTCGTTCGCCATATTGGATCAGCCATCTTGAGTTTTGCAAATTTGACCTCAGTGACCCCGAAAAGTTTTCTACGCCAAATTTGGTCCAATTCGGTTGATTTTTTGATAATCTTCATTTTTTACCTGGTTTCAGCCGCCATATTGAATCAGCTTATTTCAATTTAATTGTGTCAGAATGAAAGGGTCATTCATGTTAGGTAAACAAAGTCCTGGAGTGCTCGCATTTTAATTTAAATTTTTCATAATAAATTTTAACATTCATAATAAATTTTAACATAAATTTTTCAAACAATTTCTTATTGTTTTTAGCAATTTTCTTTCACAGCAGAGTTAGAATTCAGATAGATTGACTTTTCTTTAACTTTTTAATTAAAAATAAATAAAATTTTTCAAAGAATATGTATTATCATCAGAGAATAACAGAATTTCTCAACGTCTGTACAGACTCGAGGGAGCTATGAATTAATTTTTTTTTAAATTACATATTTTTCTGAATAAAGATCTTTCTCAAAAAGGATTCTTCTCTTGATCTCTCTAGTAGCTTAATGGAGAAGCAACCCGACCGGCAATCGGAAGTTCTTTGGTTCGATTCCCAGGGGGGCAAAAGAAGATATTTTTTTCAGAAAAAAAATTAGTTTAATAAATAATACATATTAATATTTATATAAATTTCGACAAAAAGATTCTCAGAACACTAGTAAATATTTCAGAAAAAAACGAAACTTTTGACCAATTATCTAAGAGAAGATAGTTAATTATTTTTGTTAACTTGAATTATTTATTACCTCATTAAATGAAAAGTTGAGAAAAATTGAAAAATAACAGAAAAAACAGAACTATCTAGAATTACTGTATGAAAATATAGATATAAACAATAATAAATTGTTTAAACTATTATGTTTTTTACATTTTATTGATTTCAATCTCGTTCTAAGTGAAAAGTTGTAATTATGAACAATAGTAATTTTTGAAAACCATATGTTTGTTAAATATAATTTAATTTTTATTTTCAATCAAAAATTTTAAAATAGCTTCTTTTAACATAAAAATTGATAAAACCAATTTTCCAACTTCGACATTTTAATCTGAAATCATTCAATTTTTTCAGAGCTTTGAATTAGAAGTGCAAAACAATTTCAACTACTCCTTTTTAATGCAATTGTTCAGTTTGATCAATTTCAGCCTGAAATTTTTCAATTTTGAGAGCTTCTGTTTTAAAAAAATTTCAATTTCATAGTATTCGAATTTTTATAGTTTTTATTAAGAAATCATGCAAGTTCAGTTCTTTTCATTTGGTTCGAAATATTTGACTTTTTATGAAAATTGTACCTAAATCAAAATTATTTGATTTGGAAAGCGTTTTCAATTAAGAATCGCTCAATACAGTTTTTTCAAAAATTTGAAGCGTTTTGAATTCGAAATTATTAGTTGTAATTGTTTCAAAATATGAAAAATCTTAAGATTTAAACATTTTGTTAGTAATGGATTTTAAAATTGCCTATATTTTTACTGTGATTAATTAAATTAAATAACTTACGGACAAGTACTTCGCCCCGTAATATAGAATCCATCTTGAGTAATGTCATGCAAAGAAAGTCGACCCGTATAAGCGAATTTAATTGGCAAATGAGAATTCATCAGAGATTCTATACAACTATCCCAAGTGGCAATAATTTTTGAAGCAGATCGGTTTTTTAGCATACTATAAAAAATGTATTCATTAAAACACAATTCTTACTCAAATTAAATAGAAATTATTTCTAAATAAATTTTATTTTATACAATTTTTACAATGTTTTAATGTCTAGTAGTATACCTAGGATGGCATCAACATGGTTCTGTTCCAAGCTAATTGATAGTAAACCAGCGACGTTTAATTTACCGACCGAAGATAATGGTTCGTGTCCGGGGAATTTGCCCTATCTCCAGTCGGTAAAATAGGAATCCGACTTATATTCTTGTAACGGTCGATAAGGTAGTTGTTAAGGTAGATTCTTTCCTAATCGACTCTATTTTCGTTAACTTTTAATGCAGCAACCAAGATCACACTGAACCATTATCGCCTGTCGGTAAATTACCGGTCGCGGGTTTACTGTCATTTACTTCGGAACAGAACCGTGTTTTGAGACTCTCCTAGGTATACTACTATTTCTGAATTTCAAACATTATTTTATTAGTAAACATGATGATCAGAGGAAAAATCGTATAATAATAAGGGAACAATTATTTCTATTTCTCAATCATAAAATAAATAAATAAGGCTTACTAAAGCAAATATTCAGCTTGAACAAATAAATTGGCAAGAAGAGGATCTGTACACAATTGCTGTACAAATCTTACAGCGGAATCTCTTACAGGAATTGACTGGTTTTCCAAAATCAAAGAATATAGTCTTTTTACACCGTTAGCAGTCGAAAATATTTTTCTGCCCATTTCTTCTGTGCAAAATTTAGATAAGGCATCGCAACAAGCAATTTTAAGTTCATCATTTTCAATCTGTGACTATTTGAAATTAATTTTCAATATTGAGATTGTTTAACCCTTGTGTGCATACACGTTTATTCCAATACATAAATATTAAACGAGATTTCCAAAGGCGCAAAAAACTAAGGCCATTCACCTTTTGTCCCAAGGGGATTTCGCGGATGGAATTAGAGACACTGTGAAGCTGGTTGACGAACTCAGCTCGAATCTCACATGCGGAAAGGACTCGGCCACGTAGAGAGGTCAAAAATCACCGCGCATGCTCGGTGTACGCTTGCGGCTGAGATCTCCGAGTGTGAGATCCGAGCTGCGATCGTCAGATAACTTCACAGTGGCTCTAATCCGCTCCCTGGCAACGAATAATGAATTAATAATTAATTAAATTATTATTAATTCCATTATTACTCAACACATTTCACGTGTATGAATCAAATAACTTGATAAGAAATTAATAGTCCACTCAAAGTTGAATTTTGTTATGGTGGCTACCCGCGTACCCTGAGTGTTCTCAACGTGTGTATACTTTAAAGTCAAATATTTTTATTTAAAAAAAAAATCCGTAAGAAATTAATAAAAAATGAAATTGCGAATCTTATTCTTAAATTATTAATTAATATCTAAATTACTTCAAAAGGAGTGCACATTGCTTCAATAAGATCATGATTAAGACAATTTTCTCTGAAGTTAGGATATTTTGAAATCGCCTTCAAAATTTGAGCAGCTGTCACTTGAGTTTCCAGAGAAATTGTTCCTGATGGCTGTTTTATTAGCGTGAGCAGATAAGACTAAAAAATGTATTTTTTAATTAAAAATACTGTTATAAAAATATATAAATTCAAATTCATATAGTCACCTGTCCATTAATTTCTAAAAAGTTTTGACAATTCCTGAAATCACACTGAATTAATTCCCTCAACGCGAAAGCTGCAGTCTGCCTAACATTCCATTTTAATTTATCATCTTTCACAAAATCTGAAAAAAATATATATCTCAAATTTTAATCTAATTTAATCAGAAAATATCGAAAAAAAGAACCTAGAAGATTTTATGATAATTTTTTTGATCTTGCATGATTTTTAATTTTTGTTGGAAAACTGTATTATTTCAAAAGATCTTTAAAAGTTTAGAAAAAATTAAAAATAATATCAAGTTTTAGAAGATTAAAAAAAATCTATAAAATAAACCAATTTTTGTATGATTCATGCGAAGATTCCAAATTATTTTTACTTTGAAAAATGAATTCTAAATAATAATTTTTAAAAATCAAAACGTTTCAAACAATTTCCACAAAATTCGAAACAATTTTTTTAAGTATCAAAGTAAAATTGTTGAATTCTGTAAAAATGAAAATTTTGAGAAAATATTTGAGTAAATTTAAGAGATATTTAGAAGTTTTGAAACGATTTAAAAATAATTTATACTTGTAAAGGTTATCAACTTTTTAAATGTAGTTTTTGGATGATTTAGAACAAAAATGTTTAAGAATATTGAGAGGTTTCAAACCAATAAAAAAATCTTCATATTCCCAGGAAAAAATTATTTTTTATTTAGAAAAATTAATTTTAAAAGAATATTTAAAAATATTGCAAAGCTTTCCAAAATTAAAAAAAAATCTGCAAGAATTTAGGGTAATTTTGTTTTATTCTGGTTTAGAAGTTTATGAGGAATTTTTTTTAATTTATAGACAAGTACAAATCATTTTAAAATATATTTAGAAGGTTCAGAAGTTTTAAAATGATTCGAAATTGTTTAAAAGTTAAAAATATTTTAAACAATTTTAAATAAATTGTAGATTTTCAAAGATTTTCAAATAAAATTTAGAAGTTTTGAAATAAAAATTATTTTTCCTCTGAAATAAAAAACTGCACTGATGATTTCAATCATTTCTCCTACATTCTCTCACTTCCCTCCACTTCTCCTACATTTCTTCACTTACCCTACTTCCCTTTCTTCATTTCTTCTCACTTTTCTCCTCTTCCCGGATATTCTCCTTAATGCCTCTACTTTCTTTTTTCGTAATTTTCCCTCCTACCCCTCTGATTATTTTCCCCTCACTCTCCCTAATTCTTCATCACTTATTTCCCCAAACTTCCCTTAATTTCCCTAACTTCAATTGTCCCCACTTATCCTACTTCCCGCTCCCTCGCTTCCCTTCACTACCCCTATTCCTTCGTTTATCAATTCTTCTCACGTTCCCTACTTCACCATCCCTTATTTCTCTCTACTTCCCTTACTACTCCTCTCATTATTTCACCTCACTTCCTCTACTTCCCCTCCCTAATCTTGCCACCCTTTTTCTACATACCATCCTCTCAGTATTCCTACTACTTTAACATTTCTCATTTCCTCTATTTCCTCCACTAATTCTCCTCTCAGTTACCTCACCTTCCCTACCCACTTCTACTTGCAAGCCCCTCATTTTCCTTACATTTCCCTCCCGTAATTTTCCCTAATTGCTCTCTCCTCACTTCCTCTAATTCTCCTACTTCCCCTTCCCTTATTTCCCCATCCGTCGCCTAATTTTTCTATCCTCATTTCTACTCACTGCTTCTACTTCTTCTTTCTTCATTTCCTTTACTTCCTCACTCCTTATTTTCCTTTAGTTCCCCTAATCATCGTCTCATTTTTTCCTACATCTCCTTAAGTTATCCTTAGTTTCTCAACACATCATCCCCTCATTTTCTCTAATTTTCCCTCCTATAATTTAGTCTACTTGCCCTACTTCTCCTACTTTCCCTTCCATTATTTCCCCAAACTTGCTCTAATTTTCCTATCCTCATTTTTCCTCACTTCTTTATTCTCCTAATTTCCCCTACTGCCCCTCCGTTTATTTCTTCTCACTTTCCCCACTTTCCCTCTCTTCATTTCCCATCTTTGTCCTTATTCATTTACCCTGATTTCTCCTCACTTCGCCCACCTGAACTTACATCATTTCCCTATTTTTCCTCCTCCCCCCATGTCCTGCACTTTTTATACTTCCTCTCCCCTCACTGTAGTATTTCCCCTATACTCATACCCCAACCTTTCCCTAACTCCTCTACCCTCATTTTTCCTCGCTTCCCTTACTTCCCTAACCTTATTTTTCTTTACTTGCTCTACTTATCCTCTCCTCATTTCCCTTTGCTTCCCCATCCTACTTTCTTTTTACTTCCGCTTACTTTTCCTCGCATTTCCCTTTACTTCTTCTTCCCTTATTTCTCTCTATAATTTCTCCTCACTGCTTCTACTAACCAAAGCATCATTTCTACTACGTTTCCCTCCCATAATGTCGCATACGACCCCTTTGCACATCCCCCCCACTTGTCCTACTTCCTTTCTCCTCGCTTTACCTACTTGCCTTCCACTCATTTCTCAACCTTTCCCAAATCCCCCTAACCTCATTTCTCCACACTTCCCTAATTTTATGTACCTTTATTTGCCCTACTCATTCTCTCCGAATTTCCTCTTTTTTCACACTCCAGCTTCTCTTTACTTCCCATCCTCACTTTCCCTACTTCCTCTCCCCTCATTTCCCCTTCACGGAAAAATTACGACGGACGCATGGACAGACACTCATACGAAACTATAAGAGTTTGGGGGAGTCTTAATTGGTACATTAAGGGACACTTACTCAATAATTTTGTCATGGGGTTCTCCTGCGTTAATTCTGAGGCAGCTGGTCCAAATTGTGTCATTTTAGCAATCCCATAAAAACTGACGCCATAAATATCAGGATTGACAGTTTCTCGTAAAATATTCAATAAATAATTTAGAACACCAAAAGAGTGCAAGGCCTTAATGGATAAAATAATTATTAAAACTGTCAAAGTTCAATTTGTCAATTTTATAGGGCATATAAACATTTAATCAAAATCTTCTCTACCACTCTTCCAGGATGTGTATCTGCAAATTTAACAATAACTCTAAAAACATCAAGCAGAAGGTCAGGACCTGCACTTTCCAAATATTTAAATAATTTCTGCATTCCTCCAGTGCTGATCATCAATTCCACAGTTTTTAAATTATTACATGCCAGATACAAAACTTTTAAAACGTCGGGATGAAGATCTTGCCACTCTGGATTCTAAAAAAAAAATTTATTTCATGAACCAAAAAAAATTAGATTACATTTCAGGTCCCATTGAAACCCGTCCGGTTTTTTAATTCCCAAAACTGCGGACCAACGCAGTCTCTCAGCGCGCAGGGCGAGAGACGGTTTCGACTCTCGCTTCGGAAGGGCCGCATTGCGCGAGTACTCAGTCGAGTATATTCCGCAATATTATGCATTCCGATCGGAAACGTTTCAGGCAACCCCCGAAACTGTTATTATATGGGACTTCGAGTGTATCTTACTTCCAATATTTTCAGCATTTCGTCCAAGCCTCCAGAATTTCGAAACAACTCTTGAACATTTTCATTCTTACATTTCATGACTAAACTTTCGATTGCTTCAATCGCTAATTTTTGAATAATTGCGAATGGCTCATGGAATAGTTTATAAATCAATGTCAAATTAAACTCCTAAAAAATATAAATATCTTCATTAAAGTTGAGTGAGGGTCTTGGATCCTCAATCAAGGTTGCTACAAAATCCTAATTTTGAAATTGCTTGACTTTCCTCTGACCAATTTTTCATTTTCCCTGACCGTTCTATAAATTTTCCTTTTATCTATAAAAACTAACTTAAAGCTACGAGATCAATGATTTTAATGCAAAATATGTTTGATTTTAAATTTATTTTTAACCCCTTTTTTATTGAAAACAATGCATTTTCAACGAAGGAAAAAAAATCAACAAAATAGTTAAAGTTTCAACCATAACAGACTAATTTTCAAACAAAAATTAGGAATTTCTAAAGAAAAAGTTAACTTTTCAACAAAGAAATATTTTTCAGTCAATCAAGAAAAAAAATAAGAATGTTAAATTTAGGTGCCCAAAAGACGAATTTTCTGCAAAAAATCTAGATTTTCCACCTGAAAATATGATAAAAAAAAATTGAATTTTCAACTAAAAAAGATAAATTTTCAAGCAAAAACGAAAGTTCAATTATTAACAACAAAAATTAGTTTCGAATGAAATAATTAAATCTTCAACCCAAAAAATAAATTTTACACAAAAAATGTTTAATTAAAAAAAAATAAATCAAATAAACAAATTTTCGACAAAATATTTACATTTTCAAATAATGGAATACTTACAGACAAATAAAGAATTTTTAACTAAATTGATGAATCTTAAAAAAAAAGAATATTTAATCAACAAAAAAGACAAATTTACAACAAAATACATGAATTTTAGAAAATTGAATTTTTAACTAAAATGAAAATTCTATTACAAGAAAAATAATTTTTAACTTGATACTTGAATTATTAAAAAAAAGTTGTATTTCTAACCTAAAAATATGAATTTTCCCGCAAGATATTTAAATTTGTAACTAAAAAAAAAGTTAAAAAAAAAGTTAAAAAAAATTCTAATCAAAAAGATAGATTTTTTTAGCAAAAATGGAAAAGTTTTACATTTTTAGTCAAAAAAATAATTTTCAATTTAAAGATAGACGAATTTTCAACGAAAAATATAAATTTTCAACCAAAAAATTAAGGAAATTAATTTTTTTACTGAAAAAAAAGATTTAGCAAACAACAAATTAGTTTTTAAACCAAAAGATGAATTTTCTGCCAAAAATATTAATTTACCATAAAATACATGAATTTTTAACTGAAAATAGAACAGATAAAATTTTAGTAAAATTAACTTTTGGATGAAATTATAAATATTTAATAATAAAGTGAATTTTTAATTGAATAGTTGAATTTTTAAGTAAACAGTTGAATTTTCAATCCAAAAATACGAATTTGCTGCCAAAATAATAGAATTTATAACCAACAAAGACGAGTTTTTAACAAAAACAAATACATTTTTAACTAAAAGAGATTTTGAATTAAATAGTTACATGTTCAAACAAAGAAATGAATTTTTATTTAGAATGTTGAATCTTCAACCAAGAAAATGAATGTTTAAACTTTTCTACTAAAAAAGACAAATTTTCATCAAAATAGATATATTTACAAATAAAAAAGATAAATTTACATCCAAAAAAGAAATAGCTTAGATGATGAAAAAATTAATTTTTGATTAAAATGGTGAATCTTTGGAATAAAAGAAAATTTTAACAAAAAAAAGTTGAATATTCAACCCAAAAAATATGAATTTGCTACCAAAATAATTTAATATTTCAACCCGAAGAAGAAGAGCTTGTAATACCGTAAATAAATTTTTAAGTAAAACAGATAAATTTACAAGCCAAACTTGAATAGTTATATTTTCAGTTAAAAAATTAATTGTCATCCAAAAAATAAACGAATTTTTAATGAAATAGTTATATTTTCAACTAAAGAAATGAATTTTTAACAAAACAGTTTGATTTTTAAAACCCAAAAGATTAATTTTCGACCCAAAAAAGAAAATATTTCAACAAAATACAAAAATTGTCAACTAAAGTAGATCAATTCCCTACCCAAAATATAATGGTTATAATTTTATAAAAATCAATTTTTAATTTAGAAAAATAGTAGAATTGTAAATTTTTAACCAAACAAAATTTAATTTCTATCACATTGATCAATTTCCGACGAAAAACTATTAAACTTTTTTTTCATTCCTTGACCTGTAGCAACCCTGTCAATTATTATAATTATTTTTTTTTAATTACCGTAGAAGATATAATCGCCTGAACTCCTAAAGGTTCTTTCATCAAATTGTTTATAATTTCAATCGAATTTTTTTTCACATCCGGATCCGGGGATTGAATCATTATAAATAAATAATTGAAATCAGAACTTTCTTCTAAAAATCGAGCAGCCCCATAAAATTCCTTCGTGAGTTCAGCGAGAATTAATGAGGAAAATTCTTGCATAAACGCATCTGAATTATTCGTCAAAGTTTTTATAAAATGAGATAAATATATATCAGATTGCAAAAGATAATATCTGACGCAGGATATCGTTGTCATTTGAGCCAGGAGTTTTGTAGCAAATCTTCAAAATAAGAAAAACAAAATTATGAGAAAAATTATTTTAAATACACCAGAACCCCGATTTTGTAACGCTCGGTTTTGTAATTGCTGGAACTGCTGGCCTACACAGCTTCACATGGGCCAGGGCGAGAGACGGTTGCGACTCTCATCTCGGAAGGCCCGCAGTACGCGAGTACACATTGGACTATATTGCGCAATATTATGCATTCAAGATGGAAACGGTTCAGGGGGCTGAACTGTTACTAAATCGGGGTTTTGGCCTATACAGGCTCTTGATTATTGATTATTCACTGTAGCAAGGTTTCCCCTGAGGTGGTTAATTTATAATTTTTTTTAAACCTTCGAGTGAAAATATCTTCATGGTCAATCAAAGGGATGATACTTTCAACAATTTCAAGATCAAAAAGTTCATCTAGATTATCCTTCGATTTTGCAGCAAAGCTCGATAAGGCTGAAGCTGCAGCGATAACAATTGGTTTTTCTTTGCATTTTAAAAGCAAAATTGCCGTGTCAGGTTGTGTTAATTCCAAATTCAATGGATCGAATTTTTCACTTGGGTGCACTTCTCGATCCTTTCTTGCTTTTCCAGCAGAAATACATTTCTAGCATTTTTTTAAACTTTATTTTAAAATTATAAAAAACAATATACAGTTTTTAACACTCTCTTTTTAATTTACACAAGGAAAATAATAATGGGCCATTTTTTAAATGTAAAATTACATGCATACTTACCTCGGGCAATTTTTTAACCATTCTGTAAGAAATGATAATTTATTTAAATGAAATTAAATATTTTTACAAACATTTACAAATGTTTTGAAATGTTGCTAAGAAAACTAAAACTAAGCTGAACTTTGCTGATTAAAATCACATCGCTATTTGTTTTTTATTCATCGAGAATATTTAAATTTATTGATAAAAGTTTTAGTCTTATTTTTTTTTAGATATATGGGCTATTTTAATTTCAGGATGGCCATTTTAACCGAGGACATTTTTTTTTTTTGAAATAAAAAGCGCCCCCTTTCAAATTATAATAAAAATGCTAAAAAGAAAACGTGGCCTCTTCCATCAGAAAAAAAATTAATAACCAAACCTTCGTCAATCCCAACTCTATAAAAAGCATGAAAATAAAAAATATCCTTCTTCCAATTAAAAAAAATTAACAACCAAAACTTCCGCCCTCCTAAGTCGCTAAAAATTTTAAAAACAAAAAAGGCCCTCTTCCAGAAAAATTTTTTGAATTGAAATCCCCCCCCCCCCTTCCAACTATATGAAAAATGATCAAATAAAAAAATATTCCTCTAATTCAGAAAAAAATGATAACCAAAACTTTCGCCCAACTAACAGAAACGTAAAGATAAAAAATGCCCTTAAACTCAATAACAATTTTTTTTATTGCATCTTCTATTTCGAATGCAGTAAAAATTAAACAAGACAATTTATCCACCTTTAATTCAATAAAAATGTAAAAAAATAACAAAATTATAAAAAAAATTAAATACTAAAATTTATGAACATTTAAAAAAAATTATAATTGGGAAAAAAAAACTTTTTTTGCTGCATAAATCCTTTTAAGTCGAATTATTTTAATTGGAAGTTATTATTCGAGAATTTTATTATTCGGGAATTTTAATTATTCGGGAAATTTATTACTAGTGAATTCTATTATTCTAGAACTTTCCAATTCGGGAGTCTTATTATTCGAAAAGTTTATTATTAGTGAATTTTATTATTCGGGAATTTTATTGTTCGGCAATTTTATTATTTCGGAATTTTATTATTCGGGAAATTTATTATTCGGGAACTTTATTGTTCGGTAATTTTATTATTTGGTAATTTTATTGTTCGTGAATTTTATTATTTGGGATTTGTTTATTCGGGAAATTTATTATTCGAGAATTTTCCAATTTGGGAATTTCATTATTCGGGAATTTTATTATATGAGAATTTTATTAATAAGGAAATTTATTATTCGGGAATTTTTCAATTCGGGAAATTTATTATCAGTGAATTTTATTATTCTAGAACTTTCCAATTCCGTAATTTCATTATTCTGGAATCTTATTATTTGGGAATTTTATTATTTGAGAATTTTATTATTCGAGAAATTGATTACTAGTGAATTTTATTAATAGGGAAATTTATTATTCGAGAACCTTCCAATTCGGCAGTTTTATTATTCGGGAAATTTATCATTAGTGAATTTTA
Organism: Acraspis erinacei; assembly: GCA_035041075.1. Classification (NCBI taxonomy): domain Eukaryota; kingdom Metazoa; phylum Arthropoda; class Insecta; order Hymenoptera; family Cynipidae; genus Acraspis; species Acraspis erinacei. The sequence goes on along the minus strand of JAWWLR010000034.1, from coordinate 92,944,227 downwards.
TTATTCGAGAACTTTCAAATCGGGAATCTTAATACTCGGGCATTTTATTTTAAGGGAAATTTAGGATTCGGGAATTTGAATATTCAAGAACTTTCCAGATTGGGAATTTTATTTTACGGGAAATTTATTATTCGGGAATTTTATTATTTGAGAATTGTATTATTAGGAAAATTTATTATTCGAGAACTCCAATTCGAGAATTTTATTGTTGAAAAATTTTTGTTGTTGAAAAATTTGCATTAAAATTAATTTTTCAACATTTTCAATTTTAAGAAAATAAGATCAACAGAATTGTTGCCTTTATTATTGAAGAATCATTTATAGCTAAAACTGTCTCTTTTAGAAACAATTTTTCAGAAATAAAATTCCTCATTTGGAAATTGCAATTACCAATATTCCAGAAAATGTAAAAGAACAAACTGAACCTTATATTTTGAGATACAAAAAATTTCTATACCAAATCTTTTGCCATGCTCAATACTCCGTATATTTGTTACAAAATGCTGTGTACAATTTATACATAAAAATTTGTTATAAAACCTATTATTCACAGTGGTGTAAGAAATAATAAAAAAAAAGTAAAAGTACCTTGTAGATTGTATTTTAAATTATACTGCTCTATTGTGAAAGTTTAACAGTAAAATTCTAAAATAGTAGGGAGAACATCCCTAAAGTGGATAACGCAGCCTCAAGTGGATAATAATTAATTAAAAATACAAATATAGATAAAATATTTAATTTAATATAAGCTGTGTACTCAAAACCTGGAAAAAAATTCTATAAAAATTTCAGATATTTTCCAGCTATCATTTTTAAACAATCCACTCGGTGCATGTACACAATTTAATAAGTTTATTTTATATTTTTTTCCAGTTTTTTCTTTTTTTTTTAATATCTACATGTGTAAAAATAGTAGAACAATATGTAAAATTAAATAACTGTTTTTTCGCTTGAAAAAGTAACTTTTATTTAATTAATATCTTTAATTTTGAAAGGTTTAAAATAAAAAATACGTATAAATTCAACAAAATAGTTCAATTTTCAACTAAATTTATGAATTTTAAACAAAATACATAAATCTTCAATTTAAAAAAAAATTATTTTGAAGAAAAAATTGATTAGTTAAATTTCCAGTTGAAAAATTAAGTTGTAGCCCAAAAAACGTATTTTCAACAAAATAATTAAAGTTTCAACTGTAATACTCAAATTTTCAGTACAAAAACTTGATTTTTAACCCACAAAAAAACTAATTTTCAAAGAATATATCCATTTTCAGCCAAAGAGAAGAATTTTGAATTAAAATGATTAATTTTAACCCAAAAAGATTAATTCTCACCGAAAAATATAATAGCTGATATTTCAATTAAAAAAGATCTTAATTAAAAATAAAGCAGTTGAATTCAACCAAAAAATACGAATTTTCAACCAACAAATATTTTTCAGTCAATGGAGAGAATCTTTTTAAACGAAACTGTTTAATTTTTAAGCACAAAATGAATTTACAACCGAGAAGATTAGTTTTGGACCAAAAAGGATGAATTGTCAACAACAAATTAAACATTTTTAATTAAAAAGATCCATTTTCTATTTAAAAAAATTTATCTGCCAAGAAAAAAAACAATTTTCAATAAAATAGTTAAATTTTCAACAAAAGTTGATAATTTTTCATTCAAATGATGAAACATTAAACAAAAAAGTTAATTTTTTACAAAATAGTTCAAGTTTCAAGCAAGTAGTTGAATTTTCAACCAAAAAAATCCGAATTAAAAAAAATCCAGTTAAATTCAACTAGAGAAAAAGAAATTGTGAAAGAAAAGATTCAATTTTCAACTAAGAAGATCAATTTTCTTTTTAAAACAAAATTAATCTGCCAACAAAAAAAAAGAATTTTCAATAAAATAGTTAAATTTTCAACAAAAGTGGTTCATTTTTAATTAAAATTATGAAACTTTCAACAAAAAAATTAATTTTATACAAAATAGTTCAAGTTTCAAGCAAGTAGTTGAATTTTCAATCAAAAAGAAATCCTAATTTTAAAAAATCCAGTTAAATTCAACTAGAAAAAAAGAAATTGTGAAAAAAAAGATTCAATTTTCAACTAAGAAGATCAATTTTCTTTTTAAAACAACATTAATCTGCCAACAAAAAAAAGAATTTTCAATAAAATAGTTAAATTTTCAACAAAAGTGGTTCATTTTTAATTAAAATTATGAAACTTTAAACAAAAAAATTAATGTTTAAAAAAATAGTTCAAGTTTCAAGCAAGTAGTTGAATTTTCAACCAAAAAAATCCTAATTAAAAAAATCCAGTTAAATTCAACCAGGAAATAAGAATTTTAAACTAATAAAAATTTGCAGTCAACAGGCAGAAGAAATTTCAATCAAATTTTTAAGCTAACATTTGAATTTCCATTTAAAAATACAAATTTTCTACCAAAAAATAGAAAAATTAAATTTTTAGTGAAAAAAATTAATTTTTATATAAAAAAATACAATCAGAAGAGATCATTTTTAACTATACCGTTGCCTTTTTAACTAAAAATGAGTATATTATCTACTAAAACAGATGAATCTTTAAATTAAATACGAAATTTAAAAAAAAAGGAATTTTACAAGCTAAAAAGACGAATTTTTTCACAAAACAGCCGAATTTTCGACAAAAAAAATTGATTTCTTTAACAAAAAAATTAATTTCCACCAAATTGTTGTATCTTTGAATAAAAAAGACGATTTTTCTTCAAAAATGCACAATTCTTCACCAGAAAATATCAATTTTCAATCCAAAAAGACAAATTTTCAACATAATATTTAAATCCAGTAAAATAAGTATTCTTGAAAAAATTCCATGAAATTAAAAAAATTCCCGAGGTACATAAAAATAAAAAAAATAACAAACATGTCCTCTTTAATAAGTTAAAGATAAAATTAATTATTTCCATTTTATTTGTGTCCTTAATTAATAAATATCCACTGTAGGAAAATTTTCCCCTATTAAAACTCGAAATAAATCTAATATCTTAAAAATGATGCTAGAAAAAAAATCTGAGATCGCTATTGATTGATTTATCCTAAATGTGATGAAACTCAGTCTATCTTTACACTCGACGATTTTTTCAATTGCACAATTTCTGCTATTTCCCCTCTCATAAAAAAACCTTTTTCTTTCGTCCGTATAAAAACAAACTTTTCCACTTGAGCATGAATGCTAAAATATTGGAAAATTGTTTATCGAATGCTGCCGGAATGTTTAAACATTCTTTCTGTAAAATAAAAAATTATTCACAAACCAAAAATATACACAAAGTTTTTTTTTGTTGAAAAATGTAAAGTCCTTTGTGTAATAAATTAATGTTCCTTTCGAGTTTCTTTGTAAGTTATTCACTAAAAACAAATTCCTACAACTAAAAAGTATCATACACGAGAAATATTTGGCCCGATTCGCAAGAGACTATCGTCGAGAGACAAATAGGGGTACCCCTGCCTACAGTGGATAATGAAGCCTAGAGTGGATAATTATTAATTGAGAGAGAAAATATTTAAAGAATTAATTTTTATCTTTAAATAGGTCAAGTTTTTTAATTATTAATTTAATTTATTATTTTATGCATATTAGTATTTTTAATTAATGATTATCCACTCTAGGTTGAATTATCCATTGTGGACAGGTTCCCCCTAAAAATTTTTATTTGCGAATCGATCCCGTAGGTAAGGTAACACATGGATCGTAAAATTAAAGCGGTTGTGTTACAGGGTTTCTACTCAAATTATGGACCAAAATTCCCTGACAATTGTACATTTTTTTTCCTGGTATTTTAGAAAATTGGTACAAAATTCAAATTCTTGGTTAAAAATCAATTTTATTGTTGAAAATTCGTATTTTTAGTATCAAAATTCATAGATTTCGTAAAAAATTTAACTATTTGGTTGAAAAAATAAATTTTTTTGTTGTAAATTCATATTTTCGCATTAAAAATTAAACTTATATGTAGAAAATTCGTCTTTTTAATTTGAAAATCGAACGATTTTGTTGAAAATTTAACTCTTTCTTTGAAAATCAATTTTTTTGGTTGGAAATTCATATTTTCGAATTAAAAATAAAACTTTTTGTAGAAAACTTGTCTTTCTAGTTTGAAAATTTAACTATTGGTTAAAAATAAACTCTTTTTGTTGAAAATTCTTATTTTCGCTTTAAAAATTTAACTTTTTTTTTTTAATTTTGTAAAACATTTTAAAATTGGTTGAAATTAAACATTTTTGTTGAAAATTCGTATTTTCGTTTTGAAAATTCAATTGTTTTGTACAAAATTAAACTATTTGGGTTGAAAAAACTTTTTTGTTGCTCAAAAAGTTGTCCTTTTAGTTTGAAAATTCATCAATTTTGTAAAGAAAATTACCACTTGTTTGAAAATTAATTTTTTGTTGGAAATTCATATTTTCGCATTAAAAATTAACCTTTTTTTGTAGAAAATTCGTATTTTTAGTTTGAAAATTCATAGATTTCGTAACAAATTTAACTATTTGGTTAAAAAAAGAAACTATATGTTGAAAATTCATATTTTCGGATTAAAAATTAAACTTTTTGTAGCAAATTCGTCATTTTAGTTTGAAAATCCAACGATTTTGTACAAAAATTAACTATTTGGTTGAAAAAATCAACTTTTTTGTTGTAAAGTCATATTTTCGGATTAAAAATTCAACTGTTTTGTACAAAATTAAACTATTTGGTTGAAAAAAAAACTTTTTTATTGAAAATTCATATTTTCGCATTAAAAATTAAAGTATTTTGTAAAAAAAATTACTATTTGTTTTAAAATTAATATTTTTTTTTGGAAATTCATATTTTTGTATTAAAACTTAACCTTTTTTGTAGAAAATTCGTCTTTTTAGTTTGAAAATTTAACTATTGGTTGAAAATAAACTTTTTTTGTTGAAAATTCATATTTTCGCATTAAAAATGAAACTTTTTTTAAAGAAAATTCGTCTTTTTTAATTAAAAATTTAACTTTTTTTAACAAAAAATTTGTCCTTTTAGTTTGAAAATTCATCAATTTTGTAAAAAAAAATTACTATTTGTTTGAAAATTAGTATTTTTTTTTTGGAAATTCATATTTTCGTATTAAAAATTAACCTTTTTTGTAGAAAATTCGTCTTTTTAGTTTGAAAATTTAACTATTAGTTGAAAATAAACTTTTTTTGTTGAAAATTCAGATTTTCCGATTAAAAATTGAATTTTTTTTTAGAAAATTCGTCTTTCTAGTTTGAAAATTTAACTATTGGTTGAAAATAAACTTTTTTTGTTGAAAATTCGTATTTTCGGTTTGAAAATTCAACTGTTTTGTACAAAATTAAACTATTTAGTTGAAAATAAACTTTTTTCTGAAAATTCATATTTTCGCATTAAAAATTAAACTTTCTTTTTAGAAAATTCATCTTTTTTAATTGAAAATCTAACTTCTTTGTACCAAAATGGTTCTCTTAGTTTGAAAATTCATTCATTTTGTAAAAAAAATTACTATTTGTTTGAAAATTAATTTTTTGTTGGAAATTTATATTTTCGTATTAAAAATTAACCTTTTCTGTAGAAAATTCGTCTTTTTAGATTAAAAATCCAACGATTTGTAAAAAATTTTACTCTTTGGTTGAAAAAATAAACTTTTATGTTGGAAATTCATATTTTCGTTTTGAAAATTCAACTGTTTTGTACAAAAGTTATCTTTTTAGTGTAAAAATTCAACAATTTTGTTAAAAAAATTACTATTTGTTTAGAAATCAATTTTTTGTTGAAAATTCGTATTTTCGCATTAAAAATTAAACTTTTTGTCGAAAATTAGTCTTTTTAGTTTGAAAATCCAACGATTTTGTAAAAAAAATTAACTAT
>JAWWLR010000034.1:92908097-92926839 GCA_035041075.1 Acraspis erinacei | reverse complement strand
GTTTTCAAGCAAAAAACTCAATTTTCAACCAAAAATATTTATTTTCTCTCAAAAATCCAAAAAGATTCATTTTCTACCAAGAAAAGAAATTAATTTTCTAGAAAATAAATTAATTTTCAGCCAAATATTTGAATTTCCAACTAAAAAAGATAATTTTTAGTCCAGATACTTATTAGAAAGAAGAATTAAAAAAAAATAGTTAAATTTTCAAGCAAAGAGCTCAATTTTTAATTAAACAGATCAATTTTCTAGAAAAAAAGATGAACTTCTACTAAAAAAGATTTATTTACTACCAAGAAAAGGCAATTTTTCAACAAAATAAATGAATTTTCAACTAAAAAAGATCATTTTTTAATCAAAACTGAATAGTTAAATTTTCAGTCAAGAAAATTAAGTTTTAGTCTAGATAGTTTTCAAAAAGAAGAATTTTCAAAAAAATAGTTAGGTTTTCAAGCAAAAAACTCAATTTTCAACCAAAAATATTTATTTTCTCTCAAAAATCCAAAAAGATTCATTTTCTACGAAGAAAACGCCAATTTTCAAGAAAATAAATTAATTTTCAGCCAAATATTTGAATTTACAACTAAAAAAGATCATTTTTCGTCCAGATAATTATTAGAAAGAAGAATTTTCAAAAAAATAGTTAAATTTTCAAGCAAAGAGCTCAATTTCTAATCAAACAGATTAATCATCTTGTACCAAAGACAAATTTTCAAGCAAAGAAATAAAATTTCAAGAAAGTCTAGAAAATTATTTTAAACAAACGAAATATAAAAAACAAACAGTCAAAATTTCAACCGAAATTAAATAGTTCAACTTACGATCAAGAAAATTAATTTTTAGGCTAGAAAATTATTATAAAAAACGAATTTTTAAAACAATAGTTAAATTTTCAAGCTAAAAAGATAAATTTTCAACCAGAAAGATTAATTTTCTCTCAACAAAGACAAAAAATCTATCCAAAAAGATTCATCTTCTACAAAAATGCAATAGTTAATTTTTCATTTAAAAAATTCAATTAAAAAAAAATATGAACAAACAAACAAAAAGAATTAAATTCCAGTTCCCTTTTTAGTGGAAAAACAAGTAAAAAGGGGAAAGCCTGTAAAACCTGCTATAAATGAATAGGAATTTTAATTATTTATTTATTGATTTATTTATTTATTCGGAAAAAACTCCTTACGCAATTTGTGGATGACCTCTTACGCAAGCCTCGGTGCAAATAAAATAATTGGTGCAGAAGTAAAACGACAAATGCAAAAATTGTCCAAATTTCGGGAGAATTAAAACTAAAAGCCAAATAAAAAACATTCGTAAACTAAATACGATAAAAATAATTGAAGGTGCAAGAAAACGTGAAAATTACCTGCGTATTTTCTCGCTGCCTTCGCTTTGCTAAGAATAATGCAATTCACAATCAAACTGTTAGTAAAAAGCGATTCAAATCGAGGGGCGATAAAAAAAATTTGGATTATAATTTAAATTTGTTATGATAATGTGAGAGGGGAAACCTCCCAACAGTGAATAATGCAACCTAGAGTGGATAATAATTGATTAAAAATGCTAATATATGAAAAATAATTAATGTACTATATTAAATTCAACTTAAACCGATCGAAAATCCCAATTTTTCAAGTAAAAAATTGCATATTTAAAAATATGAATTAATTTTTTAACCAAGCAGATTAATTATTTACCAAAAAATAAGATTTTTTAAAACAAAATACATAAATTTTCAATTAAAAAAGATTAATTTTTAGTTAAAAAAAATAATTTCTACTAAAAAAGACATAATTAAAAGAAATTACTTAGAATTTCAAACAAGTGATGAATTTTCATCTGAAATCTTGAATGTTTAACTAGAATAATTGCATTTTCAAGCAATACGATTAATTTTAAACTAAAACTATGGCATTTTTAACTGAAATAGTTACGTTCTCTGTACAAAAAAAAAGTAAAAAAAAAAATAAAACTAATTAAGGAAAAATTAGATACACTGTAAAATTTTTATTTAATCTTATTATTCTTTAAATTTGTTGCATATTTAGAGAAAATGAATATATGCACTATATTAAATTTAATTTAAAACTCTTCGAAATTCTAACTTTTCAAGGAAAAATATTGCATTTTAAACAATATGTGTGAATTATTAACGAAATAGTTTCATTTTTAAAGAAAAAAAAATTAATTTTCTACCAAACAATATGATCTTTTTGCCAAAATACATAAAATATTAACAAAATAGTTGAATTTTCAATGAAAAAAGATCAATTTTCAATCAAGTTGTTGAATCTTGAACCAACAAAGACCAGTTTATAAACAAAATTGGGATCGTTAAATTTACAGTTGAAAAAAATTAATTGTTAAATTAATTTAATTAATTTGCAAAAAATTTCCATCTAACCAAAGTCATACATTTTCCACTAAAATTATGAAATTTAACTGGAATACTTCAATTATCAACCAAAAAGATGAATTTTCAAACAAGAAGATTAATTTTCTACCCAAAAAGATCAATTTTTAATCAAACTGTTTAATTTTTTTAACCAAAAAAAGTTTAACTCTCAACAAAAATGATTGATTTTTATATGGAATAGTTGAAATTTTAACCAAAAAGATCAATTTCGAACCTAAAATTAATTAAATAATTAAATTTTTAGTGAAAAAAATTAATTTTCATCTAAAAGGATGAAATATTCTAATGGAATGTTGTATAATAATGTTAATAATATATTATATATTTATTTATATATTTTTTTTGGTAATAACAATATTAAAATATATTTATATTTTTAATAATATAATAATGTTAAATTTTTAGTTAAAAAATGCATACTTTAAAAGAAAAAAAAACTAATTTCAAAAAGATTAATTTTCTACCAAAAAAAGATCAATTTTTAATCAAATTATTTAATTTTTTAACTAAAAAAGTTTAATTTTAAACAAAAATTATGCATTTTTATATGGAATTTTTAGTTCAAAAATGAATTCTTTAAAAACAAAAAAGAAATATGGAATAGTTGAAATTTCAACCAAAAAGATCAATTTCGAACCTGAAATTAATTAAATAATCAAATTTTTAGTGAAAAAAATTAATTTTCATCTAAAAAGTTGAAATATTCTAATGGAATGTTGAATAATAATTTTAATAATATATTATAGATTTATTTATATATTTAGTAATACAATAATCTTACATTTTTATTTAAATTTTTATATGGAATAGTTACATTTTTAGTTAAAAAATTTATATTTTAAAAACAAAAAAGAAACTAATTTTAAAAATATGAATTTTAAAACAAAAAGATTAATTTTCTACCGAAAAAAGATCAATTTTTAATGAAATTGTTTAATATTTAACTAAAAAAGTTTAATTTTAAACAAAAATGATGCATTTTTATATGGAATCTTTAGTTAAAAAATGAATTGTTAAAAAAACTAATTAAAAAAAATTGCAATCAAAGTGATTAATTTTGAACTAAAATTATGCATTTTTATATCCAAAAAGATCAATTTTCGACCTAAAATTAAATAAATAAATTTTTAATGAAAAAAAGTTAATTTTCATCTAAAAAGATTAAATATTCTAATGTAATGGTTAAGTTTTTAGTTAAAAAATGAATGGTTTAAACAGGTTTAAACACAAAAGAGAAACTAATTTTTAAAAGATGAATTTTCAACAAAAATTATGCATTTTGATATGGAAAAGTTACATTTTTAAAAAGAATAATACTTTAAAAACAAAAAAGAAACTAATTTTAAAAATATGAATTTTCAAACTAGAAGATTAATTTTCTACCCAAAAAAGATAAATTTTTAATTAAATTGTTTTAATTTTTAACTAAAAAAGTTTAATTTTCAACAAAAATGACGCATTTTTATATGAAATTTTTATTTAAAAAATGAATTCTTTAAAAACAAAAAAGAAACTAATTTTAAAAATTTACATTTTCAAGCAAAGTGATTAATTTTCAACTAAAATTATGCATTTTTATATCCAAAAAGATCAATTTTCGACCTAAAATTAAATAAATTAATTTTTAGTGAAAAAAAGTAATTTTCATCTAAAAAGATTAAATATTCTAATGTAATGGTTAAATTTTTAGTTAAAAAATGAATGGCTTAAACACAAAAGAGAAACTAATTTTAAAAATATGAATTTTCAATCAAGAAGATTAATTTTCTACCGAAAAAAGATCAATTTTTAATCAAATTGTTTAATTTTTAACTAAAAAAGTTTAATTTTCAACAAAAATGATGCATTTTTATATGGAATAGTTACATTTTTAGTTAAAAAATTAATACTTTAAAAACAAAAAAGAAACTAATTTTAAAAATATGAATTTTCAAATAAGAAGATTAATTTTCTACCGAAAAAAGATCAATTTTTAACCAAATTGTTTAATTTTTAACTAAAAAAAGTTCAATTTTCAACAAAAATGATGGATTTTTATATGGAATAGTTGAAATTTCAACCAAAAAGATCAATTTCCAATCTAAAATCGAATAATTAAATTTTTATTGAAACAAATTAATTTTTATCTAAAAAGATGAAATATTCTAATGGAATGGAAAGATTTTTATTAAAAAAAAAAATAATACTTTAAAACCAAAAAAGAAACTAATTTTAAAAAGTTACATTTTCAAGCAAAGTGATTAATTTTAAACCAAAAAGATGAATTTTCTAAAAAAAAAATATCGAACAGTCAACTGGAATAGTGAAATTTTTTCGTAAAACAAATTAATTTCCAGCCAAAGAAAAAAAACGAACCACCTCATATTTCAACTGAAGAGATGAATAATTTCAAATGAAAATGATGAATCTTGAAGCAAGAAAATTAATTTTTAATTTTCAATCAAGCAATAAAATTTTCATTAGAAAAAAAAAAGAAAAAAAGAAACACCCTCCTCAAATCTAGGTTGAATTTATCTCGACTGTGGGAAGATTTTTTTATGGCGCAAAGTGTGTCTTTGTAAAACCAGAACCACGTGCACTACTATTTCCCTCTGGTGAAGTTGCCACCCATTTACTCGTAGTCACATGGATTTGGTTCTTTTTTACCTTTTGCTTACCTCTTGGAGTTTCTCCACAGCATGCAGCACACCACTGAGATTACCATTAGAAGGAGACAGGCTATCGACATGGACCAAAATGCTATTTGGAGAGGTTGCTTTGGTTCCCACCAATACTGACCAGACAACGGAAAATTATATTATTTATTTAGAAATTAAAATCATTCATAGGGTCCCTTTTTTAGCGCTCAAGGGGTAAGAAATTAAAGAAAAATTAATAAGACTTAAAAAAAATGAGGGTCTTAAATAAAAAGTTCCAGGTATCTTTCTTTTCAGTAAAATAATTAAATTTAAAAAGAAATAGTTGAATTTTCAATCCTCAAGTTAAAATAACCATTTTTAATTTTTAAAAAATTAACTTTATAGTTTCATTTTCAAATTGAAGTTACATTAGAATTTAAAAAATTAATCAGCAACCAAGAAGATTAATTTTCAATATCGGTGGCCAACTTTTAAACAAAAAGGACCAAAAGTTCCAAAAAATATAGACGAATTTCCAACAAAAGAAGTGAACTTAAATTGAATAATGAAATTTTTAGTGAAAACATTAATTTTCATCTAAAAAGATGAAATATTCTAATGTAATATATTATATAATAATGTTAATAATATATTATATATTTACAATTTTTTTGGTAATTACAATATTAAAATATATTTATATTTTTCATAAAATAATAATGTTAAATTTTTAGTTAAAAATGCATACTTTCAAAAAAAAAAAAACTAATTTTAAAAAGATGAATTTTCAAACAAAAAGATTAATTTTTAATCAAATTGTTTAATTTTTAACTAAAAAAAGTTTATTTTTCAACAAAAATGATGCATTTTTATATTGAATAGTTACATTTTTAGTTAAAAAATGAATTCTTTAAAAACAAAAAAGAAACTAATTAAAAAAAAAAAATTCAAGAAAAGTGATTAATTTTGAACTTAATAAGACTTAAAAAATGAGGGTCTTAAATAAAAAATTCCAGGTATCTTTCTTTTCAGTAAAATAATTAAGTTTTAAACAAAATAGTTGAATTAATTTTTAATTGAAAAAAATTAACTTTATAGTTTCATTTTCAAATAGAAACTAATTTACAATTTAAAAAATTAATCAGTAACCAAGAAAATTAATTTTCAATATCGGTGGCCAACTTTTAACCAAAAAGGATCAAAAGTTCCAAAAAATATAGACGAATTTCCAATAAAAGAGGTGAATTTTCTACCAAGAAAGACGATTTTCCAATCAATGGAGAGAAAAGTTGCAACAAACTTGTTCAATTTTGAATCCAAAAAGACGAATCATTTACAAAACAGTTGAATTTTCAATTAGCAAATTTTAATTTTTAACCAAATAGTATATTTTCATCTAATTTGTTGAATTTTTTAATAAAAATAATCAAACTTGAAACTCAGAAAGAAAAATATTCAACAGAACAGTTGAATATTCCAACCAAAAAGACGATTTAAAAAAAATACATTAATTCTCAATGACGGAATTGAATTTTTAAAATAAAAAGATCAATTTTCAACCAAAAATGGAATATTTAAATTTTCAGTTAAAAAAATTATTTTCAAACACAAAAAGATACAATAGTTAATTGCAACACTTGAATTTTTCAGCAAAAAAAAAATGGATTTTTAAATAAAACTATCAATTTTTCAAAAAGTAAAATTAATTTTCTAGCAAGAAAGACCATTTTTAAATTAAATATATGAATTTTTAACAAAAAAAGTTGGATTTTCTAACAAAAGGATTAATTTTCTCCAAAAAGAAGATTTTCCAAAAAAAATACATTAATTTTCAATCAAAGAGTTGAATTTTTAAACTAAAAAATATCAATTTTCCACTAAAAATGTAATATTTAAATTTTAAGTTAAAAAAATTATTTTTAAACACAAAAAAATTGATTTTTAAACAAGACGATCAATTTTTCAAAAAGAAAAATTAATTTTCTAGCAAGAAACACCATTCTTAAATTAAATAAATAAATTTTTAACAAACAAAAAGTTGAATTATCAAGCAAAAGGATTAACTTTCTACCAAAAAGACGACTTTTTAAAAAAAAACAACAATAATTATCAATAAAAGAGTTGAATTTTTAAACTAAAAAATTTCCAATTACAACCAAAAATGAAATATTTAAATTTTCAGTTAAGAAAATTATTTTTAAACACACAAAAAAACAATAATTAATTGTAACACTTTAATTTTTAAGCAAAAAAATGGATTTTTAAACAAGACGATCAATTTTTCAAAAAGAAACATTAATTTTCTAGCAAGAAAGACCATTTTTAAAGTAAATATCTGAATCTTTAACAAAAAAAAGTTGAATTTTCAAGCAAAAGGTTTAATTTTCTACCAAAAAGACGATTTAAAAAAAAATACAATAATTCTCAATCAAAAGGTTGAATTTTTAAACTAAAAAATATCAATTATTCCACCAAAAATGTAATATTTAAATTTTCAGTTAAAAAAATTATTTTTAAACACAAAAAAATGGATTTTTAAATAAAACTATCAATTTTTCAAAAAGGAAAATTAATTTTCTAGCAAGAAAGAGCATTTTTAAATTAAACATATGAATTTTTAACAAAAAAATGAATTTTTAAGCAAAAGGATTAATTTTCGACCAAAAAGACGATTTTCCAAAAAAAAATACAATAATTCTCAATCAAAGAGTTGAATTTTCAACTAAAAAATATCACTTTTCAACCAAAAATGGTTAGAAAAATTATTTCTACACACAAAAAAACAGATTTATTTTTTAAACAAATTTGATTTAACCTCTAACCAAATAGTTTTATTTTCAACCAAAAAGATGAAATAATTACTAAAACTGTTAAATTTTAAAGTAAAAAAAATCTGGTTTTAACCAAGAATGAAATAGTTAAATTTTCAGTTAAAAAATTAATTTTTTAAAACAAACAAAAATTTTTAACCAAAGTAATGAATTTTCACGCAAGAAGATTAATTTCCGAGAAAAAAAAGAAAATTTTTCATCGAAACAAATACATTTTAAACAAAATAGTTGAATTTTTAACTGAAAACATAATTTTCGAACCAACTAGTAGAATTTTTAATAAAAAAAACATCAGTTTTCAACAAAAAATGGAAGAGATAATCAATAGTTAATTGCAATACTTGAATTTTTAAGCAATAAATGGATTTTTAAACAAGAGGATCAATTTTTCAAAAAGGAAAATTAATTTTCTAGCAAGAAAGACCATTAAAAAAAATACAATAATTCTCAACAAAAGTGTTAAATTTTTAAACTAAAAAATATCAATTTAAAAAAAAATGGAATAGCTAAATTTTTATTTAAAAAATTATTCGTACACACAAAAAACAGATTTATTTTTTAAACAAATTTGATTTAACCTTTAACCAAGTAGTATTTTTTTCAAACAAAAAGATGAATTTATTACTAAAGTGATCAATAGTTAATTGCAATACTTGAATTTTTAAGAAAAAAAAATGGATTTTCTACAAAATATTTGACTCTTCAATCCAAAAATATGGATTTTTAACATAAGAATTAAATTTTTTAAGCAAATAAATAAAATTTGTAACCAAAAAGAATTACCGTTCAATCGAATAGTTGAATTTTCAACTAAAAAATATCAGCTTTCAACCAAAAATGAAAAAGGTAAAATGTCAGTGAAAAAAAATTAATTTTTCACTTCCAATAATTTCTCTACCAAAAGAAAAAGTAAATTCTCGACGAAAGACGCAATTGTTGATATTTCAATCTAGTATATTTTTTTAAATGTAAAAAAACAGATGAATTCATCCAAAAAGACGAATAATTTTCAATCGCAAAAAAATTATTTTTTAAACAAATAGTTACATTTTAAATAAAATTTTTTTATTTTCAAACAAGAAGATAATATTTTAAACAAAAAAGATGATTTTTTTAACAATATACATGAATTTTTAACGAAATATTTTAATTTTTAACTAAAAAAGTTCATTTTTCAAATAAAGCTGGAATAGTTAAATTGGCAGTTTAAAAAAATTAACATAAACAAAATAAGTGCATTTTTAAACACAAAAGATTATTTTTTAAATAAATAGTTACACTTTTAACTAAAAAATTTATTTTCAACCAAGTAATTTTATATTTAACCAAAAAGATGAATAATTAACTGGAATACGTGAATTTTCAACCCAAAGACGATTTTTCAATAAAAATAAATAAATTAAATTTTTTTAAATTTGATTATTAATTCATTATTATTTTTTATTTATTACTATATTATATTTATTGTTTATTTATTTATCACAAACACAAAAATTGCTGAATTTTGAATTAAAAAATATCAATTTTCAACCAAAAATTGAATAGTTAAATTTATAGTTATAAAAAATAATTTTCCACAAAACAAAATAATGACATTTTCAAAAAATCTGATGAATTTTCAATTGAATTTTACAGCAAAAAGATAAATTTTTAAACAATAAAATTAATATTCTAAAAAAAAACATTTTTCAACAAAATATATTTATGTTCAGCGAAACAGCTGATCTTTCATCTAAAAAAAGATCAAATATCCAACCAAATAGTTGAATTTTGAACTAAAAAAGGTCTATTTTCAGCAAAAAATGGAATAGTTAAATTTTTAATTAAAAATATTAACTTTTAATCGAGAAGAATCGAGAAGAAAAAAAAATGGAATGAAGTTACGAGTATTTGAATTTTGAAGTTTATTTAAAAAAAAAACATCAAGTTTTTCTTTAAACTTTTATAGCTTTTGAGTAATAATTCAGACAATAGAATTTTATTTATGAATTCTGGTGTTTTACTATCCTATGGAGTCTACTCAAATCCTGGACAAAAAATACTACACATTTTTTTTAAACAGTTGACGGGATATATTATTAATATAAATAAAGTAATAAATAAAGTTTAATATAAATAAGGTTTTTCCAGCTTTTAGGAATTCAATTAGTATTTTCCAAAACAAAAAGATTAATTTTCTACGAAAAAAACAAAGATTTTCCATCAAAATACATGAATTTTTAACGAAATAGTTGAATTTTCAACTAAAAAAAATCAGTTTTAAAACAAAAATGCAAGTTAAATTTTCAGTGACAAAACATTAATTTAAAAAAAAACAACAACAACGAATTTGCAATGAAATGCATTAATTTTCAACAAAATAGTTGAATTTTCCACTAAAAAAGGGCATTTTTCAACCAAAAATAAAGCATTTAAATTGCCAGTTAAAAAATTAATTTTTCACAAAAAAAGGTGATAAATTTAAAATAAAAATGATGAGTTTTCAAAGAAAAAGATTAATTTTCTAAAAAAAAAAAGATTCTTCATCAAAATACATACATTTTTAACGAAATAGTTGAATTTTCAAATAAAAAATATCAGTTTTCAAACAAAATTAAAAGTTAAATTTTCAGTTGAAAAACATTAATTTTTTACAACAAAAAACTACCAATTTTTAATGAAATGCATTACTTCTCAACAAAATAGTTGATTTTCCACTAAAAAACGGCATTTTTCAACCAAAAATAAAATATTTAAATTGTCAGTTAAAAAATTAATTTTTCACAAAGGAAAAAGGTGATAAATTTACAATAAAAGTGATGAATTTTCAAAGACAAAGATTAATTTTCTAAGAAAAAAAAAAGATTCTTCATCAAAATACATAAATTTTTAACGAAATAGTTGAATTTTCAACTAAAAAATCGGTTTTCCAAAAAAAAATGGAAATTAAATTTAGAGTTAAAAAACATTAATTTTTTACAAAGAAAAAGTGATTAATTTACAATAAAAGTGATGAATTTTCAAAGAAATAGATTAATTTTCTAAGAAAAAAAAAGATTCATCAAAATACATGAATTTTTTTACGAAATAGTTGAATTTTCTACTAAAAAATCAGTTTTAAAACAAAAATAGAAGTTAAATTTTCAGTTAAAAAACATTAATTAAAAAAAAAAAACAACGAATTTGCAATGAAATGCATTAATTCTCAACAAAATAGTTTAATTTTCCACTAAAAAAGGCCATTTTTCAACCAAAAATGAAATATTTAAATTGTCAGTTAAAAAATTAATTTTTCACAAAAAAAGTGATAAGTTTACAATAAAAGTGATGAATTTTCAAAAAAAAAGATTAATTTTCTAAGAAAAAAAAGAAGATTCTTCATCAAAATACATGCATTTTTAACGAAATAGTTGTATTTTCAACTAAAAAAAATTAGTTTTCCAAAAAAAATGGAAATTAAATGTTCAGTTAAAATACATTAATTTTTTTCAAACAAAAAAAGTTTCAGTAAAATGCAATAATTCTCAACAAAATATTTTAATTATCAAATGAGAAAGATCAATAAAAAATATTCGAATTTTGAACTGAAAAATACCAGTATTCAACCAAAAATAAAATAGTTAAATTATCAGTTAAAAAATTAATTTTTTTACAACTACAAAAAAATAAGCAAAAGATCAATGAAAATGATTAATTTTCAACAAAAATGATGATTCTTCAACTGAAATAGTTCAATTTTGAACTAAAAAAATCACGTTTTAACCAAGAATGAAATAGTAAACTTTTCAATTTAAAATATTAATTTATAACCAAACTGAGAAATTTTTAATTAAAAATTCGGGTTTTCCGAGTAGGGACCTATTTTTATATATATTTATTTTTTAGTTTTTATATTTAACACAGAATCTATTTTCATAGTTTTTTAGATTTAATTGATAAATAATTACCTCTGTGACGGGGGGATAAGTCGGCACTATTCTTCCAATTACAGTTGGCAGGTACATCGACCAAAAGGCGCTTTCGGTTTGTCGATAATTCAGAAGAACGGAACTGTTGAAGGTTGTATTAATATTCAGATAAGTTAACCAGCCTTGCTTAGCTTCTTCAAAATGAAGTCCCAAAATTTGTGAAGGCGTCGGGTTTCTGAAAATACAGGAAAAAAAAAGCTTCGCAAACTCAATCATTTCTTTCTCATGAATTTTTTACTTACCCATAAGTCGCAAAATTTGCGTAGGCTTTCATAAATAAGTGACTCATATTTCGATCGTTGTCGGTCCACATGTCTCTCTTCAGTTTCAGACTCTGCGGGAAAAATTCTGCAAAAGGTTTTTTTTTTTTTTAATTTATTTTTAAATTTTTTAGAAACACAAAATTCAAACAAAAAAAATTTCATCAAAATTGTTAAATTTTCAAACAAAGAAAAGAAATTTTAGGGAAAAAGATTAATTTTTATCGATGAAGATTAATATTCTATTAAAAAAGATAAATTTTAAATGAAAGATTTAACATATTTAATTTTCAAATAAAAAAACAACGAATTTTTAAGAAAATAGTGAAATTTTCAAACCAAGAAATTAATTTTCGATTAAAATGATGAATCTTTAAAAAACAAACAAAATATTTATTAAATAAATAGTTTTAGCCAAAAATTAATTTTGATCAAAGAACAATAATTTTCTACCAAGCATAAGACAAAGTTTAAACCAAATACTTACATTTTCAATTAAACAAATAATTTGCAACGAAAAAACAATTGGTCAGATTTAAAATTACAAAAATAATTCTAAATTAAAAAAAATTTGTTAAAATTTTAATCCAAGAAACTAAATTTCAACGAAGAAGATGAATTTTTATTCCATAATAATAAGAATAAATTTTCAGTTAAAATAATGAACTTTCAAATAAATTTAAAAAAACTAAATTTTCACAAAATAGTGAAACTTTCAAACCAAAAAATTATTTTTCAAATAAAATGATCAGATTTTAACATAGAAAGGAATGATTGAATTTTCAGATAAAAAAAATATCAACAAAAATTTTTTTTCAAGAGAATAGTTAAATTTTCAAGTAAAAAAAGGAATTTGAACGAAAAAGATTAATTTTTATCGATGAAAATTAATGTTCTATTAAAAAAGATGAATTTTAAATGAAAGAGTTAAATTTTCAATAAAAAAGAAAATTGGAATTTTTTTAATTTTCAATAACAAAATTCCTAAACAAAAATATCTGTTCAAACCCGAAAAAAGGATTCGTTTTTAACCAAAAATGAATTAGCTAAATTTTCAGTTAACATATTTAATTTTCAAATTAAAAAAAACACAAATTTTTAAGAAAATAGTGAAATTTTCAAACCAAGAAATTAATTTTTTTATTAAAATGATGAATCTTTAATAAACAAACAAAATATTTATGAAATAAATAGTTTTAGCCAAAAATACAAATTTTCAGCCAAATAGTTAAGTTTTAAAATATAACAAAGAAAAGTTTTTGACCAAAAATAGAATCGTTAAATTTTCAAGCAATTAAATCAAGTTTCAACCAAAAAATTAATTTTTATCAAAGAAGATTAATTTTCTACTTATAGTTAAATTTTCAATTAAAAAAGTAATTTGCAACCGAAAAACAAATTGTCAAACAAGATAATTTAATTTTCAAGCAAAAGAAAAGAAGTTTCAGCCAAAAAAATATATTTCTATTAAAGTATATAAATTTTCAACTAAAAAAGATAAGATTTTAACCCAAATTGTAATAGTCAAATTTAAAATTAGAAAAATAATTCTAAATAAAAAAAAATTTGTTAAAATTTTAATCCAAGAAGCTAAATTTCAACCAAGAAGATGAATTTTTATTCCATAATAATAAGAATAAATTTCCAGTTAAAATAATTAACTTTCAAATATAAAAAAAAAACTAAATTTGAACCAAATAGTGAAACTTTCAAACCAAAAAATTATTTCTTAATTAAAATGATCAGATTTTAACATAGAAAGGAATGGTTAAATTTTCAGATAAAAAAATTATCAACTAAAAAAAAATTTTCAAGAAAATAGTTAAATTTTCAAGCAAAAAAAAAGAAATTTCAATTAAAAAGATAAATTTTTATCCCAGAAGATTAATTTTTTTTGCCAAAAAGACGAATTTTTAACGGAATAGTTAAAATTTTCAACTAAAAGAGATGAGTTCTTAACAAAAAATGAATTAGCTCAATTGTAAGTTAACCTATTTAATTTTCAAATAAAAAAAACGAATTTTTAAGAAAATACTGAAATTTTCAAAACCAAAAAATTAATTTTTTATTAAAATGATGAATCTTTAACAAAGAAAAAAAATATTTATTAAATAAATACTTTTAGCCAAAAAGAGGAATTTAAATTTTCAAGCAAATAAACAAAGTTTCAACCAAAAAATTAATTTTTATCAAAGAAGATTAATTTTCTACCAAAAAAAAGACGAGTTTTAAACCAAATAGTTAAATTTTCAACTAAAAAAATACTTTGCAACAAAACAAAATTGTCAAATTTAAAATACAAAAACAATTCTAAATAAAACAAAATTTGTTAAAATTTCAATCCAAGAAACTAAATTTCAATAATAAGAACAGATAAGAATAAATTTCCAGTTAAAATAATTAACTTTCAAATAAAAAAAAACTAAATTTGAACAAAAAGTGAAACTTTCAAACCAAAAAATTATTTTTCAATTAAGATTATCAAATTTTAACATAGAAAGGAATAATTACATTTTCAGATAAAAAAATTATCACCTAAAAAAATTTTCAAGCAAAAAAAATAAATTTCAATTAAAAAGATGAATTTTTATCCCAGAAGATTAATTTTTTTACCAAAAATACGAATTTTTAACGGAATAGTTAAAATTTTTAACTAAAAGATATGAGCTCTTAACCAAAAATGTATTAGCTAAATTTTAAATTTAAATAATTAATTTTTAAGTAGAAACGCAAACAAATTTTAAAATAATGTTGAAATTTGCAAATCAAGAATTCAATTTTCAATTAAAATGCAGAATCTTTAACAAACAACATCATATTTTTTACCAAATTAATTAATTTTAAATTAAAAACGAAAAGCTTTTAACCAAAAATGAAATGGTTACATTTTTATTTTTTTAATTAAAAACAAAAAAAGGCAAATTTTCAACTAAAAAACTATTAATTTTCCACCAAAAATTCTTTAAAACAACAAAAAAGGAACTTTTAAACCAAAACGACGAATTTTCAACCAAGAAGATTATTTTTCTGCCAAAAAACTACGAATTTTCAGCAAGATACATGAATGTTCAACTAATAAAGATAAATTAACAACTAAAAATGGAAGTTAAATTTTCAGTGGAGAAAATTATATTTTAATCTATAAAAACAAATTAAAAAGAATTTTCAACAAAAAGGTTCAAAATTTTAAAAATCTAAAAAAATGTTTTAATGGTGTGAAAAAATTAGAAACTTTTTTTTTTAGATAGCAATTAAGAACACAAAATTGAAAATTATCTTGGATTCGGCTAGATTAACATTCATTTGTAATGTTAAAATCTGGAAATCTAATTGAATATTTTTAGTAATTTTTAAACTGCAATTACCGAGCCAAATATTTTTTTTAAACAAATTTTTTCTTAATTAAAAAAGAATGCCTGTAAGCAGGATTTTTTTCTCAACATTTTCAATTTTATATTCTTACTTCCAGCCTAAAATACTACAAAAAAATAAATTTTATACCAATTTTTACACCTGAAGAATCAATTAAAAAAAATTTTTTTTAATGTTTAAAAACTTTCCGGTCGCGCTACAAATTTTAACAAGTTTGAAAAAGCAAAACTGTCAGTAAAAGGAACAAATTGTAGTAGTACTGTTTTCGAAAATTTGAATTTTTAAACATCAGCTTACTGTAAAAAAAAAAAAAATATTCTGAATTACTTACCAACATCCATGAAAGGCGCTCCTGTCAATAAAAGATATTCAATATCATGTGGAACTCGCTGCCAACGAACCAAATCCAGAGACTCGATTGTCGTATTCATCACGTACAAATATACAGGAACCTTTTGTTCCACAAGTAATTTTGCTATTTTGTCGTATGGTGCAACGTAGTGAAAATCAGACAAAAGCTGTAAACAATATATTGCAACATACATTAAATTTAATTTTTTCTTTTTTTTTTAAACAAAAAAAGGCGGATTTTCCACCAAATAGTTCAATTTTCTACCAAAAAATAAGAATTTTCAAAGAACTGGTTAAATATTAAATTTAAGAAGACAAATTTTCAAACTTAAAGATGCACTTTTAACTAACAAGATTAATTTTCCACGACAAATGCAAATTTTCAATAAACTACATTAATTTTCAACAAATGAGTTTAATTTGTAAACAAAAAAAATTAATTTTAAACTGAAATATAATTTTCCAGCAAATACCTGAATATTCTACAGAAATAGTTCAGTTTTTAAATAAAATAGATTCATTTTTAACGGGATTAAATTAAGTTTTCAATTTAAAAAAATGAATGTTCAATTAAAATGATAAATTATAACAAAATAGTTATATTTTTAAGCTACGAAATGAATTTTCAATTAAATAATTGAATTTTCAACCAGGAAAAAAAATTTCATCAAATAATTAAATAAAATTTTGCAGTTAAAAAAATTAATTTCTAAGAAAATAGTAAAAATTTTAACCAAAGGAAAAAAATAAATTATATAAATGATGAATCTTAAAAAAAAAGATTTTTTAAGTAAATATTTAATCTCTCAGCCAAAATGATGAATTTTTAATCAAGCAGATAAATTTTCTACAAAAAAGACGAATTTTTAACCAAGTTTTTTTCCAAACAAAAAAGATAATTTTCATCAAAAAATTAAATTAAATTATCAGTTTAAAGAAGAAGAATTTTTTGCAAAAAATAACAAATTTTCAGCAAAATAGTTAAATTTTCAACCAAAGAAATGAATTTTCAATTAAAATTATCCGTCATTAACCAAAAAAATTCATTTGAAACCACAAAAAAAAGAGTTTTAACTATAATGACGTCAAATATTTTACCAAATCTATAAAATTTTAATAATAAAAAAAGAAATTTTAAACAAAATAGCTCATTTTTCAAAAAAAAAAATAAAATGAATTTTTAATTAAAATGATGAATTTTGCTTAAATACTCCAAATCAATTTTTAACCCAAAAGTGGAATTTTTAACGAAAAAGATAAATTTTCAATAACAAAAAAAAACGAATTAAAAAAAATAGTTAAATATTCAATTAAAGAAATGAATTTTCAATTAAAATGATCCATCCTTAACCAAAAAAATTAATTTGTAACCACAGAAAAAGAGTTTTAACTATAATAAAGTCAAATTTTTTACCAAATCTATAAAATTTTAATAACAAAAAAAGGAATTTTAAACAAATTAGCTCAGTTTTCAACCAAAGAATTTAATTTTTAACTACAATGATTAATGTTCAACAATATAAATTAATTTTGAATCAAATAGTTGTATTTTTAACAGAAATGATGAATTCTTAAGCAAAAAATTTATTTGGAACCAAATAGTGAAAAAATAATCAAAAAATTAAATTAAATTCTCAGTTAAAAAAAAAATAATTTTTACAAAAAATAAGAAATTTTCAGCAAAACACTTATATTTTCAACCAAAGAAATGAATTTTCAAATAAAAATATGATCCATTATTAACCAAATAAAATACATTTGGGACCAAATTGTTTATTTATTAAACCACAAAAAAGAGTTTTAACTAATGATGTCAAATTTTTTACCAAATCTAAACAATTTTAATAACAAAAAAAGGAATTTTAAACAAAATAGCTCAGTTTAAAAAAAATTTTAACTAAAATGATGAATTTTGCTTAAATACTCCAAATCAATTTTTAACCCAAAGTGGAATTTTGAACGAAAAAGATGAATTTTCAATAAGAAAAAAAAACGAATCTTTTAAAAATAGTTAAATTTTCAAGCAAAGAAATTAATTTTAAATTAAAATGATCCATCATTAACCAAAAAAATTTATTTGTAACCACAAAAAAAAGAGTTTTAACTATAATGAAGTCAAATTTTTAACAAAATGTATAAAATTTTAATAACAAAAAAAAGGAATTTTTAACAAAATAGCTCAGTTTTTAACCAAAGAAATTAATTTTTAATTAAAATGATGAATCTTCAACAATAAAAATTAAATTTGAATCAAATAGTTGTATTTTTAAGAGAAATAATAAATTATTAAGGAAAACATTGATTTGGAACCAAGTAGTCAAAAAAATACTCAAAATGTTTAATTAAATTCCCAGTTTAAAAAAAATAATTTTTACAAAAAATAAGAAATTTTCAGCAAAACGATTATATTTACAACCAAAGAAATGAATTTTCAAATAAAATGATCCGTCTTTAACCAAAAAAATTTATTTTTAACAACAAAAAAAAGAGTTTTAACTATAATGAAGTCAAATTTTTAACCAAATATATAAAATTTTAATAACAGCAAAAGGAATTTTAAACAAAATAGCTCAGTTCAAAAAAAAAAATAAATAAATTTTTAACTGAAATGATGAATTTTGCTTAAATACTCCAAATCAATTTTTAACGAAAAAGATAAATTTTCAATAAACAAAAAAAGGCGAATTTAAAAAAAATAGTTAAATTTTCAACCAAAGAAATGAATTTTCAAATAAAATGATCCATTATTAACCAAAAAAATTTATTTGTAACCACAAAAAAAAAGAGTTTTAACTATAATGAAGTCAAATTTTTTACCAAATCTATAAAATTTTAATAACAAAAAAAGGAATTTTAAACAAAATAAATAGTTTTAGCCAAAAAGAGGAATTTAAATTTTCAAGCAAATAAACAAAGTTTCAACCAAAAAATTAATTTTTATCAAAGA
>JAWWLR010000034.1:92869765-92881676 GCA_035041075.1 Acraspis erinacei | reverse complement strand
CGCTTTTAATTTTTAATTATGTAAGTCTGCAAGACTGCACTTTAAAATTCTTTAAATTAAAAATATACGCTCAAAAACAAAGATCTAAAATTAAGAAATTTTAAAGTAAAAGATTTTTGAATTACGCATTGCAAACTGAATGATATCATAATTGAAAACGACATCAATTCAAGTAATTACTTGAAAAATTGTTGAAATCGAACTTGGGCAGGTAAAATTCCCGGTCAAGGAATAAATTCCCGGACATTTCCCGGTCCAGCGGCAACCCTGCATTAATATTTAAAAAACAAAATCCTCATTTTGTTAAAATGTTTAATATCGAATCTTTTATGAATGAAGTAAAAACATTTTAGATTTAAATTTATAAATTTTTTTATTTATTATCCTCAGGGATAATTTACGAAAAAAAAGTGACTAAATTTTTTGCCAAAAAGCGAGTAAAGTATATTATTAATTAATTTTAATCCAATAAAATATTACTAAATCGCGTAAAATTCTGTGAAATCTTACGTTTTAGAAAACCTTGGAATTTTTTGAAGCTTTTGAAAATTCCTTGCAATTTAATAAAATACCCTAAAATCTTTAAAATTATGCAATTCTATTAAATTAATCAAAATGTTTGAAGACATATTAAAATACTTTAAACCCCTTAAAAACCTTTGAAATTTTTCAAAGCTCTAGAAAATTTCTGGAAATTTAAAATAATACACTAAAGTCTTTAAAATACCTTCAAGCTTTAAAATACTTTAAATCATTTGAAATCTTTCAAAATTCTCTGAAATTTTTCAAAGCACTTAAAAATTCCTGGGAATTTTTATAAATATATTAAAATATTTTAAATCCCTTGAGATACCTTGAGATTTTGAAAACTCTGGAAAATTCCTGGGAATTTTTAAAATTACACTAAAATATTTAGAATTATTTGTAACAACTTGAAATTATTGAAATTTATTACAAATTTCTTGAAATCTTTTGAAATACCCTAAAATATTTCAAATGGTTGTAAATTATTCAAAATCCGCTGAAATTTTTTAAAGCATTTAAAAATTCCTTGAATTAAAAAAAAAGATATTTAAATATATTTTAAATCCTTTAAAAACCCTTGAAAATTTTTTAAACTGGGAAATTCCTGGAAATTTTTAAAAATAAACCAAAATCAAATCTTTTGAAATCCCATAAAATAATTTACATATTTCAAAAAGTCCTTGAAACCTTTTAAAATACCCTAAAATATTTCAAATCGTTGTAAACCTTTCAAAATCTCCTGAAATTTTTCCAAGCATTTAAAAATTCCTTGGAATTTTTAAAAATATACTTAAATATTTTAAATTCTTTAAAAACCATTGCATTTTTTTTTAACTTTTGAAAATTTATCGGAATTTTTAAAAATATCCTTCAAAAAAATCCTTGGAATTTTTGTAAATACCCTAAAATATTTCAAACCTTTTTTTTTTAAATGTGAAATTTCTAAAATCTGTTGAAATTGCTTCAAATAATTAACATTTTTCAAACATTCCTTGAAATCTTTAAATATGCCCTAAAATATTTCAAATTGTTTGACATTTTTTTTAATCCTCCAAAACTTGTCAAATAATTTAAAAATTCCTTGGAATTTAAAAAAATATATTTTAAATCCTTTAAAAGTCTTTTTTGGATGAAAACTATTTTTTATAGAAAATTTATATTTTTGAATTAAAAATTCATCTGCTTGTTTAAAAATTCTTCTTCTTTGCTTTTGAGTATTCAACTTTTTTGTCTGAAAGATTTGATTGAATCACGTTGTTAAGAAATTACTTTTTTTTTAAGACTTATATTTTTCTTATGGTAAGTAATAAAAACTGAACTGCAAATAATTTTAAGCAATTTAAAGATAAGTAATATTGAAAATTGCGCGATTAAATTTTTGTTATAAACTGAAAACTTCTGAAATTAAAAGTTAAATTATTTTTATTTTAAATATTATCTTAAAATTATTTCATCAAAATTAAAAGTTATTTAAAATTTTCCTAGGAATCATAAGCAAATGTTTCTCGTTCCTTTCAAGCCTTTAATAAATCTTAAAAAGCTTCTAAATTTTGTCTAAGAAATCTGCAAAAATCTATATTTTGTTTTTAATTCGGCAATTTTACTTGTAAATTAAATTTTTTTTCAAATAGAACAATTAAAATTGTAACTTTCAATGTTTAGTTTTTTGTTTTGTTTTGAATATTTGATCTATAATTACCGATTTTAGAGCCAATTTTACTTTTCTTAATTACAAAATTTCAAATTTTAGGCTAATACAATATTTTTAATTTGATAAAAGTCTGTAATTATGAATATATTATTTAGAAGTTATTTTAAAATTGAAAATAGTTCATAAAATTTTAATCGGTCATTTACATTTGTTTAAATAGGAACGACTGAAAAATCCCGAAAAATAAAATTACCGAATTGGAAAACTCCCGAGAGAAAACGGCCGAATTATAAAATACACGAATTGCAACTTTTATTTTTTACCTTATAGCGATTTTGTAAAAAATATATGTGAATTTAAAATTCGATTTTTGCAGACGCATTTTGTATTTTTTTAAATACTATGCACATTAAAAAATTCTTCATCCAGAAATATTATATTAAAAATTATTGTTGTTTTAAATTCAAACAATAAGTTTAAAAATTTTAAACATTACAAATAATTTAAAAAAATGTCATCAGTGTACTTGTAATCAATAAAACATTTTTTATATAAACAAATTGTAATTGATTAAATTAATTAATAAAAAAATAAAAAATAAATTAATTAATTAATAATATAAAATAAATTAATTAATTCGCATATTATATAATTCGACAATTTTCTGTCGAGAATATTATTTTTCGGGATTTTTCAGTCGTCCCTTTAAATACACTAAAAATTTCAAAATTCCAATTGAAACACTACTGCTTCCAATTTTGAAAGTAAATTTTTTCATGGCTGAAATCGTTCGAACCATTTTTTTTTTGTTTGAGAGAACATTTTTGAAACAAATAATTATATTTTAAGATTATTTAGTTATTTTTAAAATTGAAAACAGTAGATTTATAGAGAATTTTTCTCGAAAAAAAGCCGTCATTTATTAAAACGCAATCATTTTTCAAAAATTGGTGGGAAGTGACGGTCAGAAAAAATTCAATAGCAAAAAACATGGTTAAAATTCGTGTTTCTTTTTGTGAATTTCAACATTTTTTATAAAAAACAAGGTTTTTTTTTATATTTGATCAACTGATTCTTTAAAAAAGTGCTAAAATCAAAGTTGGAAATATTTCTGGAAACTAAGAATTAAGTAAAAATCGTACATACCGATGGGATCTGGGTGGTTTGAATCGTCCTTCTTTCACAGGAGGCAATGCGTACGGAAGACCAAGAAAAACATTAACATCTCGAGTAACCCTTTCCACCGGTAAACTCCAGGGCCTGTGTCTCGATTCAGGATCGTCGTACAAGTAAACTTTGAATCCCTGAACTTGACCGTAATTTGTCGTCACAAACACGTCCCGCTCTAAATTTTTTGAGTCTGTTCTCTCTTTTCCCTGCAGGTCATCTCGCCAGCCTGCCAAAACTCCAGGTAATGGGAACCTTTGGGTTGTGTCCTGAGACACAATTGGAAAATTCTTCCTCATTATTTATTTACTAGGAAAGTTTTTGAGTTTTCGCCTAGTTTACTCTTCTCCAGGGCGAAATAATTTGTAATTTTGGTTCGAAATTATAAATTAATTATTATGAAATTATTAAGGTCCTTTTTAGAAAATACATCACGCAACATTTATACTTATAGAGAAAATAAAAATTACGAATAAGTTTTTATTTGTTAAAAGTTTTTGAAATAGTAAACGAGCTAAAACTGAGATTTAAGAGGAAGCAAGTGTACGTTTTTTCAGGTATCTCAAGCTTAATATTATTAAAAATATTATAAAAAATTACAAAATATTCTTAAATATTATAGCACGATAGATTAAATAAATAATTAAATAACGCTAAAAACATAATTAAGCATTTCTCGAGTTTTAATAAAAATTCATCTACTTATACTTACAAGAAGATTTTTCAAAAAAATACATTAATTCTCCATAAAAGAGATGAATTTTCCCGTTTCAACCAAAAATGAAATAGTTAAATTTTCAGTTAAAAAATTATTCATACACAAAAACAAAAACAGTTTTTTTTTAACAAATTTAATTTAACCTTTAACCAAATAGTTTTATTCTCAACCAAAAGGATTAATTAATTACTAAAGTGGTCAATAGTTAATTGCATTATTTGAATTTTTAAGCAAAACAAAATGGATTTTTAAACAAGACGATTAATTTTCAAACAGGGCAATTAATTTTCTAGCAATTTCTAAAACAAATATATGAATTTTTAACAAAAATGTTGATTTTTCAATTAAAGAAGACTCACTTTTAACCAAAGAGTTAAATTTTCAACTTAAATAATGAATTTCCAACTAAAATGATCAATCTTTATCTCAAATAAATCAATTTTTTTAAATAAGATGAATTTTTGAGAAAATATTTCAATTTTGAACAAAGTAGTTTTATTTTTAACCAACACGATGAATTTTCTAACATTTTAGATCATGTAGGAAAAAAATTAAAGACAGAATTAAAAATACATGAATGTTCAACGAAATATTTGCATTATCAAATACAAATAAAAACAAATTTTCAACCAAATAGTTAAATTTCAAAAACAAAATATCAATTTCAAACAAAAATGGAATAGAAGAATCGTTTTTATAAACGAAGACCAATTTTATTGAAAATACATGAATTTTAAATTAAAAATATAAATGTTTTAAATCATTCAAAATCTTTAAAAAAGTCCATAAAACCTTCAAAATTTGTTGTTTTTGTTTGAAATATTTTTGGGATCTATATTTTTTTACAAAAATTTAAAAATCTTTTCAAGTTTAAATTTATTGTTGAATCCTTTCAAATTTTCTACATTTGTCTTGAATTAACTAAAAAAAAGTCAACTTCTTGCAGATTCTTCTTTTAAAATTTTTTGCAATATTGAATTCTATTAAAAATTCCTCAAAATTTTTTTAAATACCTTAAAATATTTCAAATCGTTTGAAACCTTTTCAATTTTTCTAATTTTCTCTTCAATTTATTAAACTAATTTTGACATTTTTTTCTCTTTATTTTTTTTTAGAAGTTCTAAATCTAAACCTTCAAAATATCTTTTAAACTGATTCTAATTTTTCTATAACTTTTTTAAAATAAATAAATTTAAAAAATTTCTTTGAGTCTTTCAGATTCTTTTTTGACAATTTTGAAATACCCTAAATATTTTTAAATCTTTCAAAATACTCTTAAAAATTTTCAAAGTATTTTAAAATTCCTTGGAATTTTATAAAACATATTAAAATATTTTTAGTCTTTTAAAAATTCTTAAAAACTTTTGAAAGCTCTGAAAATTTCGTTATAATTTTTAAAAATACATTAAAACTTTTTAAATCTTTCGAATACCTTGAAATTTTCAAAAATTACCTAAAATATTTCAAATTGTTTTAAATATTCTAAATTTCTCTTTAATTCACTAAAAACATTTTGATTTTGTTTTCTTGCATTTTTTTAGAACTTCTAAGCCTTCAAAATCTCTTTTTAAATGATTTGAATGTTTTCTCAAACTTTTAAAAAAATTGCCTTAAACCTGTCAGATTCTTCTTTGACAATTTTGAATATCTTTTGAAATGTTCTGAATGATTGAATTCTATTAAAATTTCCTTTAAATCTTTTAAAATACCCTAAAATATTAAAAATCTTTTTAATTCCTCTGAAACTTTTGTACAAATATGAAAGTTCGTTAGAGTTTTTGAAAATATATTAAAATATTTTAAATCCTTAAAAACCCCTTGCAAATTTTTAAAGCTCTGGAAAATTTTAAAAATATTCTAAAATCCTTTGAAATACATTGAAATGATTGAATTATATTTAAAAATCCTCGAAATATTTTAAAATGCCATACCATTTTTTTAATGTTTTGAAGTATTTCGAATTACTTAAATTCTTCTTGAATTTACTGGAAAAAATTTGCATTTCTTTTCTTTTTGAATCTTTCTAGAACTTCTGAACCTTCAAAGTATCTTTAATTTTTTTTTAAATTGCCCTAAATCGTTCAGATTATTCTTTGAAAACTTTGAAAATATTTTGGAATGTTTGGGAATCATTTTCAATTTTCTTTTAGAAATTAATTTAAAGAAAAATCATTTCAATCTTCCTCATGTATCTTAATAACTTTTTTTTAAGGCTCTTGAATCTTTTCAAAATGATTAAAAAGTTTGTAAATTTGTCTTTTGAATTCTCCCAATTAAGTTTTTGTCAATAATCTAATGTTTTTTATCTATTTAAAAATGTGAACAAGTTTGCAAATTATAGTATGGCAGAAAAATCTGTAAGTTGTTAAGAACATAGTCATTTCTCAAAATTAAAAATCATGCAGAATTAAAGTTATCTTTTATCAGTATCATATTTAAACAAATTCAGAAATAAATTTTCTAATTAAATAAAATTACTTGTTTGAAAATTTGGATTTAAAAAACTGATGCTGCAGAAAATTCGTTATCTCTACTGATAGACAAAAAATTTATATTATTTAAATATTCACAAATGAATCATATGACATTAAAATTTTGTTAATAAATCTTGCAGCGTTAAAATTGTAGAATGCTTATAAATTTTTATTGTGACAATTTTAATTGCTACATAAAAAAATTCAATTTTTAAATATATTCTGAAAATCCTACATCTAACTTTTGTAAATTTCATCGAATTTAAAAAATCGTCAGTAATAAATTTTGTAAGTTTTTATGTCACATGACAAAATTTAAAACAAAAACTTACGGAAACTCTTTCTTCGCGATAATTAAAACTAAAAAATTAGAACTTAAAAAAATAACAAATCTGCAGTTCATAAACCACAAATTAAAGCACTTTAAAATTTATAATTTTAATTATAATTTTAAATTTTCAGTATGCAAATCGACGTCGATTATTATAGTAAATTCCTTTTCCTTCTCTTTTTTGTAGGTCAAAGTTTTGGCTAAATTGTAAAAGTATTTTTAAATTTTAAACTTATTAAAATGATTGTTTATAAGAGAACACTCCTGCGTTACATTGTCGCTTAAGCGTGACAATAATTAAGTAATGATCACATTCCATAAAATCTGAACAGTAATTTAAAACAATCATATACCAGGAATGTTTATATCGTGAATTAATACTTATAAAGAATGCGCATTCATGGAATGCATCAATCTCGGTTTCAATTAAATGAAAATATGTTCAAATCGGTTTAGGAAAATTTTCACATTCCTTTTGTACTTTCTTCATTCTTTCAAGACTTTTTTTTTCTTCGAACCTGAGAATAAATTCAATGTAAAAGTTTTGAAGAGAAGAAATCGAGGGCACACAAAGAAAAATATTTTAATCGTTTATTTTCTCTGCGCAAGAGCGTGAACTTTAAGTTGAAAAAATAAAATTTCTAGCAAACTGTTGAATTTTCAAGACAAACAGGCAAATTTTCTATGCAAAAAAGTTGATTTTTTAACCCAAAAAATTGAGGTTTTAACAAAAAAATTATTTTTAATCAAATAGTTGAATTTTAAGTTAATAAAATTAGTTTTTAACCCAAAAGAAGACATTTTTAACAACCAAATAGTTGAATTTTTAACCAAATATTTGAGTTTTTAGTCTAAAAAATATCACTTTTTAACCAAAAATGAATTAACTTTAAACTTAAGCCCGAAATTATGAATAATCAATAAACAATATAATAGTTGGTATCAAAAAAATTTTAGTTTTAAATAAAACAATTAAACATAACAAAAAAAAAAGGATTTTCAACAAAGTAGGTTTAATCCTCAACCAAAACGTATTAAATTTTAGGTAAACAGTTGCATTTTTACACATAAAATTTGTTGTTTACACAAAAAATCAAATTTTTAACCAAATGCTTAAATTTTTAACCAAATAGTTCAATTTTCATACAAGAAGATTAATTTTCTGCAAAAAAATGAAGTTTTATCTGTATATTTGAATTTGTAGTCGAACAAAGATTACTTTCTAAAAGAAAATTAAATCGTTAAATTTCAATTAAAAAACAATCTTTTTCAATTATAAAACAAAAATTTTTTTACAAAATTTTGACAAGGTTTTTTGTATAATAATCTTTTTAAACATCCTCTTAAAATTAATTTAAAAAAATAAATAATCACTTTAGATATTTCCAACAATTTTAAGAATTTTTTTTTATTATCTTGAAACTCTTGCAAAATCTTTCAAAAAGTTGGAAATTTTATTCCAAAATCTTCAAAAATGTACATTTTGTTTTATTTTTTTCGATATTTTTAAAAAGTTTTTTGAAATTTTTCAAAAACTTTGAAACTAATATCTTTTAAAATTATTCTAATTTTTTCTAAAATTTTGAAAAATGTATGCAAAACATACAAAATTGCCTTCAAATCTTCCAGATTCTTTTTGATAATTTAGGAAATCTTCTGGAATTTTTTGAAATCTTTTTAATTATTACAAATTTTTCGAGAAATCTTCAGAAATTTTTCTTTTCTTTTCATTAAAATTATATTTATATCCTTTCAAGACTTATAATACATATTTCAGAAAGTTATTCGAATTTTTTAAAAATAATTTAATCTTGCAAAATTGAAAATTTTAGGAAATTATTACAAATTTTTTTTAGACATTTTAAAATATTTTCTTTAAATTAATTTAAAAAAAAAGTAATTTAAACCGGCCCAGGAATGGTAAGATAAAAATTCTAATTATTTAAAAACCTTGAAAGTTCTTAAAAAGTTTGAAAGTTTTATTTCGTTATCGTTAATTTTTTAGTTACCGGTACCGATAATTTTTTTACCGTTACCTGCAATTTTTTTTTAAATAATTAAATCTTTTTGCATTTTTTTAAGCTTTTGACGTATTTAAAATATTTGTGAAATCTGTTGTGCTCTTTTAAAATCTCAAATTCGTTTAAATCTTTTGAAAACGTTTTTTCCTTGAAATACTTTTGAATCTTTAGAAATATTTTGTAAATGGCTCATTCTAATTCTGAAACTAAATTAACATCGAGATTTTCGACTGATAATTTGTATAATTTGCAAGTAAAATATGAGAAAAAAATGTACGCTTTAAAATTTTATATTAGCGGAGAAAAAATAAAAAACTTATAGAATGACTCACAATATTAAAGTCTGTTAATTGCAAACTATAAAATAAGTAGTACAGTCTGCAAAAAGTGCCCTGAAATCTCTTTGCGTTTTCTGTAATGAACAAGAGATAAATTTTTGCTTGATGAATAAAAAACTTTTCAGCAGCAACATTTCTTCTAAACGAGATGTTTCATAATAGACTAAAAGATTTAAATTACTCTTCAAATTTCAATAAAATAATTGTTTTAATAGGAAAAATAAATAAATAAATAAAACAAATTCCAGCTTCTCGTGACAAAATGCAGGAGATTTCCAGATTTTCAAGATCGCTGGACATCCTGGTTGAATAAAGAGCCGGCAGAAGTTGAATGGTTAAATTCATCGGATCGTTGAAATTTTTCCAAAATTTTAACTGAATTCTTTGTGAAATCTTTTAAATCTATCGGAAATCTGTGAAATTATTGGAAAATCATTAAAATCTTTGGGATATCATTGAAATATTTTTGAAATCATTGAATTTTTTTGCAATATTTAATAATATTTGTGAAATTATTAAAAACTTTGGGATACCCCTTGCGCGTTTGTGAAAACTTTTAAATCTATCCAGAATACGTTGCAAATCATTTAAATACTTCTGAAATCTTTGAAAATTTTGCGAAATATTTGTAATATTTGATAATATTTGCGAAATTATTGAAATCTTTGTGCAACCTTTAAAAATTTTGTGAAATAATTGAAGTCTTTGTAAAATCCTTTAAAAAGATATGGAAATATTTGCGACATATTTAAAACTTTTGGTAATACTTGTAAAATCTTTGTGAAGTTTTTCTGAAAACTTTGGGAAATCATTCAAATTTTTGTAAAATATTTTAAATCTAGGTAAAATCTTTGTATAATATTTGATATTTGTGAAATTATTGAAATCTTTGGGAAATAATTGAAATCATTCAAATCTTTGGCAAATCTTAGGAAATATTTGAGAAATATTTAGTATTGAAATCTTTGTGAAATAATTGAAACCATTCAAATCTTTATGAATTCATTGAAATCATTCAAATCTTTGTGAAATCCTAGGAAATATTTTTAATCTAGATAAAATATTTGCGAAATATTTGATAACTCATTAAAATATTTGTAAAATATTTTAAATATAGATAAAATATTCAAAATATATTTGAAAATATTTTTTAAATTGAGGGTAATTATTCAAATCTTTATGAAATATTCGAAATATTTGATACTTGTGAAATTAATGACGTCTTTGGGAAATAATGGAAATCATTCAAATCTTTGTGAATTAATTGAAATCATTTAAATCTTCGGAAATCTTTAAGAAGTAATTCAAATCTTTGTGGAATATTTGAGACTCAGGTCAAATATTTGTGAAATATTCGAAATATTTGAGAAATTATTCAATTGCATCTTTCACAAATATTTTAAATCTAGATAACATACTTGTGAAATATTCGAAATATTTGATAATATTTGTGAAATAATTACAGTCAAACAAATCTTTGTGAATTAATTAAAATATTATACAACTCTTTGTGAATTAATTGAAATAATTAAAATCTTTGTGAAATATTTGTGAAATCTTTGGGAAATCATTAAAATCTTTGTTGAAATAATTTTAATTCCAGATAAAATAGTTGTGAAATATTCGAAATATTTATCACTAAAACTTTTGTGAAATATTGAAATTATATAAAATACTTGTGATATCTTTATAAATCATTCAAATATTTGTGAAATATTTGTTAAATTACTGAAATGTTTGTGAATTAATGGAAAGCATTTAAATCTTTGTGAAATCATTGGAAATCTTCGCGAAATATTTAGCATTGAAATCTTTGAGAAATAATTAAAATCATTGAAATCTTTGTAGCATAATTCAAATCTTTGTAAAATATTTTAGATCCAGATCAAAGATTTGTGAAATATTCGAAATATTAGATAATATTTGTGAAATAATTAAAATCATACAAATCTTTGTGAATAAATTGAAATCATACAAATCTATTTTAAATATTCGAAATATTTGATATTTGTGAAATTATTGAAGTCTCTGTGAAATAATTGAAATCATACAAATCTTTGTGAAATAATTTTAAATCTTGACAAAATATTTGTGAAATATTCGAAATATTTGTGAAATCTTTAGGAAATCATTCAAGTACAGATTTGTGCAATGTTTTTAATCTGGATAAAATAATTGCGAAATATTCGAAATATTTGGTATTTATGAAATTATTGAAGTCTTTGTGAAATAATTAAAATCATTCAAATCTTTGTTGAAATAATTTTAATTCTAGATAAAATATTTGTGAAATATCGAAAATATTTATCACTAAACCATTTGCGAAATATTTTAAATTATATAAAATACTTGTAAAAAATTGAAATCATTCAAATATTTTGGAATTAATTGAAATCATTTAAATCTTTATGAAATCTTCGCGAAATATTTAGCATTGAAATCTTTGAGAAATAATTAAAATCATTTAAATCTTTGTGGCATAATTCAAATCTTTGTGAAATATTTTAGATCCAGATCAATTATTTGTGAAATATTCGAAATATTTGAGAAATCATTCAATTACATATTTATGAAATATTTTAAATCTATATAACGTATTTGTGAAATATTCGAAATATTTGATATTTGTGAAACTATTGAAGTCTTTGTGAAATAATTTTAAATCTAGATAAAATATTTGTGAACT
>JAWWLR010000034.1:92687463-92722138 GCA_035041075.1 Acraspis erinacei | reverse complement strand
TTCCGAAACCTGCCTTCCCTTTCCCTAGAGCATTTGATCCTTTTTAAAAAATCACTCAACAGAATCTCAAGATCACATTTGGCGACCGTGACAGGACCCATCACGTATTCATTGAAGGAAAGACCCTTTCTTCAAGGACCCGGATTGGAACCATCAAGAGATTTCAAATTGAGAGATCAAGGCAAAGGAAACATCAGAGGAATCCTTCAGGACCCGAAGAATCCCCCTCATCAAAGGTTTTTCCACAAGCCCCGTGGATCAGGATTATCGACGACAACCGATTACCCTGAGGAAAGACTGGAAAAAAAGGAGAGAAAAGAAAAAGAAGATGATCAAGCTGTCGATACCACTACTTTGGGTGAGTACGGAAACATTTTAATTTCATCATTTGCTCCAATCTTTACCAAGTTAGCGAGACATATAAGGAAGCACACCCAAGTAGACAGAAAGTCGCACACCCACACTCACCCAAAAAAGTAGTGAACAGATTGAAGGAATTAATAATACAAGATAAGTGTAGTGTAACCTTCCTAAGTGATTTATTCGACCCACATACGGGGGAAGGTTATAAAATTAGTGAATGACAAGTGTTAACAGTGAATACCTACTTATAATTTACGCATATAAAGCGTGGGTAAAGTGACGCGTCATCGTGACCCCAAATAAGTGCAGTGCCCGATAGATGTACAATTATCGCCAACCACAGAGCATTAGAAGTGAGTCACCCACGAGCAGCGACGGAACTAGTTCGCAACATAACAGCTCAGAAGTGAGCATCAATTTCTACGAGACCACCAACGACAACTCCTACTTCCCACACAGGCATCAAGTGAAGATAATTCAACCCAGAATGGACAGCCTCAGGAAATTCCTGTCTAGTGAGGACATCAATGCAGCTCCAAAAGAAGAATTGACAAGGCAATTCTTCGAGATGAAAAAAGCTCTAAGAGAAGCTCAAGAGCAACTGTCAAGAATGCACCTGACCCCAAATCCACCACCATCGACAGAAGAACAGACACCATCAGCTCCCACCGGACCCCCATATAGGTTGACTTTTGATGATCGAAGGACAGTAGACGCTCTATTAAGGAATCTATGCGAGTTTGACGGCACCCAGGATGTGGACGCATTCAGGGACAACGTCAGGGATATTAGGGACGAAATTTATTCAATTTCGACGAGTGAGGAAATGAAATCGGCATTGGTCATTGAATTACTAAGGGGAATCAGAGCAAGGAAAGTGAAAGGGGATGCACAACGGGTAGTCATGAGAATCCCACCTCCACTCACGCTAAAAAACATGGGAGAAGCTCTCACTATAGAATTCGGAGCAAAAGGCAAATCCCTATCCCAACTTGTAAGGGAAAGAGATCAAATGTGCCAGATGCTCAACGAAAAAGTAGAAACATTTATCAAAAGGTACCAGGAGATTGACAGGAAAATTCAGAGGGCTATAGACCATAGCCCAGCGGAATTCAAGGATTTTGAAAGGAGAAAAGAAGAACAAGAACGCATAAAGAAGTTTATAGGATGTCTTCGCGTAGAAATAAAATATATGGTGGCGAATTCAAAACCCACGAAACTAAATGATGCCTACCAAACAGCTCTGCAGGAAGAAAAGGAGTTTTTAGACAAGGAAAGAGAGCGAACAAGGCAGTCAGCACAGTTTGCAGCCAGAAAAACTTTGCAGTCACCCAGACCAGCGGCAAGGAATGGAACCTTCCCCCTGAGACCCTCAATTAATGCCACACCCATGAATACAAGAAATCCAGTAATGGATCCTCCAACGTGTAAATTCTGCAAGAAAAAAGGACACGAGGAAGACAGATGCTACGTTAAGCAAAATTCACAAAGGCGTGAAAATTTTCAGAAAACTTGGCAGGGAAACAAGGACCCTCCCAAGCGTATGTACCCAACAGAAGAACTCCAGCTGGACGAGCAGAGGGACGTCTACCAGATACAAGAGGAATACCAGACAAACGACCTGTCCGAGTATTTCTACGAGGAGGAGGAGCCGAACACCCCTTCGTACGATTACGACTCGAAGGATACACTTGCCGACGAGGATTACTGGTAGACTCAGGAAGCCCGGAGTCCTTTGTAAAAATACAATGTTTATTGGAGAAGTCATGCAAGCCAGAGAAGTTACCCATAGAAAAAAGAAAAAGATTTGAAATTGTAGACGGTGTCCACCAAGTCCTAGGAGCCTGCACGCTTACCACAGCCACGGGACAACCCCACCGATTCCATGTTGTAAGAAATAACTTCCCAACAGAATTTGACGGAATCCTGGGCCGCGACTGGTTGAAGGCGAACGAAGCCAAAATTAATTTCGTAAACGATACATTAGATTTACCAAACATTTCGATCCCTATGGAAGGAAACTACAACCCAGTGATTTTTCACATAAAACAATCATGTAAATCTATAGAAATTAAGCTACCCGAGGGAGACCATATAGTCTATGGTAAAGGAATCTTGCCAGGAATATACCAAGGGGGAAAGAATCCTATAAACATCCTCACTGTGAACGCAAACGGAGAAGGCCTCGACCTAAAAATAAAAAAAAAAGACATAAAAATTGAGAAACTAGGACCATCAACCCACAGGAGTAAGAGTACGGACCCAGCTGATAGACCCAGCCTGATATCGAGAATTCTCAACAATAAATTACCAAGAGAACAAAGAAAACAGTTTGTAAAAGAATGGTATAACCTCAAGCCGATCCCAGTCTATTCAGTTAAACGCAACACAGTAAACAGCGAGCGAATTAATGAACTCCTGAATAAAAGTTCCTTGTCTCACCTCTCAAAAGAGCTGAAGGACGAAGTTCAGGACCTACTTATAGAGTTCAACGACATCTTTTACCTTCCAAATGACCCTATGCCAGTAGTATCAGGCGTGGAACATCAGATAAAAATACAAACGGATAAGCCGATCAGTGTACCACTCTACAGGCACCCCATTCTCTTACAACCGGAAATCGAAAAACAAATCAAGGAATATGAGGAGAAAGGACTAATCCGACCTTCATTCTCACCTTACCAGGCAAATGTATGGATGGTCAAGAAGAAGTTAGATAGCAGCGGCAAACAAAAATGGAGACTGGTTATGGATTTCCGGAAACTGAATGAACACACCATCCAAGATAATTACCCACTACCCTCGATAGACGAAATCTTGTGCATGCTAGGATCTGCTAAATTCATGAGTTGCTTCGACATGGCGAACGGATTTTATCAGGTAGCTATGGCGGAGGAAGACATAGAGAAAACTGCGTTCAGCACGCACAAAGGCCATTGGGAATGGCTCAGAATGCCTATGGGATTGATCAACGCACCCGCAACCTACCAACGCATGGTCAATTTCAAGTTACAGGGACTGATAGGTAAAATCTGTTTCATTTACCTAGACGATCTGATCATAATAGGGAAAACAGAGAAGGAACACATACAGAACCTGAGAACGGTATTTGAGCGTCTTCGAGAAACCAAACTAATACTACAGCCGGATAAATGTAAATATCTGGAAAAAGAGCTCGAATATCTTGGACATTCGGTAGGACCCGAAGGGGTCAAACCACTTAAAAAAAACGTGGATAAAGTTCTGGAATTTCCTCGACCTAAGAATTCCAAAGAGATTGAACGGTTCATGGGGTTAGCCTCATATTATCGAAAGTTCATCAAGAATTTTGCAAAGATTGCACACCCACTGAACCACCTGAAGAGCAAAAACGTAGACTTCAGATGGACCACAGACTGCGAGGAGGCTTTCACGAAATTAAAATCTCTGCTAACATCCTATCCAATTCTGAAACACCCGGACCCTAAGAAACCCTTCATTCTATGCACCGATGCATCGAACGAGGGACTAGGAGTCGTGCTCAGCCAGCTCGACGAAGAAGGCAAAGAGCATCCAGTAAGCTTCGCCAGTAGGAGTTTAAACCCAGCGGAACGTAACTATTCCACCACAGAGAAAGAGCTATTGGCAATCGTGTGGGGAATAAAGCAATATAAACATCTTTTATACGGACAGAAATTTAAGGTATACACGGATCATCAACCAATCAAGGGACTCTTGAGCGCTAGACACGACAACATGTCATCACGCCTGTTTCGACTCACGCAGAAATTGACGGACTACCACCTGGAAGTCATATACAAACCGGGGAAACACAACGCCAACGCCGACGCACTCAGTCGAGCATTTCCCGTGACAAAAAGAGAAGACATACCTCTAGACACCAACCACCCAGAGTACGAAGCCATACAAGAACTTTTGAAAACCACACAGGAAAACCCCACGGAATCACTCGAGCCTACAGCCGGCACAAGCATGGATCTCGATGAGATTATCCAGAAACCATTGGACGACATGGCAATGGAATTAATCGACGAAATCATCCAGACCCTGGGACCCGCAGAGACAACAAACGGTATCCACCCACCAGAACCCGAACACGTAGGAAACATTATGTACGACACTGCAATACTGTCACTAAAAAACTCGCGGATCATTCTATCAGAAATGTCAGATGATGAAATCCAGAAGAGGATCGAGGAAGGATGCGATTACCTCACCAACAACATGAAAAAACTAAAACAAGCATGTAATAACAGTCCGATTATATTAACGATAGGGGACGAAAGCTTCCAGAATAGACTCTACAACTATAAGATCCCTCCCGCCTACCTCCAAAGAACCACGAAGCCAGATCTGCAAGTGAATGGCGCAATTTATAGAAACTTCGACGATATTCTCAAACTCGCAAGCAAAATCTGGGAAGATGAAAGGACAGAAACACCCAGAGTCATCGAAATCACGCACTGGGTCACAGAGGAGGATTACAACTTGGCAGCATCTTTTATATTTCGAACCCTGAAACTCATGAAGCTGGAGCATCACTACAGGATCAAGACGATGTATCCGAAAATCGTCAGGAAACCACAAATGCAGCAGAATATAATCGCCAGAACACACGAAAACGGGCACTGGGCACTGGATAAAACCTTAAGACAGATCCAGCAACATTACTACTGGCCAGAAATGAATAAGCAGATCCTGAGTTACATAGAAGGATGCCCAACCTGCGCCAACAAGCACAACGAGAGAAAGATCCGAGCAGACGCAGTCATAATAGCACCTGCGAAACACCCCTTCGAAATATTAAATGCAGACAAGTTGACGTATGAAGGAAAAAACTTCCTACTGTTAGAAGACAGTCTCACCAGATACGTCTGGGTAGTACCTTTGAAAACAGAGGATATATACGCAGCCATGTATCAGTTCCTTCACGCAAACCCAACACCAGTAAAAGTCATCATGGACAACGAGCCAACGTTCCAAAGCAAAAAAATAAAGGAACTCTTCGACCACCTAGGGATACAGCAAATAAAAATATCAGCATATCATCCAGAAAGTAACGGCATAGCCGAACGAGTGATCAAAACCCTCAAAGGACTAGCAAACACATCAGAAGGTAATGATCCTGCGACCAAGCTCTTTAAAGCAGCAAAAATCTATAATCAGAGCCCGCACACCACCACCACGTACACCCCAGAAGAACTACTATATGCAGTCACAAAGCATATAGAAGAAACCCAAGAAGAAATCGGGGCTAACAGGAAAGAGAGAAATCAGGCCCAGCTAGAGGACGCGAGAGAGAAAATCGCGCGGGCTAAAGAAGTAAATCAGAAGAAGGTCCAAAGAACAGGGAAAGAAGAAACATACGAGATAGGGGATCTAATACTGATGCAAACAAGTACAAAAGGAAAAAACACTTGGTCCGAACCAGTGGCAATCCGGAAAATAAACAATGATACTAAAACAGTCACCACCTTTCGCCGCGGACAAGAACAGCTTAGACATTTCAATCAAATTAAGAAGTACCGAGCCTCTGAATAAAAAATATTCTCTTACAGATCTGCCTAGCGGAAGGAACATACGATATACAACCCCTGGAAGATGCAGTCGTCAAGGAGGAGCTCTACAAGGCCCGGATCTACCATGAGACCTGGGATACAATCTACTTCTTAAATCTGGAAGAAATAGAATGGAACATACAGCAGCTACTGAATTACACTAGGGAAACCCGAAGACTTTGCAAAACACACATGGGATGCAGCACAGAAACAGGTATCATCGCTATGATAGACCGCGTGGGAAAACTTATGACAAGATATAGGAATATCGAACACATTTCAAGAAATAGGCAGAAGCGTGGCCTATTTAACTTTATAGGTTCCGCAACAAAATATTTATTCGGAACAATGAGCGCCGAAGACGCAGAACACATCAGCAAAGACATCGATGACGTATATGCTAAATCCAGCGGAATCGTCCTTCTACTCAAGAACCAGACGAGCCTGATGAAAACTACCATATCAAAAGTCGAGGAGATCAAGAGTCAACAGCATGAGGACCTGACAAAGCTAAAGGAAACTGCCACACTGTTGACCGGCACAGTGAATACTTTAGAATTTAACAATCAAATACTAAGTTCCCTACTCTCCATGGAGGTGCACATAGAAGAAACTGCAGAAACACTCAAGAATGTAGAGACAGCAATAGCAGAGGCAAAGAATGGAATACTCTCACCAGACGTAGTCTCCCCAGCAAAATTGATGAAGTCCCTCCAAGCAGTAAAAACCAATATGGCCAAAGAGGTCCCCTATCCCCTCACAGAGAACAATTACTTTCTATATATCCGTATCAGTGAAATCAGCGTAGCACTTGTTAACCATAAACTTATATATAAAATTCACACACCCATACCAGACCTTACCGAATACACAATAATCAAATACACCGCGCTCCCATTCTATAACACATTCAACTATTATATATACGATGGTATACGCAACGAACCCATAGCTATATCACAGGACAAAACCTCCTACACTGTGCTGAAGGAAGAGAAATGTAAACAAGCTGGTGATATGAAATACTGCCAAGCTTCAGACCCCATTCGCCGAGTACATCTTGATGGAACCTGTTTAGGATGGATCCTGAACCGAGAAGGGAAAACCTGCGAACGGAAATACTTCACCATGAAAAATAATTTCATATACAGCTTTTCTAACGGATACCAGTGGTACCTCCTGCCCTTAAAAAGCTTCAAACTAACCATCAGATGTCCAGAAGGTAGTGAAGTAGTGGAGACTATATCCAGATCCTCAATCCTTACACTGGAAGATCATTGTAGCGCAGTAAGCCTAGATGAAGCCTTCATCGCAGCCACACACTACTCCAAGAAGAAACCTGTGATCGAAGAAAAAATACAACTTAATTTCTCTAACATGGAACTGCAAATTTTGTCTAACGAAATTCCCTTACCCTTGTTTTCTAGCAATCATATTAATCTCGAACAATTAAAGCTTTCAGCCCACACTTTAGAGACAGCCCAGCAGAGTTACGAAGCAGTCCTAGCCACAAGACGTAGCCACTCCTGGTGGAATACAGGCACAACCTGGTTGGAGCGACTGGGGTACACTAGCCTTGCTCTTTTCACCATAGGGCTATTATGGAGATGCGGTCTAGCTCGATTGACTCGCATGCTCTTATCCTCTACACCTTGCGGCAAGGTCATCTATCGAAACCGAGGCCCAACTACTATCTTTCACTCTCCAACCGCCCCAACAGCAGCTCACGTTGTGTATAACGCCACTTCACCGTCTTCACCCCTATTCAAGAGTAACGAGGACGTTATCTAACTCCGGAGGGTGGAACTGTGATCAGGGCCATCATTTACGTCATAGGATGACTCACCATCAATCCATATAAACCGACTGGCCTCCCGGCTCGGGGCACTCACTTATGTACTCTTGAAGCGGAAGCTCTGCTCAAATAAATCAAGTCTCCTATAATTGCATATCCAAAGTCTTCCGAAACCTGCCTTCCCTTTCCCTAGAGCATTTGATCCTTTTTTAAAAAATCACTCAACAGAATCTCAAGATCACAAAACCTTAAAAAAAAATCACGAAAAATACCCTTTTTTTGTGACGACAGTGAGTTAACCCCTTAAGCAAAAATTAAATTC
Source organism: Acraspis erinacei (assembly GCA_035041075.1). Taxonomy (NCBI): domain Eukaryota; kingdom Metazoa; phylum Arthropoda; class Insecta; order Hymenoptera; family Cynipidae; genus Acraspis; species Acraspis erinacei. Next base: position 92,714,100 of record JAWWLR010000034.1, on the reverse strand, counting down.
AGTCATTTGCAAAAAACGACGTCTTCAAACGGTATAACCGACGCAATCGAATATGTTTGATTATATATGACCTGAACTTAGTTTAAAAAGAATTGAAGTCAAACAAGAAAAAACTAAGAAATTTTTAGAAGACAGAATAGTTAGAGAACATCCAATCTATAAAGAAAAAGACTGGATCAAATGGAAAAATAATACCAAGCAAAGTAAGTTAGACCCAAGCTGGAAAGGTCCCTGCAAGTATTAGAAATTCTGAAAAACAATAACATTAAAGTTAGACACGGTAGAAGATTATGAAAGTACACATAGATCATGGTATGCCCTTTATGTCACCCTTTCAATGTTACTACTGCGAAAAAATTCAGTGATATTTCCATTGACATGTAGAGTGAGTTTTATAAATAAAAGATATGCTTTACTTTTTGCACGTAACCCATGGCTTCAAGGGGTAGTTTTCGTTATGGAAGGGTAGTTCTTTTGAAAAAATTCTGAAATATGCAAGTTTCAATATTGGATATCATTAACGAAAACGCTTTTCTTAATTTTTTTTTAGTTCATACTCTGTCTTTTATGATGAAAATATTCATAAAAAATCATATTTTTGATAAATATAAATTAAGGGTTTCAACCCTTTTGGTCATAAATACATACAGCACTTCAGGCTTTTTATAAGGAATATTTTCTATTTTGTTTCATTGAAAAATATTGATTAGGTTACCAGATATATTAAAAAATTCATTTTTCAGAATGAACTTTAGGCGTAGTTTTCACCCCTTTAAAATGTTTTTCGGCACATAAAAAAAATATGTATCTCTTGTTTTTTGATGTACTACAACACATAAAAAAATTATTGAAATCGGTGAGTTCTGGTTGACGGGGTTTCCTTTAGGATTTAAATTGCTTTTCGAATTTCAGTCAAATAACTGATTACAAACATTTCAAATTCAAGGTTCTCGTCACAAATTCCAGAATTCCAGGTTTTCAAGGACGCAGGACACCCTGATTTATGGTGTTATTCAACGGAAATATTCATTCGAAGCTAATAATTTGAATTATTCTTAAAAAAATATGTAAACGATTGTCTATGTGTTTTATTTAATCATAACAATTAGGATTATTGACATAATTTCCAGCATAAGATTAACCAAATATATTTTAAAAACCATATTAAACAGATTTTAGAAATTAAAACGTGACTTGAATAAGAAATAATCAAACGTGATCAAATCTGTTGTCCAGAAAATAATAACTGTTAAACTTAATTATCATGAAAATAATTTTTTTCCAAAAGAAAAAAAGGTTCCGAGATTCAAGAAGATTAATTTCAGTAAAATCCTCCTTTCTTTGAGTGGTCTCACTTCTGTTAGGCTGTCCAACGTTACAACTAAAATTTCAAAATTGATAATGTAGCAGTGACATTGGGAAATGAAAAAAATGTAGAAAAAAATTTATATTCGAACGATTGTAGAAGATTCTAATGCCTAATGAGCTTCATATTCACTCTGTCACATTAAACCGTCTGTTTTCACTCGCTTTTGGCCTGTTTTTTTTCTCGTGGACAATAATTTTCTACGTTTTTTAGAATCATTAAATTATTTAATTCAGAATAATCAAATATTTAATCACTTTAAATGTCATTTGGTAATAAATGATATGACACCTCTTAAACACTTTTATCATCCTTAAAATTTCTGTAATATCAATTTCAAATCATAGTTTCAAAATTTATAAATATTACATTTTCAAGGCAAAACAATTTGAACTTTATTAGTTTCTGATTCTTTAATTCATTAAAAAAACTAAAATCGCTTGAAATATTTAGAAAATAAATTCAAGAGAGTATAAATTCAAGTATGTTTATTCGTTTGACAATATTGGATAACAAATTAAATCATTCGCCTATATGATACTATTTGAATTTTTCCTCTATCTCTAGTGTCGTTTAGATAGAAAATTATTCTAGTTGTTGGAGAATAATCGCAGATGTTCACTCCGAAATTTTAATTAAATGCGTAATCAAATATTTGTCCTTGATAGTATATCTTAAGTATTGTAATTATTTTAAAAAGACAATCTTGACGTATCTGCTGTAAGAGATAAGAAAACAAGTATATATTTTATAACCTAATGGCGCAGTAGGATATTCATAAGATACAGGATTAATTAAATTCTCCATAAAAAATATAAGTTTTCTTCTAATTATAAAATATGAGAGTTGTCTACACTTTGTTCTCATCCTTGTTGGTTATGAATTCTATTGGTAAATATAATAGAGTAATATATCTATAATTATAAGTAAGTTTTTTATCGGAATTTTTGCAATTTAAGGAATAAGTTCTGAAGACTACTAATCATAGTATAGAGTGCAATTGCTTATATACAAGTATGTATTTTGAGTCGCTGATTATGCAAATAATAGTCAAAAAAGGCAAGACGAGACGTTTAAGGTGGTTTGACCGGAATTGTTCTTGTGTCCAGTCGCAGGGGATCCTTTCCGCATACAGGATAGGGTTTGGCCGGAATTATTTGTTTGAAAGACCACAGGGGATCCTCTCCGGCTGCCGGAATTATATCTGCAAAGAGTCAAAGGAGTTCCTCTTCACCCACAGGGTACGGTTTGACCGGAATTATTTCTGTGAACAGTCATAGGGGTTCCTCTCCGCCCACAGGGTACGGTTAGACCCGAATTATTTCTGTGATCAGTCACAGGGGTTCCTCCTCGTCCACGAGACTTTAAAAAAGTTTTAACCGGAATTATTTCTGTGAAAAGTAAGAGGGGATCCGCTCCACCCACGAGACGTTGAAAAGCGTTAGAGGTGATATATAAGTGCCCTTTGGCTACCCAAGATTCCTGATAGGTTGTGAATTAACGTATCTTTAGGAATAGTCAGGCTTGTCAGAAATGGTCAGAATTTTCATAAATTGTCAGAGAATGTATACTTTAGGAAAAATCTAATCCTCTGTTTCTTGTTGCAGATTTGAGTTCGCAGTTTGACTGCTTACCTAACGGGGCTCCAATTCCTGGCTTTGCTTGTGACGGACCTACTGCTTCTTCTTCTCCGCGACAAGCTCCAAGATGGTCTCTTCCTCTAACTTCTCCTCAGGAGCCTCCCATTCGTGTTCGGTCCAGGTCTCCACGTACCACGTCCCCTCGTACCACGGTTGCTAGTCGCAGTGAAGCGTCTAATCTCATACTTGGATTTAAACTTGAAGAACTTCAATTTATTCGACTCAGTCCCAAGAGGAATCCGAACCGGACTTTCGAACTTCGAAGATACATTTTTCCTCCCAATGAACATATTCAGTTGAGAACAGCCAAAAGTGACCTGAAGCCTATTCCAACCGAAGAACAAATTGTATTGTCAGCGAGAAATGGCGACGTCTTGGCAATATTAATAAGATCAAAGAAACAAACTATTTTCCGTGGAATACACATATCTACTCCCTACGGGGTAAAGCGGGCGAAGATTAATATGTTTAGCGGCGTGGTTAAAAAAATGACCCAAGAAGAAGCTCTGGAATCTCCATTAGGCAACCCGAATCCGATTCGACAGTCTTTCAAACTATTCCTTGTATAAACCACCATTGTTTACATCGTAAATTCGATTTAAAAAAAGATATCGAATTGTTTTTGTAATCATTAATTTAAAATAATAATGTATCTAAAATAATTAATTTAATTTAGCTGGAAAATTGATAGATCATACTGAACTCTAATTCAATTAAACGCATGTGTTATTAATTACTTTACCTCAAACCGGAACTGCCTATTCAGATATTGCAAAATAAATCACAAATTTGATTCATTATCCTTATTTTATTTTGTCCTCTAAAAAATCTAAAAAACGATAAAGAATCTAAAAAAAACAATCTTCTGAAGATATCCCGCAAATTTAATTTTTGTTTAAATCTCTTTTGAATGTATGAATAATCAACATTTAATTCATATTTGACACCCCTTGCGTTCAAAAAAAAAATTTGTCCAAATTAAAAAAATGCTACCCCCTTTGCATTTAAAAACCACCGTTTATAGAAAAATTTGGAATAAATCGTTTGGATGGATTAGGCTGGATAGTGATCACAGGTGGAAAATTAAATTGTATACAATTTTTCAACAATAAAGTATTTTTTATTAAAGGGAATAAAATATAGAGGAGAATTGTCCTAAGTCGGCACTGTGGGTTGAATAGGCACCCTCATGTTTCTCAGAGATGGCGCGCGTGTCAGCCTAACCATTTTTTCGCATGCAGGTTAGTAGACAGACGTAATTTATGCCGGAAATTGTCACTTCAGTTTTTGTCGTGTCTTGCTATTTTTTCGTTGGGTTTTGTTTTGCCTGCATTTTGTTTTCGACATAAACTCTTATTGTTGCTTCTTCGAAAAACTTTCTTCTACTTTTATAAAATATAATAAAAAATCACTTAACGCTGCAGTTCAGTGAAGCTAGCCGCTCTATCCTTTAAATTTTATTCAAGAATTAATAAATATAATAAATTTCTGAACAAAATTATTCAAACAGTTAAGCAAAATTATATGAATTTGTGAAATGTCTAATGTGACTTTTTAAAATTTATTTAAAAATATGTTTCGGGCTCTTTAGAAATTTTTTTTATATATCTTAGTAGAAATACTTTTTTTATCTTAGAATAACATTTGAAAAATTAATCATTGTCTTCTTTTCCAATAATTTTTATTCTTCTGCTGTCGAGAAACTTACTATCTTCCGCCTTTTTCTACCTTTCCCGCAAAAACTCGAACTGAATTAAGAGAACCCAATAAGAATGTCCTACTATTTTGGTGATAAAGTTAATTTTTTTAGTTGAAAAGCCTAGAATTATATTTTTGGCTCGGAAGTGTACAGAAATCATCAATCTTAAATGTTTTGAAATCCACATGAATAATCTCTGGGAATTAGTTGCTCAAAATCCAAAAATTTTCTAGAATTAATAAGAAAGTTTTGTTGTTCCTTGCAAAACTTTTCAAACTCCTCAACATTAATTTTTGAAAATAAAAAACTCATTAACATTTTTTCTAGGAATCATAAGAAATAAAAAGGTACATTTAATCTACAAATAATATCTTTTAGTGTGCTTTGAATTGTTAAGAAATTCTTTTAAAATCAAAAAAGGTCTTAAAATGAGAAAGATCCTTTTTTGACCATTTGGAAAATTTTCAAAAATTTTCAATTATTAGCTTTCATGAGTTTAAATTTTGCAATTACAATTAAAATGGTTGAATTTCGAAAAATATAATTAACAACCTATAAGCATTTAAAATTTGTAGATGATTCAAATCTATTGAAAATAATTGAAAATTTTTAAGTTTTAATATCACGATTCTTAGTAAATAAAAATGTTTTCAGTTTTAAACGAAGTTCAGATTTTAATTTTTATCTATTTGAAAATCTCGCTATTTAAGATGAAATTACCTTTTTTATTGACAAATCATATTTCGGTGCTGAAAATTTAACTGGTTTGGAGACATTTCGAGTTTTTGTCTTCAAAATTAAACATTTTGGTTAAACATGTGTTTTTGGAGATTCATCTCTTTGGTTGAAAATTCTACTACTTTTTTTTAGTTGGTTCTTGTTTAGTTTACTATCATTTTGTTATTGAAAAATTTAACTACTTAATTTTCGTTTGAGAATTTATTTTTTATGAGTTAAAAATTAAACTATTTAGTAAAAAAAACTTTTGTATTTCGTTAAATTTTCGTCTTTTTGATTGCAAAATGAATCAGTTTTGATGAAGATTTAGCTTTTTATTCAACTTAACTTGTTCAAAAATAATTTTTTTAACTTAAACTTTAAAGATTCCAATTTTAGTTAAAAACTTATATTTCTGATTTAAAAATTCAAATATTCAATGGAAAATAAATTTTGCCTGGTTAAAAATTCCACTGTGTAGTTGCAAATTTAAATATTTTGTTAAAAGTTAAATTATTTTTGCACACATAAAACCATTTCTTTTCAGTAATATTTTTTGTCGAAAATGTAACTATTTTGTTGAAAGTAAATTTACGTTTAGTTTAAATTATTTATTGTAACTAAAAATTTAATTATTTTTTTTCTGACGGAAATTTGGCTCTTTTAGTTAGAAATTAACGGTTTGGTTGGAAATTCATGTATTTTATTCAGAAATAATTGTTTTGTGTTAAAAATTCAACTTATGCATTAAAAATTAAGCTCGCTTGTGGAAAATTCATTTTTTTTGTTTAACATTATTTATTTTAGTTAAAAATTGATCTCCTTAGTTAAAAAATGTAACTCTTTTCTTCAGAATTAGTTTATTGTTTTTGTTGGAAATTAATTTTTTAAACGGATATTTTAAATTCAAAATTGATATTTCTTAGTTGAAAATTTATCTAAATGGTTGAAAATTCATATTTTCGTATTGAAAATTCTTCTTTTGGGCTAGGAAATTTAAATCTTTGTTAGGAAATTAACACAATTAAACTATTTTAAAATTTAACTATTTCCCTAAAAAATGTAACCGTTTTGTTAAAAACGTATCTTAAAAATGTAACTTTTTTGTTCGAAAATTCTACATTTTCTTTGAAAATGCATTTAATTTTTGCTTTACATGAAATATTTCAACTAAAAAATTATTGATTTCACTTCTGGTTACGAATTCATCTCTTTTACCAACAAATTCGTCTTTTTGACTTGAAAAATCTATTATGTGGTAAGAAATTCAAATATTTTCTTCAAAATTAACTTTTTCATGAATATTCATATTTGTGGTTGAACATTTTAATTTTCTTAAATTCTTTTCTTTTAGTTAACTACTATTTTTTTTATCTCAAAATTCATCTGATTCATTTCTGTCTGAAAATCCATTCTTTAGAAGTTAGAGGTTAAACTATTTAGTAAAAAGCTCATGTATTTCGCTAAAAATTCTATTTTTTCAGTATAAAATAAATCCTTTTTGTTGAAAATTCATCTTTTTGTTTAAGGCTTAATCTTTCTTTCTACATATTCCTCTGTTTTTGTTGACTTCAATTCATTTAAAACTTGTTTGTTTGTTGAAAAATAATTTTTTAACTTTAAACTAAAAGATTCAATTTTTAATTGAAAATTCAACTGTTTAATGGACAACTCACTTCCTTTGATGGATAATTAACAATATTAAACAAGAAAATTCATTTTTTTTGTTGAAATTCGTCTTTTAGTAGAAAATTATCATTTTTATTTATTTATTTATATCCTATTAAAAGTTCAATTAGTTTGTTGAAAATGCAATTCTTTTTTAAAAGTTTACGTATTTTTTTAGAAGTTTTCCCTTTCTAATTGAAAAATTAACTATGTGTTTATAATTTAAACTTTTTTTTAACATTCTTCTCCTTTTTTTGAAAGTTGAAATATCTAGTTATAAATGTGACTTTTTGTTTAAAAATCAATTTTTTTTGTAGAGAATCTTTTTTGGGTAAAAATTCCAATATTTTGTTTGAAATGTAATATGTTTTAAAGGATTTCCAAAGATTTGAGAATAATTTCAGCGATTTTAACAATAAAGAGTGAAAACAGTAAGGTAAAATAGATAATTAAGTGCCTAATAAATTTTATTTTTTCTATTTTCAAGCAACGAATTGTAGGTATGATAGTTTATTGGTAGTGTGGAGGTGACGTCGCCTGTTTACAAGTTTCAGAATATTGCTTTCTCATTGTTCCTATAAAGCTATAAATTTTAGACACGCGCGTTGTTTTTACAAATTCTCTATTTATCAATTTTCTCATTTCTATATATAGATGACCCATTTTGAAATGCTATATGGCTGATAATCAAAAAGTTGGCAAACATCATGGATCTAGAATATTATTCGCTTGTGGTTAGAAAATTAATTTTTTTAATTGAAAGATCCAATGGTTTAATACACGCAGTTTTTAAAAATAAATTTCAGAATTACAGAATAAAAACTTTTTTCTCGTTTCCAATTAAGAAAAACATAATAATTTTAGTAATGCAGTCGAATTCACACAAAATACTTTCTTCACAAAATATATCCTACACAGAAATAAATATTAATTATTTTGTACCGAAGTTATTCTTAGGGCATTATAAAGAAATATATATTTACCGATATTTTCCTCCACAAAATATATTCGACAAAAATATTAAAAAGAATAAATAAAATACTTCTTACACAAAGTAGATTTTTTGCAACACTTTAAACCAGTTTAATTTTTAGGCCATAAAAAAAGTTTTTTTTGCTTCAAAAGCTTAAATTCCAAAATATTTACTTTTAAGTTTCCTCATTTCTGGAAGTTTAACTATTAACTTCTTCAACATTTGAAAATCTCATATTGGGAGTCTTGATAGCCAGTTATAAGTTTAATAATTTTATATTTAAATAATTTAAATTATTTTGTTTCGACTTTAGGCAGTTTCCAATTAATTAATTTAATATTTAAATATTCTAAATCTTTGGTTTTTAATTTTAAACGTACCAATTTGTCTCGCTTTTAAAATATTTAAAAAATTTTAAATATGAAATTGAAATACCTGATAGTTTTTACACTTTTGAGTTTAAAGGATTTCTAATCAAGAAAACTGAAACAAATTAATTTTGGAATAAATTCGAAACTAATTCAAATTTAGAGATTGATTAAATAATTTTTTATTTTAAAATTTTCAGAAATGTTGAGCATTTTAAATTCACATTACAAGAACCAAATTTTAAAATGATATATGGTAATTCTAGTTCGTATCCTGTTTTTTAATTTTTCATATTTAATGTAATATTTTAACATTTTCCGATGTTTAGTTTAGATGATTTAAAATAAAAAACTTAAAATTGTATGAATTTCGTAAATTAACTTATATTTATAATTGAAAATTCAGTTTTGAAATTAAAAATTATCTAAAATTTTTCTAGCAATCATAAGGAAATTTGTTTATTCGCTTGGAGTCTCTCAAAATTCTTAACAAACTTTAAACATTTTTTTCAGTTTTACAAAATCTACATTTACTTTTTAATTCATTAAAATATTTAAAAATTTGATAATAATTGTTTAAATTGTTTCACAACTGCTAAATACTTCTTAGGATTATTTGAAGTTTCCATTTTTTTCAAAGATTGTTCAAACAAAAAAAATGTTCTTAAAACGAAAGAGATCCTTTTTTGAGAATTTTGAACTTTTAAAAAAATTCAATTCTTAGCTTTCCTAAGCTTAAATTTGCCAATTAAAATTGAAGTTATTGAAATTAAAGAAATATAATACGCAATTTAAAAGTTTAAAATTTGTAGACAATTCAAATCTATTTAAAATAATATAAAATTTAAAAGGTTGAAAATGAAAAAGTTTCAATATCACGATCTTTATTAAATGAAATTTTTTCAGTTTTTAAGGAAATTCGGACTTTAATTTTTGAGCTTCCGTAGAAGGATTTTTTTGAGTTTTACTTTTTCCCATTTCAAATTACTTTTTATTTTGAACGTTTTTCTTTATATAATTCAATTTTAATGGTTTATGAGTGAAAATTTGTCAATTTTGATCAGTGGTTATGGCAGTGAATTTATTTATTGATCTTAGAAAAATTGATCTTATTAATTTTAATGTTCGATTATAATGTTTTTAATGCAGTAACAACCTAAAATTTCAGAAGGTCAGCTATTAATTAGAAATAATACAACTGTAGTTAGTTCCTATGAATTTTGAATAATTCAATATTCAAAATTATAATTTGAAAATATTTCATTATCAACTTTTTGAAATTGTATTTCTTAAATCACAATCTGAATTAATTCAAAATTATCTAATTATAAAAAATATAAGTCTTAAATTTGTGAATTTTGAGGGATTTTGATTTTAATATTTTGAGTTTCAAATTATTCAACTTGAAACGCTTCTATTTATAAATCATATGAATTCAGTTTTTTTTTTCATTCGAAATAATGGAACGACTTACTATAAAATTGTTCGACTTGGAAAATTTTCAATTGAAAATCGTTTAATAAATCCCTTTCAAATTTCAAAAGCTTTCAATTCAAAATGTTATGAATTATGGTTTTAAAATAAAAAAATTAAATATGTTTGGTAGGAGAACTATGTATTGAGTAGTAAATATCTTTTTAATTTGAAACAATATTTCATGAAATACAGATTTTTATAGACAAAGAAATTAAATTAAATTGTAAATAATTTTGTTTTGCCGTCTGTAATTAGCGCCTTTTAAACACGTTATCTAGTGTGTGTCTTGTAGGTGACGCCGCCTGTTTAAAAATTTCAGAATATTGCCCTCTCATTGTTTCAATAAAGATGAAAATACGACACACTCTCGTTCTTTAGATAAATTCTTCTACTTGGCACATTTATGATTTCTAGTTATAATATTCTTTTTATTTCATATATTTTAACTAAGAAATTAGCAAGGTCAAATATTGTGAAATGAATAAAAATTAAAAAAATACGTCTGTACTATATTATCCATATTAATAATTATTTTTAAAGATTTTGAATCTTTTATCGAAAAAATATATTTTTTAGTAATTTAGTCGACCTGGAACACTATTGAACCGATTGGTAATAATTGAATCATAGATTCTAAAAATTATATCAGAGTCTAGAAATTAAAACATGCTGGGAATAAAAAATAATCCAAATCAAATTTGTTGCTTGAACAATTATTATTATTTTAGTAATTTATCGTGAGAGTAATTTTTTTCCAAAGATGAAATTGTCCAATTTCAACTCTTTGATTGTTAATGGCTGACAAAAAACAGGTTCCTCTACTTATTGGTATACAAAAGTTCTGAAGTCCATGATCGCTCTTTAAGTAGAAAATCCGAAATATGGTCAGCCACTGGTAATCATTAAGGCTCTTGGCATGTAGAATTGCAATTAAAATAAAATTCGCTAGATAATGTTATTTTTTAAATCCGTGATTAAGAAATTAAAAAAAAAGAAAATCTAGATTTTCATGATTTGGAATGACTTTCGAATTCTGTAGCCTACGAGACGCTGCCTTCAGGCGGCTTAATGCTGACCTCGTCAACTTAATATCTTTATTTGCTACTACTGTTCCATATACTGTTCTATTTTTAATATCCTTTTTACGGTTTTGATTAAGTGAAATAAAATAATATTGATAAACTAGAACAAAAAAGGAGTTATAGGAGCAGACAATATTTATTATTTAAACCATTTTTTAAAAGTTTAGATTCGGGATTTTTCAAAATCGGTAATATTAAAAACTGCCAAGAATGCTCTTTTTCCGGAATTTTCCAATTTGAGAATTTTATATTGCTAAAAATGCTGCAAATTAAGAAAATTTCCTTAAAATCTGCGGGATTATTTTTCGACAATTTCAATTCTATTAAAATGGACAAAATTTTCTTGCTAAAATTTTATATATTTTTCAATGTTTTGAAATATTTTAAGATAATCACTTTGAATTAATTGTTCAACAAATAAATCTTTTCAAATTTTGTTATAAATAATAAAATTTTTTTGGTATTCTCTTGAAACCTTTCAAAATTTTTAATAACCTGCGAATTTTATTCAAAATTCTTAGAAAATCCACATGTACCTTTTAATTTTTTAAATATTTAAAATATGAAATAATTGTTTCTAAAATTGTCAAAATGCTGCTAATTAATAAAATCTACGAGATTTTTTTCGAAAATCTTGGATATTTCGTGGAACTTCTCGGAATCCTTTAAAAAGTCTCATAAAATTAACTTTGTTTAAATCTTTCAAAATTCTTAACAAATTTCTAATTTTGTTTTAAAATTCTTAAAAAATCGACCTGTACATTTTATATTTTTTAAATGTTTTAAAATATCGAAATATTGTTTATAAAATTGTTAAAATCCTGGAAATTGAAAAAACCAACGAGATTATTTTTCGAAAATTTTGAATAATTCCTTAAATCGTTTTAAATCCTTTAAAATAGAATAAGAAATTTTTTTATTTTATTGTAATAATTCAAAATTCTGAGCAACCTTCGAATTTTGTTTTAAAATTCTTACAAATTCTAAATGTACTTTTAATTTTTTTAAATCTCTTCAGATTTTAAATAATTTTTTAATTTTTTTCAGCATTTTTTAATTCCTTCTATAACCAATAGAATTTCTCGAACATTTTTTGAAAATTTTTTCAAAAAATCTTTCAAAATTCTTAGCAACCTTTATTTCTTTTAATGTTAGAAAATATACATTTACTTTTTAATGTTTTGAAATCTTTTCAAAATTTGAAACTCCTGCGATCCTGCAATTTAAAAAACTCGTCTCAAAATCGACGAGATTCTGTTTCGACAATTTTAGGAATTTCATGAAGTCTGTCGAAATCTTTTTACATATTATTTTAAAATTAATTTTTTAGCAGAAAATATCATTTTAAATTTTTGTAGTACTTTTTTCAAAATTTTACAAATTTTATATTTATTCTTTTGAAATCTTTTCAAATTTTATATGAATGTTCCTAAAATTGTTAAAAAACTGGAAATTTAAAAAATCGCCTCAAAATAGACGAGATTTTTTGCGAAAATTTTGGACATTTCGTTAACGGTTTTGAAATGTTCTTAAATTTTCCCTTTAAATTAATTTGAAACAATTTCAAATTTCTCGAGGAATCACAAGAAAATTGATTTATTCTGTTAATTCTGGAACAAATTATACATGTACTTATCAATTTTTTCCAAATATTTTTAAATTTCAAATAATTGTTTAAATTATTTAAAACTTCTAAATATTTTTCTGAATGATTCCAATTTCCCATATAATTCTTGAAAAATATTTCAAACTTAAGAAAATGGAGTCTTCTTAAATCACATTTTTTTATCGAAAATTATTCCAGAATTTTCCAGGAATAATAAGGAGAATTCGTAACTGCCCACATGGTTGTTAATAATTTTTCGAATTAAAAAAAAATTCGAAATTTTCTGTTTCAAAATCTTACAAATTCTACATTTATTTCTTAATTTTTTTAAATCTTGTCAAATTGTAAATACTTGTTTAAATTGTTTCCAAACTTATAAATATATTTTTAATCTATTGGAATTTTTCAAAAAATCTTTCAAACTTACACCAATGGAGTGCTCTTAAAGTCAATTTTTTTAAATCGAAAATTATTTCAAATTTTTCTTTGAATAATAAGGGAATTCCCATATTTTCTTGAAACCTTTCAAAATTCGTAACCATCTTCAAATTTTCTTTTATTTTCTGAAAAGAACATTTGTTTTTCAATCTTTGCACATTTTTGCAAATTACGAATAATATTTTCTAAAATTGTTAAAAATCTTGCAAATTAAAAAAAAACGCTTAAAAATTGCCGAGATTTTTTCTCAAAATTTTGAATATTTCGTTAAATGTTTCGAAATCCTTTAAAATAATAAATCTAAATTAATGTTTTTAAATCAAAAATCATTTTAAACATTTCTAGGAATAATAAGGGAATTTCTTTATTTTCTTAAAACCTTTCAAATTTTTTTGGATATTTCGTTAAATGTTTCGAAATCCTTTGAAATTATCTCTTTAAATTACTTTTTTTTAAATCAAAATTCTTTCCAAATTTTTCTAGAAATAATAAGGAAATTTCTGTATTCTCTTGAAATCTTTCAAAATACTTAGCAACCTTCGAATTCTGTTTTAAAATTCTACAAAAATCTATATGTGCTTTTTATTTTTTGAAATTCTTTAAAATATTCAAAAATTGCTTGTAAAATTGTGAAACCCCTTCATATTTCAGTAAATTTGTCGAAATCATTTAAAATAAGCTTTTTAAATTAATTTCTTTGAATCAAAATTCATTCCAAATTTTTCAAGAAATAATAAGGAAATTTCTGTATTCTCTTGAAATCTTTAAAAATGCTTAACAACCTTCGAATTCTGTTTTAAAATTCTACAAATATCTACACGTACTTTTTAATTTTTTGAAATCCATTGAAATATTCAAAAATTTTTTCTAAAATTGTGAAACCGCTTCAAATGAAAAAAAAGTCTACGAGGTTCTTGTTCGAAAATTTGGGATATTTCGTTAAATGTTTCGAAATCATTTAAAATAATCTTTTTAAATAAATTTCTTTGAATCACAATTCATTCCAAATATTTCTAGAAATAATGAGGAAATTTCTGTACTCTCTTGAAATCTTTCAAAAATTTTAACAACCTTCGAATATTGTTTTAAAATTCTTACAGAATATACATGTACTTTTTAATTTTTTTGAAATCTTTTAAAATGTTAAAAAATTGTTTCTAAAATTGTGAAACCCCTTCATTTTTCTGTAAATTTGTCGAAATCATTAAAAATAATCTTTTGAAATTAATTTATTTGAATAAAAATTCATTGCAAATTTTTCAAAAAAAATAATAAGGAAATTTCTGTATTCTCTCGAAATCTTTCGAAATTCTTAACAACCTTAGAATTTTGTTTTAAAAATCTTACAACATTACATACACTTTTTAATTTTTTTAAATCCTTTAAAATATTCAAAAATTGCTTCTAAAATTGTGAAAATCTTTCCAATGCAAAAAATCGACGAAATACTTTTTCGAAAATTTTAGATATTTCGTAAGATTTGTCGAAATCATTAAAAATAATATTTTTAAATTAATTTCTTTTAATCAAAATTTATTCCAAATTTTTCTAGAAATAATAAGGAAATTTTTGTATTCTCTTGAAATCTTTCAAAATTCTTAACAACCTTTGAGTTTTGTTTTAAGAATGCTTACAAAATTAATTAATAATCTTTTTAAGTTAATTTCTTTAAATCAAAATTCATTCCAAATTTTTCTAGAAATAATAAGGAAATTTCTGTATTCTCTTGAAATCTTTCAAAATTCTTAACAACCTTCGAATTTTGTTTTAAAATTATTAAAAAATCTACATGTACTTTTTAATTTTTTGAAATCTTTTAAAATGTTACAAAATTGTTTCTAAAATTGTTAAACCCCTTCATACATCAGTAAATTTGTCGAAATCATTTAAAATAATCTTTTTAAATTAATTTCTTTGAATCAAAATTCATTCCAAATTCTTCGGGAAATGATAAGGAAATTTCTGTATTTTCTAGAAATCTTTAAAAATTCATAACAACCTTCGAATTTTGTTTTAAAATTCTAGAAAAATCTACATGTACTTTTTAATTTTTTGAAATCCTTGAAAATATTCAAAAATTGCTTCTAAGATTGTGAAAATATTTCCAATTAAAAAAATCGAAGAGATACTTTTTTGAAAATTTGGGATATTTCGTAGGATTTGACGAAATCATTTAAAATAATCTTTTTAAATTAATTTCTTTGAATCAAAATTCATGCCAAATATTTCTAGAAATTATAAGGAAATTGATGTATTCTCTCGAAATCTTTCAAAATACTTGGCAACATTCGAATTTTGTTTTAAAATTCTTACAAAATCTACCAGCACTTTTTAATTTCTTTAAATCTGTTAAAATATTAAACAATTGTTTCTAAAATTGTGAAAACACTTCAAATTAAAAAAAAATCTACGAGATTCTTTTTCGAAAATTTTGGATATTTCGTTAAATGTTAAAATTTCTCAACCAACAAAAAATCTTTTAAAATTTGTTTAGACATAAAATTTCTTTATATCCTTGAAACCTTTCAAAATTCTTAAAAACCTTCAAAATTTTTAAAACTCTTGCAAATTAAAAAAATCGCCTTGATATTGACGAGATTCTTTTTTAAAATTTTTTGAAATTTCGTTAAATTTTTGTAGGAATCATCAGGAAATTTGTTTAATCTGTTAAAACCTTTGATATTTCTTAACAGTATTCGATTTTGTTTTCAAAATCTTACAAAATCTACATTTACTTTTTAATTTTTTGAAATCTCTTCAAACTTGAAAGAATTACTTAAAATGTGTTTAAACAATTCTAATCATCAATCAATCAAATTCTAAGCATTAAAGATGATTAGAGGTTAAAAAAAAAAAATAAGAAAAACCTTTGGTATTTAAAAAAATGCTCTTAAGAACTTTTAGATTGTTTTTGAACAATTTTGGGATACATTTGAATGTTTTTAAATCTGAGCAAAGAACAAACTAAAAACAGCCGCTGAAGGTCACATTGACGCATTGAAGCGAGGTCGCAAGTAATCAAGATTTCGACAACAATGTATGCGAGACTTCCGGACAACTAATAAAATAAAATTACAACAATTAAAAATTATTCTTTCTTATTTAATTCATAAATTTTTTAATTAAATAAATTCTCCAATTCCCTGAAAAATTTAATTATACCACTAAATGTATCACGACCAGTTAAGTTGCAATGCACGGGTTCCCCCATAAATCGAAACACGTGAAGCGCTTCATGACCGTGATTCCTTATCAGCAAAAGTTTTGTCGTACACTTCAAAAAATTTGTTTTTTAATGATATCATATAAAGAAAAATCTCCCCAGTAAAAAATGAAAAATTTATTCACTCTATTTGCAGATGAGAGTAAATTAAAAATCTTAATTTAAATTAAAAAATTCTTATCAGTCAGGAACAAAAATCAGGTCATTACTTTTGCATTTAGTGTGTCATACGAGAGAATCGTATAAAAGATGTTGATCAGACCTGAGAGCATCAGTTTCCTGTGACTCCTCGATCAGACCTAGACTCATCGGAAGTGAAACAGAGGCTTTTTATATTTTTTAATATTAAGTTAAGATCATGGCATCGGTTGAGTCCTTTGTTTTATTGTGCATTTTGTATTTGGTGAAAGACTCCGTTGTTAACGGTAAAGTATTACATTTTATTTTCCTTTTTAATTTAATTTACACCCAGGTGTCAATTTTGAATGCGATAATCGGACTTTAGACAAGAATAGATAATAAAAGATAAATAAAAATAAAAGATAATACAACATTAAAGTTAAAGGTCAACAAATTGACAACTATAAGTTGGTGATTGTGAATGCTCTTTTGTTAAAGCTCTTTTGTTAAAGCTTTGTTAAGGCTTATTCTCATCACGTATTTCGTGCTTCGCCCTCGATTTTGTCTAAAATGTGAACATTTCTACATTATCTGGAACACTATTTTTTCAAATGTATATAATTTTTATTTGTGAAACTCAGCTTGGTACTAAATTAACGGAAAGGTACTCAATGTTATTTTTACAATTTAAACCAAAAATAGGCATTATAGCGTAAAGTGGCTCGAATAAAATTTTACGATATAATTTATTCGAAAAAATTCATTAGTTGCATTATTTTTCAAAGATTTGATTTTTTTATTCTGAATGTTATTTTTCACGATTGAAACAAAAACATTGTTTTTTTAAAATGATTTTTTGTGCCGTAAAAATTTGAATTTTGAATTTTTCGAAAAAATTGAAAAAGTTGTTATATAACAACCTCGTAGGTGCTTCAAAAAGTAATGTTTTTCTTTTCTTGACTTTCTTCATATTCTTCGATTATTTTTTTAAATTTTGTAAGTGCTATAACTCTGGTCATTTTTTTATCAAAAAAAGTCATTAGAGTCAAAATATTCGTATTTTCTAGTGCAACCAATAACTGTAAAAAGAATTTTTGAATTTCCAAAAAAAAGTGGACTCAAAAAATTTCAAAATGCGCTCACTTTTTGGATTTTTATCCAAAATGGCTGGCTAGCGAACTTGACATTCAGATTTCAACAGTAAAAAATTAATTTTTTCAAAAGTTATCGTGCTCCAGGCCAGCCATACTTAGGCATACAGACAGACATACAGACAGATACATTCGTAGAAACCTGTTTTTCGGATTCAGAGGGCCTCAGAAGGTGTATATTTGCCATGAACGCAAAAATATATAGTTCTAAATAAAAAAAAATATTGCTTACTGAAAGAACGGTTCAAAGTTCATATACTCAAAAATTTTCTATTTTTTATAAAAAAAATATAAACAGCCATATTTTAAAATTAAAGAACAAACTGTATAAGAGAAAAATATATATTTTTTTAATTCAACTGTTTTTGATAAAATTTGCATGGGTTAAAGTTTCTTCTCTTTAGCTTAAAATAAACTATTTGGGGGAAAATTAGATTTTTTCGTTGCAAATTAATTAACTGAAGATTGAACTTTCTGCTTTGTATTTTTTTTATTGAAAATTCGTCTCTTTTGGTTGAAAATTAATTTTATAATTGATCTTTAACCATTCAATTTTTTGGTTGAAAAATCATTTCTGAGTTGATAATGTATCTAATTCTTATTTAAATTCGGTTTTCTTTTCTTGAACATTGATCTTTTTAGTTGAAAAATTCTATCATTTTTTTGAATATTGACTTTTTTGTTTAGAAAATTACTATGCTACAAATTTTTTTTAAATTCGTCTTTTGTGGTTCAGTTGAGCGGCCTTTAAATCAACCTCTTAGATGAAAATTAATGTATTTGATTAAAAACTCGTATTTTTTGGCTGAACATTAATCTTGATTGTTAGTAATTAATATTTTTGGTAAAAAAATCAGTTTTCGGTTGAAAATTCAACTACTTTTCTTAAAATTAGATTTTCTTTTCTTGAAAATTAATTTTTTTATTTGTAAATTGATTTTCTTTTAAAAAATTATTATAAAAATTATTACAAAAATTATTATAAAAATTATTATAAAACTTAAGTATTTTATTTAATATTCGATTTTTTTGTTCATATTCAACTGTATTTTATTTAGTATTAAAATCTTTTTAGAATTCGTTATTTATTTAAAATTATGCTACTTTGTTAAGAAGTAATGGAAAATTCCATTTTTTTATCTAAAAATTTCACTATTCCATTATTGGTGAATTTTTTTAAATTTAATTATTTTGTTGGAAATTCGTTTTCTTTTGTAGAAAATGTCCTTTTTTTAATTAATACTTTAAATATTTATGATGAAATTTATTTATTTTGTTGACATTTGTCTTTCTAGTAGAAAAATAATCCTCTTCTTCTTTGAAAGCTCATCCTTTTCGGTTGAAAATTGAACTGTTTCATTTTTGGTTCAAAATTTGTTATTTGAAAATTTTACGATTTGATAAAAAAATTAAGAATCATATCAAAACAATTAATTTGAATTTTTTCAATACACAATAATGTTATGTGTGTAAAATTCAGAACTAGGCAAGAAAAAGTCAGCAGTAATTAGATTACATTTTTTCTCTTCAAACTGAATGAGTGCTTTTGTAATTTTTTTCCTAATTAAAGATACATTTTAAAAAATAATTTTTATAAAAATTCAAGAATTCTTGACCAAAAAGTTGAATCTTTAAGAAAGAAAGAAAATTTTTTTGCTAATCTTTAAGAAAGCTGTTTAAATTTGAAACCAAGTTGTTAAATTTTTAAACAAAAAGGTTAATTTTCTACCGAGATAAACTAAATAAAATGTAAGAATTCTCAAGCAACACATTAAATTTTCAACTTTAAAAGGTGTATTTTTAAACAAAAAGAATAATTTAGTACGAAAAAAGACGATTTTTAACAAATTTCAAGAATTCTGAACCAAAAAGTTCCATTTTCTAAAAAGAATGAAAACATTTTTTAATTTTTAAGAAAGTAGTTCAACTTTGAAACCTATTTGTTAAATTTTTAATTAAAAAGATACATTTTTGAAGAGTAAGATTAATTTTCTACCGAAAAAAAGGAATTTTTAACAAAATTCAAGAATTCTAAACCAATAAGTTAATTTTTCAACTAAAAAGTGAACTTTTTAAACAAGTGAATTAAGTTAATACCAAAGAAGACGAATTTTTAACGAAATTCAAGAATTCTGAGTCCCAAAGGTGAATTTTTAAACAAAAATATTAATTTACTACAAAAAAAATTTCTAATAAAATTCAAGAATTCTGCCCAAAAAGTTGAATTGTTAAGTAAATAAAATTTTTTCAACAAAATGATTAATTTAATACAAACAAAAGGAATTTTTAATAAAACTCACGATATCTCAACTACAAAATTAAATTTTCAAATAATAAATGTAAATTTTTAAACAAAAAGATTTATTTACTACCAAAAAGACGAATTTTCAATAAAATTTAAGAATTTTCAACCAAAAAATTATTTTTTCAACTTGAAAAAGTCGCATTTTTAAACAAAAATATGAATTTACTACGAAAAAAAATTTCTAATAAAATTCAAGAATTCTGACCAAAAAGTTGAATTGTTAAGTAAATTAATTTTTTTTAAACAAAATGACTAATTTAATACAAACAAAAGGAATTTTTAATAAAACTCACGATATCTCAACCACAAAGTTAAATTTTCAAATAATAAATGTAAATTTTTAAACAAAAAGATTCATTTACTACCAAAAAGACGAGTTTTCAATAAAATTGAAGAATTTTCAACCAAAAAATTATATTTTCAACGTGAAAAAGGCGCATTTTTAAACAAAAATATTAATTTACTAAAAAAAAAATCTCTAATAAAATTCAAGAAATCTGAATAAAAAGTTGAATTGTTAAGTGAATAAAATTTTTTTAAACAAAATGATTAATTTAATACAAACAAAAGGAATTTGTAATAAAACTCACGATATTTCAACCACAAAGTTAAATTTTCAAATAATAAATGTAAATTTTTAAACAAAAAGATTCATTTACTACCAAAAAGACAAATTTTCAATCAAATTTAAGAATTTTCAACCAAAAAATTATATTTTCAACTTGAAAAAGGCGCATTTTTAAACAAAAAGATTAATTTACTATCAAAAAAGATGAATTTTTAAGAAAATTAAAAAACTCTGAACCAATTTTTTAGTTTTTTTTTAGAATTTTTTAGTTCCATTTTTCAGATAGAGAGAACATTTTTTTAATTTTTAAGAAAGTGGTTCAACTCTGACACCCAGTTGCTACATTTTTTATCAAAAAGATAAATTTTTAAAGAAAAAGATTAATTTTCGGCCCAAAAAAAACAAACAAATTTTTAACCAAATTCAAGAATTCTAAACCAATAAGTTGAACTTCCAATTTAAAAAAGTTATTTTTTAAACAAGAAGATTAATTTATTATAATTTATTATAATTTATTATAATTTATTATAATTTGCTACAAAAAAATACGAATTTTCAAGAAAATTTCAGAATTATGAACTAAGAAATTGAATTTTTAACTTTAAAATGTGAATTTTTAAACAAAAATATATATTTACTACCAAAGAAGACGAATTTTAAACCAAAATTCAAGAATTCTGAACCAAAAAGTTTAATTTTGAACTAAAAAAGAAGATTTTGAAAACAAAATAATGAATTTACTAACCAAAAAGACGAATTTTTAACCAAATTGAAGAATTCTTAACCAAAAGGTTCCATTTTTGAGAAAGAACACATTTTTTTAAATTTTTAAGAAAGTAGTTCAACTCTGAAATCTCGATGCTATATTTTCGTAGAAAAGGACGCATTAAAAATAAAGATTAATTTTCTAACAAAAAAGACGAATTTCTAATAAAATTCAAGAATTCTGAACCAAAAAGTTGAATTGTTAACTAAATAAAGTTTTTTTTTAATCAAAATGATTGATGTAATATCAACAAAAGGAATATTTTAATAAAACTCTCAAAATCTCAACCACAAAGTTAAATTGTCACACAAAAAATGTGAATTAAAATATATATATATATATATATTTACTACCAAAAAAGACGAATATTAAATGAAATTCAAGATATCTGAACCATAAGGTTCCATTTTTAAGAAAGAACACATTTTTTTAATTTTTAAGAAAGTAGTTCAACTCTGAAATCTAGATGCTAAATTTTTGTAGAAAAAGACACATTAAAAAAAAGATTAATTTTCTACAAAAAAAGACGAATTTCTAATAAAATTCACATTAAAAAATTAATTCAACAGAATAAAGAAATTTCTTCATTATTCCCAAAAAAAAATTAAAATAATTTTTTACTCTGAAAAATTAATTTAACGAGAATTTCCAAAATTTTAGAAAAAGAATCTCTCCGATTTTAAGGCAATTTCTTTTGTTAGTAGAATTTTCAACAATTTTAGGAACATTTGTTCGAAATTTGAAAAGATTTCAAAAGATTAAAAAGCAAATGTATATATTGTGCGATTTTGAACAAAAATGTGAATGTTGTTAAGAATTTCGAAAGGTTTCAAAAAATAAAGATATGTCCTCATTATCGCTAGAGAATTTAAAATTTGAAAAGATTTAAAAGATTAAAAAGTAAATGTAGATTTTGCAAGATTTTGAAAAAAGTTTATATTTTTTAAAGAATTTTAAAAAGTTTCAAACGAATAAAGAATTTTTCTCACTATACGTAGAAACATTTGAAATGATTTTTGATTTTCAAAAATTAATTTTAAGAGAATATTTAAAAAGATTTCAGAACATTGAAAAGTTTTTGTAAACTTGGCGCCGGAGAACTTTGTTGATTTTGTAAATTTTGTAATGAAGTTCCAGATCAAAGCTTTAGAAAATTTTGAATTAATTATTTTTCGTTATTGGTTAAATTGCAACAAATATTGATTTCTGAGTAATTGGCAAATTATAAAAATGAAGAAATTCAGTTTCAACATTTTATTTTTTCTTCTCTCAATTATTTTTATTTTGACCTCAATTTTCTGAAAATCCTGATGTGATAGACAGTGTCACATAAAAAAGGTAGAAAACAAATTTCAACGAAAGTATAAGTTGAGAGGAAAAATAATTGTTAATACAAAATAAAAATGTTAATTAACTATTATTTGTTTAATTTATTTGATTTTGAGCCTAGAAATTGCGGAGAAATTTATATTTGGATCATTTATAATTTTTCGAAAATTGAATTTTTTTGGAATTGCCTCAAGATTTTAGTAATTTTTTAATTATTTCAAAACTTGTAAATAAACGTTAAAACTATTCTAAAATTTGCCAGGGAATTTAGTTAAAGTATTTGTAATTTGTTTTTTTGTTGGTACCTGCACTTTTTTTTTTAAATTGGAATTCGTAAATTAAGGTATTCTAAGTTTTCTCCCATTATTTTATTTTTCTAATTTATTTGAAAATGTGAAAAAGTTGAGAAATTACAGTGGCGTAGCAAAATGTTAATAAAAGAGTTAATTAAAATATGTAATATTCTTGAAGAATCATTTCAAATTCGAATTTTATTTTTTAGAAATAAACTTTTAGAATTAAAATTCATCATTTGGAAATTGTGATTTCTGAAAATCCAAACAAAAAAGTTTCAAAGGTTGTGCTGCAATTTGGGAAAATATAAATGATAAAGAGTGGAATTACTAAAAAATATTATTTATGACATCATAATTAATTTAAAATATTACACATTTATAATAATAGTGAGAATGATATATGAATTTTAAATTGTAAAATTCCAAATTAAATACTCTTCAATTTTAACATATTTGTTATTCTTGAATTATAAAAATATAGATTTATAAATTGTTCTATCGTTAAGACTTATATTTTAAAGAAATGTAATTTTTAATATATTTTGTTATTAGTTTAATATTGAAGATTCACGACTAAAAACTCTTCAATGTTAATGACTTAACTTAAAATGTGTCATTTTTTAATATTTGAAATTAAGGATTTTTCATTATCATTATTATTATTTTATAAAATATCAATAATTCTGGGACGTTTTTTTAAACTGATCATGAAAGCAACTTTAAAGGAAATCCAACGTTTTTTCCCGACAATACGGATAAGAATCTTATAGCTACATTTTAGTAAAGGAATAAAATATTAAAAAATGAACTTTTTTAATTTTACGTCTGTAAAAGTGGTACTCTGCTTTACATAAATTTAAATATTAAATTATAAATTTAACTACTTTTTAAGCTCGATTAAATGATGATAAATACAATTTTATTAAGTTTTTTTTCAATTTTCAGCTATGTTATTGTTTCCAATTTAAATAACTGAAAAGATTCCAAATTTTTTTTCACCTATTGCATTTTTACATTCTCATCATTTATGATTGAGAAAGTATTAGAATTGACGGAAATTTGACACCACCATGTTTCAACGGATCTCCACGTTTCGTGACCCCTTGAATCCGAAAATGAAGTTCTTACGACGGCGTCTGTCTCTCTGTACGTCCGGCCATCCGTCCGTCCGTCCGTAAACACTATAACTCTCGAAAAAATTAACGGATCAAATCCATTTTTGGCACACTTTTTTTTAGGTCCCAAAAAAAGAACGAATTCGTTAACCAGCCATTTTCGATAAAAATTCAAAAAGTGAGCACATTTTGAAAATTTTTTAGACCATTTTTTTCTGAATTTGAAAATTCTATGTAAGGATATTTACATTATTAGAGAAGAAGAACAATTTATCATAACGACTTTTTTCGATAAAAAAATATGCTCAGAGTTATGGCATTTTCATAATTTTTTAAATCAATCGTAAATCAAAATTTTAAGCCAAAAAACGCACGATATGAAAAAAGTCAAGAGAAGAAAAACATTTCTATTTGATAGACCTTCAAGATTATCATAACAGCTTTTTTGATTTTCTTGAAAAATCAAAAATTCAAATTTGAATAGCACAAAAAATAATGAAAAATCAAAAATTCAATTTTTTTGATAAAACTAGACAGGATACGAAAAAAGATGAATTAAAAAAAATTGTGATACCAAAAAAGATCTACAAATTCGTTATTAATCACTTCTTGATAGGACGCTTAATTTTTGTTTTATTCGCGAAAAATAACATTTAAAATAAAAAAATAGCAAATTTCTGGAAAAACGACAGAAGTAGCGAAAAAAAATTATTTTTTTTAAAATTGCTTGCCCGAAAAAGAGCTACAAATTTGTTATGAATAACTTTTTGATAGAAGATCTCATCATTTATGATTGAGAAAGTATCAGAATGGCCAAACAAGGCAAACTACGAAAAAAGTCTCAAAGAGAAATTAGAGCTTTTGAAAAATCCTGCAAAATGTCTTTTAACCATTTTCCAATATGATTCGTAATTTTGTTTTTATTTATCGTAAGAAATATGTAGAGAATTGAAAATTCCAATATTACGCCAAAAGGCGCGAGAGTCGTAAAAAATATAAAAGAAGACTTGTAGGATATTTTGCTTTATCCATAAAAAATATGAAAACAAAAAAATACTAAAAAAAGGATTGTAGTTTTTTGTTAAGTTTCAGGTGTTTCATTCAAGCATTTCAAATACAAAGAAAAGATATCCGAGCGCGAGATTTAATATCCGCGCACCCTAGGCGCGCTCAAACTTACCAGCGAAGCAGATTTTTTTATAATATAACTCATTGTACTTTAATACCGTAGTTAATTATAAAAAATAAAGAGTTGCAATAATAATTTTGAATTTTGTTACTCGAGGGATAAATATGGTCGACGAATAAATATGTTAATTAAGGGATTTAGAAATTTTCTGTGAAAAGATTTTTAGAATAAGAAAAAATTCTCTAAATATTCCAAAATTTTTTTAACGTCCTATTTTAGCCAGAAATTTTTTTATAATTTTGTGGTAAATTGTCATATCAGTCCCCAGCACATTTATTTTGTACGAAAAAAATCGTTTAGGCGGTTTTCAAGAAACAAAAAACGTTTTCATTTTTCTTTTCCCCTACATAATTTAAAAAAAAATTTAAAGGTTAAAATTACAGATTAAAAATGATTTTAAGATAATATATTTTATCTTTGCCTTTTGATTATTTAAAACATATTATCAATGTTATTGAAACTTTTAATTTAGAATTAAAAAACCCTTTTTATAATATTAGGTATGCTGAGAGGCATCCTAAATGAAAGAAGGGATCTGCATCAAGGAATCCGAGATGAACTTAAGGAACGTCATCAGGAACACCTAGAGGAACGTTGGGAACGTCATCATGAACTTCTTGAGCATTTGCACCCTACAGCTACATCCAAAAGCTTGGGAACCAGCTTCAACCTTGGACCAATTAGTTTTAGTAGTGGTTTAACATCCGCCTCAGCAAATGCTGAAGCTGGAGGATCAGCCCAGACTGGGGATCAGGGAGGTTACAGAGGTCCAGGTGGTAACGCCGGGGACAATTCCAACGTTCAAGCTGCCACCAATGCAGAAGCTCAAGGTAATCAAGAATTCAATTAAAAATTACAAATCTTATCAGAGATTAAAAATATCCTTACTTGTCACAAACTGGTTGTACTTTTTGCGCCAAAGTTCATTCAGTAACCGATAAGCACGATTTAAAACACGAATCAGGTAGTGATCATCGACTTTTTACTAAGTTGGGTATGGTGCAAAAGAAGGAGTAGGAAATATTTTGATAGATAATATTGTTTTGCAGCGCTTTATATTTTACCGGGAGATCATTATAGTACAGGATCTAGAGTATTTCCAATTTAACAATGAACTGATGAGGGATTATCATATCAAGGTTAACCGAAGAATGTGGTGGGTTTGTGCATATAGTTGATGTGGCGTTTCAGCTGGATATGGTGCATTTTTCACAGTAACTGCTGCTGTAAACGCTGATGTTAAGTCGGGTGTTATGACGAATCTTCGTGGAGAATATCAACCAGTTGCCAATAGTAATGCCGTAGCTAGCCTTTGTTCTGATGCAATTGCGAATGTGAATACTAGAGGCCAATATTAACGAGCCCAACAAAGTCCTATACAATATGGTACATAAGATTCCAATGTCAATTCTAATGGCAATGCTGCTGCAAGTACTGATGTAAATTTAGCACTGAGTTACCTAAAAAAGGAATGCTGAAGCCGCGGTGGGATAGGGAATGTAAAATGATGAAGAGAAAGGTGAAAAGGAAGTACCAGAAGTG
>JAWWLR010000034.1:92655132-92670682 GCA_035041075.1 Acraspis erinacei | reverse complement strand
AATTACGTCACCGAGGCGTTTCTTCAGAAAATTATGTTGACCAGTAATCAGCAAAATTTAACATTAGAATTAATTAATTACCCTGGTCGAAAAAATAACACCATTACATTAAATTATTCCTGATTCAGTTATCTTAGACTAGAATTATTAGCTGAAAAATTCAAAGGTATAAAGATGTCGACGTGCGTCTACGGATTATGCTACGGCCTCGGTGGCGTAATTGGTTAACGCTCCACTCGTGAAAAGTGGCGTTCCTGGTTCAATTCCGGTCCTTGGCATATTTTTTCTCGTTTCTTCAGAAAATTATTTTAGCCAGTAATCAGCAAAATTTATCATCAGAATTAATTAATTAATTACCTTGATAAACAAAATAACACCATCACTTTTAATTTAACAAAATAGTTGATGTTTTAAAGCTGAAATATGAAATTTTAAGAAAATTGATCTTAAACAAAATAAAATAAGATTGCTCAACAAAATAATTAACTTTTCCGTCAAATATTGAACAAATAAAGTATCCCAAAATACGAATATTCAATAACGTACTCGACTTTTTAAGTTTCAACGAAGAAAAGTTGGATATTCGTATAGGGTTCTAGTAATTAAGTGCACATTGAAGCGAAAAAGGAGAAAAAGAATGAAAATTAGAGAGTGGAAAATGAGCAAAAAGTAAAATATGCAGGAGAGAGTGGTCCTAAGTCGGCATAGGAAGAAATTTGGTCAAAAACAGAGGGTAAACACAGGTTTATGTTGCTTTAATGTCTTTGGAGCAGTTTGGAGTAATTTTTGTGGTCACAATGTAGCGCAAAGTGAAAAAGTCGATTTATGCTATTTTTAAAATGTTCGTCCTTAGTCGGCACCCCCGGTCCTGACCCAAAAATGTGCATGATATTAGGCACACTTGGGCACACGAAACAAATCCAAATCAAAAATCGACTTTATCAGATGAAAGTACATAGAAAACAGTAACCAAGGCAGTTAATCGATTGAAGATTTCATAATATTTACACACCTGTAGCTGCTTCACCAGAATGGAAGAGAATGTAATTATGTTTGCACGAAAAAGTGTACACACCGCTAACGCCTTCAAGCGAAAACTAAAGTTACAATTGCCAGCGTGAATTGCAGCGCCATCTCTGAGAAAAACGAGGGTGCCGGCCTAACCTACAGTGCCGACTTAGGAGCACTCCTTTCTATTTTGATGCTTTGCTTGTACAATTGGAGCATTAATATTGTTACCTTCAGGAACTAAAACAAATTGTATTCACAAATATATTTTAATTGACTTAAAAAGAAGACAATTAAAACACTAGAGTAAATCTTGATTTAAGAAGTGAAAGTATCTGATACAAATGTGCAACAACCCTTATATTTTTAACAAAAAAGTTAAACTTATAATCTAGTAATTGCCGTAGTGTTATAAAATTGAAGCGATTTTTTTAGATACCCAAGACCTATATATTTTTGATTCCCAATAGTGTTTTATAATTTTTTTCGAAATCCAAGACACCATTTTTTAGTATTTCCAATATTATACATCGATATTAAAAAATTTTAAATGCATTATGAAAAATGTTTAAGCAGATTATTATTTATATCGATCCTCTCCTACAATTATCAGAATCCAGTTAAATATCTTTTAACAAAAAAGCAACTTTCTAGCAGTTATCTAAAAGATAGGTACATGCAATAATACAATTCTTGCAACACTATTTTTATAACCTACATTATTCATCAGCACAGTAAGTAAAAGGTGGACAAGAAATGACAAATTTGATAAAAAATTGCAACTCTCAAGCATTATTTAAAAATAATACTATTGTAAAAAATAACTTTATCCATTAAAAACGGTTTGGCTTTAAAACACCGCAAAAAATCACAACAAGCACCTGAAACTCTCAAAACACATTTTTTCACTTATGGGGGTTTTAAAACCTTAAAAACGGATCTTTAAGGGTGATATTGAAAAAGTAATTATTTTTTTTTCTATAGCTAATTGTGAAAATAAATGTTTAGTTTCACCTCGAGTGTCCTAATATTGACAATTCCTAATAAAATGTACAAAAACTTATTTGTTTCTTATCAGAAATACGTGTTAAATTTAATGGGGCTTCAAAAATTTTTTAAGAATGACAGATTTTTTCTAATTTTCTATGTTTTTGTTGCGAACACTGAAAAATGAATAGCAACAATTTTTTGGATAAAATTTGCACATCTAAAAAAGTTCTAAGAAAGGTGCCCTTTTCAAGGGAAGATGTGTTCAGTCAAGCGTGACAATAACAGTAGAGGTTGGCTGTCAGCGCGATGTAAGTTGATGATTTTGAATTCTCTTTTGTTAAAGTTTAAAAAAAGTTTAAAGTTAAAGTGTTTTTTAACGCTTTTGTTCAAGTAACGTACAAATTGTTTTTTTTCATGATCATTTTAATATTTTCTTCTTATTTTGTACTAATTTTTAATCTCAGCTACCATGACAAAATTTATCATTTTAACAAATTTATATCTTTACACTTCATAATATCTATTAGAATTGAAACAAAAGTATTTTCATTATCTTGTTTTTAAAATTTCTCAAAAAGTATGCATCATATAAAAAACAATTTTGTTAATAAACTTTTGAACTTAAATTGTGACATTTTTTCATAAATCGAATTTGTTTGTTTTCAATGTCATTTTTTACGATTTAAACGAACAATACGCATTGTAGTGTACAATGGCTCGAAGAAAATTATTATATATTTATAAAAAAAGTTGATTAAGAATTTGTCAATCTTTTTTGAAGGCACATTCTTTTTATTTATGTGTTTTCGCATCTTACACCATTTTTCCAAAGATTAAAATTTTTATTTTCAATCTAGATCTTTTTTGAGTGCAAAGAAATTTTTATCATAGCCACCTCAAAAACCTTGACATACTCAAGCATATATATGTGTCACTGGCATTGAAGGGGTAAACTACCTTTACACATTTTTTAGGGGTTTAAAATATTTCATCTATAATATAACACAATTTTTAGTGAAGATTATGAAATTAAATGTTAAATTGTTGCAGCTTATTTTTTGATTCTCTTTTTATCTGAGAAATTCGTTTTTCTGTTTATTTTCAATTACTTGTTGCTACAGAATTTGCAATTTTCAACAAAGATTCTGGAGCCAAGCTTTCACTGATTAATAGCCCGAAAAGCATCCTTGCGTGTGCACGAAATGCTAAGATACTTGCGGGGAAATTGCAGGAGATGCATCTTTGTGGATCGCTCCGTTTACTCAGGGCTCACTAGACTGTTATCAGATTATTGTATTAAGTCTATGGCAGACAGCAATCTGAAATTTTACGGCGATTTCGGCGGAAGCGGGTGCAATTTTGTAGGATGACATCCACTCCTGGTGAAACCCAAAAATCTGTTCAACATTTGTACTGTGGATCTGATATTACACTGTTCTCTAAATATACCCTTAGATTTAGTCATCTACTTTTCTAGATTTGCCGATAGATTAAACACCAATTGAAAATATCTAAACCTTTAAGCAATTAACTTCAGGTTTTTAAATTATTTTAGAAATATAATGTTATATACTTTTATAAAAGATTTGAGAGAATAGTATAATCTCATTTTATTAGATTCTGATTAGCTTCCATTATGATTGCAATCGCTTTTTAGTACTACAAAACATAATTCCTAGCACACATGAAAATAGATATTGAAACAGCTACATCCGCTTTCATAATTTTTTTATTTTAAACATGTTTCTGTAATATGCAAACAGATTATTGTTATTTAGGGCAGAGTCTAAACACATTCCGCTCAATGGCAAGTTCTGATAGTGAAAGGGCTATACAATAGGGAAAGGGGAATTGATGATATGCTTGACGTATCTAGAGTTCTCATTAGTATTTTTTATCCTCTTTGGCTCAATTTAAAGGATTTCGATCGTGCTCCATCAAAAAACCAAAAAATTAAATTGCCCTGAGTGGCAAGCACTGGTAACGAGGGCGTACAAGGAAGTGCAGAGTGGGAGGGGGTGGGGGTATTGAAAAGCTTTGCGTATCTCAGGTTTCAATCAATATTTTGTAATCCTGTTTGGCTTACTGCGAAGAACCATGGCAACGAGCCGAATATTTATATCAACTTTCTCTTGCTGCTTAAGGGGAATATCGGGGATAATACCTTTGGTCTGGTTTGTTATCCTAACTATCCTTTGTAGTTGGTAGGTAAATTAAGATTTTATGCACGTTTTTATTTGTTCTTCCATTTCTGCAAATTCTGCTTATGCTCTTGCTCTACTATTTTTTCCCTTTCGATTCCCAGTCCCTCTTATGTAAACGCTATATCTATATCTTCAAGAAATCTACTTGGTATGTCTGGACTTGTAATCTGGAATAGTCTAGATAAACAGTCTGTAATCTTGTTCTCTTGACCTTTAACTTAGCACTTCATACTTGTATTGCTCTTATCTGAGGTTTCATCTTAGTCGACGTGAGATTGGATCTTTGATGTTTTCGAGCCAAATCAAGGCATTTTTATATCTCTGAATTGCAAATTTTTTTCCCAATAGGTATTGATGGAGTCATTTGACCTACCTTACTACAGCTAACAATTCCTTTTCACTGGTTTTTATTCTCATCTGCCTTGTGTAATGCTATTGACGTAAACAAGCATGGGTGTTCATTTTGTGATAATACTGCACTGAATACTTCGTTGTATGCCATTATGGCAGGAGCAAAACGATTCCTTCAAGTTCGGGAATCAGAGCTTGTGCTGAGCATAGGACTTTCTTTAATTTTTCGAAACTTTTAGGTCATTGGGATGTCATACAGTATTCTGCCAAGCCCAAGTAAGACTGAATTTCCGTCCACCTTGTAAGGATTTTAAAGTTTTCAACTGTATTAGGTTTCACTCCATCCTTCAAAAAAATCGCAGACAATTCTACCCAGATACACGTGAAAGCTTAAAGTCTCCCGACTTGAACAATATGTATATTATTATTCTAAAAAACTTGTTCATAAATTTGTTTCTACCAGATTCTTTGAGGTTATAATTAAAGTGGAAATCTGAAGACAATTCATCGTAGCGTGTTAAGACTGACGATAAAGTGAGAAAAATAAGGTAAAAGACGCCTTCTGGAACATTCTAAATGATACTTTCACACTGCTGATTATTCTACTAGGTATTGTAGGTAATTTTTGGGGATCCTAAAACAAATGGTAATGGAGACAGATTGGTTAGCTTATGCTTGGAAAAGGGCTTTCTAAGTACTAATACTCTGATTGGGCATAAAATGATCCCCTTGTACACCTGGCGGAAAGGAGATAGCCACGGTATAATTGACTTTGTTAGTTTTGTAATTTATTGTTCTTGGGTAATGACAGGTTTAGAATGTTAAACGAATACTCACCTCTTAGTTTCGAAAATTACCTAAGGTCAAGGATGAAGAAGAAAAATAACTAGAAAGACGAAATAAACGCGAATCAAGATTGACAATTTTCAGAAACTAGAAAAACTAATGAACCTTACAGATAAAATAATAATTATAAAGCCAAGAACAGAAAAGTGAAAATACTTGTTAAGAAAAAAAAAGTAAAAGATGGGAGGAAAATTCAAAAACACTTTAGACGGATATCAGAAATGATTTTTTTGTGGTAATTGCACAAGCAGGAAAAGAAAGGAAGGAGTAGTACAGGGTAAGTCGCAATTAGAAATGGCAAGGGTGAAATAGTATTGAATGCGGACAAAGTAAAAGACATTCATAGGGACTACTACAAGAAATGCGACATCGAAGACGATACTTAAAAAAGTACACTGGTCATGTCGTTTTAGGAATTTGAAAATATAATTATTCTTCCTAATCCTTAACAAATCTTTATTATCTCTTATTTGATCATTTATCTTTTATCACATTGCAATGTTAATATCTCACCAAAAGAAACTTGATGCCTGTAATTTATCAACTGATGGCTGCATGATATACGTATTATGTATTGAAGTGAAGTACGATGAAATGCATTACTTCCATTGTTAGGCAAATGCTGTATGCATACGTTATTCAATTTTTGCTCCAATTATAAAGGATGATGATTGGCCATACTCTTGTCCTGTCATTGGCAACTATCCTCAATTTTATTGGTAAATATAATAATATATCTATAACTTTGAAAATATTTTCGTAAACAATGATGTGATGATAGTCCAAATTCACTACCAAATATTACTACAAATATTAATAGCGACGTTTCGAAAGAAAATCGCTATCATCATCAGACAATTTTGTCGTATAAGGCGTTAATACACATTAAAGGTTTAAAGATGAGAACAATACGCATTTGTTTAAAAAATTAGGAATTTCCGGAATTTCGTAGAAAATATTGCGACGATTTGCTGACCTAATTACTAGTTAAATTTCATTATAGATTTTTGGCCCAATTAATATAAAGCTCCGTGTACAGGTTAAATATGATTTGGACCTATGATATTTGACCTATTTGTAATTTAGTATAATTATATAATTGTTTAATTATTGAATTGTTCTTTGCGCCTCCTCCTCTAGATTAACATGCTTATGTTAAAAGTGAATTACACCAACGATGAAGTCTTCTAATTTATTTATGCGATGCACAAAGGAAGAAACATAACATTCCTTTAAAAAGGCTGGATATTTTAGTCTAAATGTGCGTAATTAATATATACTGATATTTTCCAAACAGAAATGAAACGTTCGAGAAGTGACTTTCATAGATTTACTGAAAACAGAAACTCATAGGTCATTTTTAAAATTAAATGATTATTACTTTGCTGGGACAACTTTGCACAACAGCTTTAGAATTGTCTCTTTTCGGATAGGTAGAAAGTTACGATGGGATTTTAAAGAAGTATAAAAGGATTTTTCCTCCTTTAAAAATATATACTACACACCTGAGCAGTAAATATAATTCTTTTCAAACAAAAATGGAAATAACGAACGGTACGTCTTAATAAAACTTAATACCACTGTTGAGGCATTAGAAAATAAGATTGCAATTACAAATATAGTTATCACACAACTCGGGAAGTATGATTTGTGTCGGAATTGAAAATTAAACATCCGTAAAAGCACATTTATGATCCTTGTATCTCTCATGAAAAACAGTATTGGTAAGTACTTTTTTGCGAAAAAGTATTGTATTTTCAATACGTATTCGTGAAAACAGTATTAGATGCAATAATGACCAATTCTTCTATGTTTATTTGGGACTTTTTATTAAAATTAAGCTATATAATATTTTGTTGAAATATCGGCTGTAATTACTGATTGAACTAAGGAATTGCAATTCACAAAATCTTGCGTATGCTAATAAGATAATTTAAAAAATTAAAATTAAACATTATACTAAAAAATAATCGGTTAGATCCCATAAAATTGTCTCCCAATTAGTAAAATATTGTAAGAATATATTAAATAAGAATGTTGTATAATATTCCCGTTGATTATAATGCATTCTGTAAGCCCAATTTTGATGTCAAATATTTGCATTAATTAACGCTAGTTTCCATTCAAACTTTACACAGTAGAATTAACGAGTTCTTTCGATTTTATTTCTTTTCTAATAATCAATATTAGTTTGTCATTTGGTAGGCAGTGTCTGCCAATTTTTGTTTTCTCCTGCTAGCAACTTTCGTGCCGAAGGTGTTTGGTTGGCCCTATTACAAGAGGGCTTCGTCACGGATCGGGATTTGACTAGGATAAATTTGTTCTCGAATCACACAGTCGGCCAACTTAGCTCGTGTTGTACCACTATTGAGCCAATATTTAGCATAACTGCGGTATATAGGGGTTGGCCATTGTTTGTACATAGAACTTAGCACTTGTAGTGCCAGCGTGCAGTGGCGCTTGTCTTAACTTGCGGAAAATACGTTTTGACCATTGCAATTCACTTAAACTTGGTGATTGGTCCACATAACTCATGCTACATTAGCTGAGACCTTTCTGCAGCTTTCAGTTAATAATTTATCTAATTTTATACTTTGGTATAAGGACAAACAGGTGTATATTTGTTGCAAGCACATATTTTTCTGAGTGTTTCTATCTACTTTCAAGGCAAACAAAAGTTTGAGGTTTCTCTGTAAGAAGATTGCCAGTGCAAGTACCTATAAATGACTTTAAACTTACATCACAATATTGACAGAAGCAGCGGTTCAGTATATACCAGCATAGGCTTGTCTATATTAAAAAAATCGAATTCCTTCATTTCTTGTTGCAGAGCTGAGTTCACAGTTTGATTGTCTACCAAATGGTGAACCTATTCCTGGTGTTCCTCGTTGCAGAACTTTTGATTCTCCTGAAAGGAATCTTGCTCCTGCAGAGTCTTCTCTTCGTTCCAGGTCCAGATCTCCACCTGCAGGGCTTTCTTCTCGTTCCAGATCCAGATCTTCTCCTGCAGGACTTTCTCTTCGTAACAGGTCCATATCTCCTCCGGCCAAGCCTGCTTCTTCACGCGTACTTGGATTTAGTCTGGAACAGCTTCGATTTATTCGGCTTATTCATCACAAGAACCCAAACCGACTTT
This sequence comes from Acraspis erinacei, assembly GCA_035041075.1. Classification (NCBI taxonomy): domain Eukaryota; kingdom Metazoa; phylum Arthropoda; class Insecta; order Hymenoptera; family Cynipidae; genus Acraspis; species Acraspis erinacei. The sequence continues at coordinate 92,662,147 of JAWWLR010000034.1, read as the reverse complement.
TAGAAATTCGAAGATACAGTTTTCCTGCTGATACACCAATTAGATTGCGTGGCCAAGGACTATTTAACTTTGTACCTATGCCAACTGGAGAACAAAATGTTTTAACAACACCTAATGGTGACATAATTGCAATATTTGGGAATTATAGTCGTCTTCGTGGAATATTTACAACAAGAGGTGTCAAGGAAAAACGAGTAAAAGTTAACATGGACAGCGGTGCGGTTAATGATATGACCCCGGAAGAAATCGCGGAATGCCCAATAGGTAACAATGCAGGAGTAAATAAGAACTTTAGTATAGCATATTTAAATTGATTTCCTTTAACCTCATTAATTTAATTAAAAATATTATGTGAAATTAAAATACAATATTGTTTCTCATCGGAAATAGGATCAAAGAGTTGAAAGCCGCAAAAAAAGCAAACTGTGCATTACTCATTAGTTTCAGGGTACGATTAACCTGCTACAAAAATTACCCTTGGTAGTGCGAAAGCTACACTCCAATAAGTGAATTTCTTAATTGTCTCAATGTGCTGAGGTAATGCTGCGGCTTTGGTTTTATGTGTATATGTATAAATATAAAATTTAAAAAAAGTGTTGATCAACCACTGCAGGGTCCCACTGGGAGCAACTGCAATCGAAAAATGAAACCGGCTTCCAGTAGACGTGATAAACAATACCTGTTGCCGGGTCTTACGACCGACAGATGGGTGGCCACAGGGCATTTGGAAATCATTACAACGGATATTTTGGCTACAATCGTTGAAGCTCCCTTTTAAGTTCTTGATACCTATCCTCCTTTTCCTTCTCCTAGACAGTGATATTGTAGTCGGCCGAGGCGAAAATTTCATCAAGAAAACAGTTCATTTTTTAAAGTCTTCGATAGTGATTTCGGGACGTATGAGCGACAAAGATGGTAATAAAGCACCCTCAGGGATGCATTATGTCTACAGTGATCCGTCGTTCCCGCGTAAGTGGAACATCCGCAAAGTATGCGTTCTAAGAACTCAGCGTGTGAATGGCACGCTCGGCACCTCTTAAAATAAAATGCGGTCACGGTATATCCAGGTAGAAATGACAGCGTCCTGGGATGCCTTTCTGCCCCCACTTTATGGGGGAGGAGGGGGTGGTTTTAATACTTATTCTTGTGCGGGGTATACAAACACAGTATATGTAAGCTTGGTCAGCAGATTTGACCAAGGTATCCTACAATTTTTTGGGTCGCTCATTCCGAATCCGTGGTCCATTTACCTCTAACGCATCAGGTTGAAGGTCATTCAAAGGGTCAAAAACAAAAAAAGTTTATAAAGAAATCCAGAAAATAGATATATAGGTTTTTGGGGTTTCTGACTCCGAATATGTGGTTTCTTCATCAACTTCATGTCAATTAGAAGTGATTTCAAGGTCAGCTCAGTATTACTACAGGGTTAAGCTGAAAGCAAATCCATTCCAATATCCTTAGAATATTCCTTGACAATCTCTAGAAATAATGTGATGCAAAAGAGGAGTGGTCTCATGGTATCGCCCTGGAAACCACCTCTCTGAAAGCTGACGCTGAAAGGTTTCACACTATGTTTTCTAGATGAGATAGTAAATCTTGTTTACCAAAGTAGCATCAATCTCTTTATGCACCTCAAGAAGTGCCCATGAATCTTTAAGCTTATATAACCCTTTTTTCAGAGTGCCTCGGCATAGTTTCGCAGTCGCTCATCCAAAAAATGCGAGAGATCTTGGTATTTCTCGCACAACAGACTCAAACGCAGACTCAAAAGTACTGAGATTTTTCCGATGTATCACATTAACTCCGTCTGGACTGGCTCCCGCAACTCTACGGTAGACAACATTGTTTTGAATCGCACTTACTATAACTATGTTTGGTATTCTCATTGTAGAGCCTCGCATGCAAATATAAGACTGCATAATCTGAGAGGTCGCCCGGTATTCCAGGGTCACCGTTTGAGACACATCACCCAGGTGCCATTCAGCTTTCGGCTTGGGTTGCTATGCCTCCGCTTGGGGGTTACCTGTATTTCTTCGGGATCATGCCTGAACAATTGTCTGCGACTACTTGTTAATTATTGTAACCATATTCAGTAGAATAGAAGCCTTTACGTTAATCAATCCAGGCCATAGAAAGGCCTTGTTGATAGAATGCTGCGTCTGTGCAGACACATCTAGCGATCAAAGGGTTCTCCCGACATCCTGCTACGTCTTTCTTTGAGACGAGTTGTTCGTACATTTCTTGCCATAAAGCTCCGATTGTGTGACAGTGTGTTCAGAGAAGAGATTGGCCTGTAATTCTTCGGATCAGCTAAGTTGCCCATCTTTGGTAGGAGTGCTATGTGCCACTCCACCAACCACCAACCATACTTCTTGTATTAGAAAGCTTTTTTCACCGAAGATTTGTCTTTTTAACATTTATCCGAAGAATGTAACCTTGGGACTATTAGTTGTAGTGTGTGTAATGCAGTGAGAGCTTTGGCGGATGCAAACCATAAACAGAAAACCAGTAGCTAATTACAAACCAAAAGACAGTACGCATACCGCATTTAGTTTGTAATTGGCTACATAATATCTAGTTACTGTCGACCATCCGCCCAAATTGGAGCAGCTTAAAGAAAGGCATTGCAGGATTTCGGGATAATCTGCCCCTCTAAGATGTGTCTGCGAAGACGCAGAATCCTATCGGCGAAACCTATTCATGGCTTAAATTCATTACCGTAATGCTTTCGATTCAACTTCACATAGACTTATCATCTCTCTGTTGGAAAGCTTGAAGGTTGATCTGCGAAACGTGAGGCGCATAAAGAGATTGACGCCAATCTGGAAAACCAAATAAGCTATCTCATCTGGAAGACATCCAGTGACAACTAACAACGTCACCTTTTAGAGAGGTGTCTTTACACCATGAGACCTCTCGGCTTTTGTCTCTATATCTCGCACCTTATATCTATGGCCAGGATAGGAAACTAAGTTCTGCGTCTAGATGGCGAGCCAAACCTCAGCGGAAGGAAATGAAAATATAAAAATGTAAAATTATACTTTGAAAATGAAAAAATGTGCCTTTACACAAACCTTTAAAATTGAATATTCAAAAAAACTTTCAAACTGCGTTAATTTTAAATTAACTAAATTAAATTGATTAACTTAACTTAAATTAATTAAATTAACTAAATTAATTAAATTAGAAATAAGAAATCGACTACGTAACTTTAAAAATTAAATTAATCCAAAGTTGATGTAAAACGGAAAAAATGTTTAGTCATGAAGAATTTTGATATTAACACTTTTTTATGCTCAAACCCTTTAAAATTTTAATTATTTTAATTGAAATAAAATTGGTCAAAAATTAAGTTTCAAATAGTTAATTACACTTTTTAAAATTCACTTATTTAAATTTTAAGTGTATACATAACACTTATTGAAAGTAAAATTTCAAATTTAGCATTCAACAACATCAACCCTTCATTTAAAATGATTTATTTTGAATTGTTAATTTTTTTCAATCTTCAACCAAAAATTTTGCAGAAGTTTTTTTGGAACCGATTTTTATATTTGTGTTTAGAAATTTTTATTAAACAACAAACCGAATTTTCTTTTTATTTTTCTACATCAGGAAGACTTCATTCCATTTAAAAAAAACGGAATTAGTTAATTAAAAATGAACACAAATTTCTATTTGGTTCTGAAATTTAGTGAAACAATTAATAGTAGTTATCAGGTATTAACCAAATCGTATATATTATTTGTTTTCGACTAATTTTGAATCAATTTTGATTCTGAATATGGTATAGTTTATTTAATTAAAACCAACAAATTCAATTTTTTGTTATATAAAAAATTCAAAAGCTGGTGCTTACAAATCTCTTTAAAATTCAGTTAACTTATGTCTTTTTCTTAATTTTTAACTGTATTTGCCCAACTGTGAGACGCTTTACTGAAATCCTTAAACACTGCAATCTACAAATTTATTCATTTCTTTGTTATCATTATTTCTTTGCGTCAGTTAAAATTTACCTGATCTTGATATTGAACTAATTTCCTTTTTATAGCTTTAAGATAATGCAAATATCCGTAAAATCTAAAAGAATATGCTTTGAAATAAGAATTCTGTTTTCAGAAGAACTTTAAGACAAAAATAATCTCAAATCTTAAAATACTTTATCAAATTAATAGAATTAAATTTAAGCTTTGAGACAAAATTTATTATTAAAACACATAATGGCATTTAGTTACTAAGACCCTCTCTTTTATCAGTGAATACATAATCATTCGACAAGTGACTTGTAAATATATTACATGAGTGGAGGCCAGGAGTTATATTTACAAGTTTCACAACGCTTTCCTCATCGCTTAAATAAAGATAAAAATGTTAAACAATCGCGTTCTTTTATGAAAATTTTATATTTAATTATTGAATTGTTGAGTTTTAAAAATTCATCAATTAAATCCCTTATAATTGCATTTTAAAAAATTGATAAATTTTACATGAAAAATAATGTCATGAATTCAATATCTTGTGTAAAATTTATTAGGGGTTTTAAATGTATGCTTTATAATGTAAAACAATTTTCAATTAAATTTTCTATTTAAAAAATTCAGCAATTTCGATGAATAATTTAAAAACGACGAGTACTGTAAACAAACTTTTAATGGAAAGTTTGTAGAGTTTTGATAAGATGAGCTGAAATATGATATCTTAACGCGATAAGATAAGTTCTTTCTTGATTATTTTCCCCCGTATTTTGCTTCGTTTACCTGAAAATTTGAATTTTCGATTTTTTTACATAGCATTTTTTGGGAACAAAACCATAATGACGAGTCCTTTAAAATAGGATAATGATATTCTTAGGAATTTTTTAAAGACTGCAACTTCTCTTTGGAACTTATTTCCGTAACTCAGATTCTTTGGCTCAGAATTTGAATTTTCGCTTGTTCCATAGTACTCGCCTAAAAATAATTCATCTTGACTAAGTCCTGGTCCATACATAGCCAAGATATAGCCAAGACACTTTTTCCTAAGTCTCGCCCCTGGCTGCGAGCGAGACTTTATTTTTGGTCTTAAATCGAAATTTTTCGTCTTCAATCCGAACTCAAGGACACCGACAACAAAAGGCTCACAATACCTCCGTAGGCATTGGATCTTGAGACTGACAGGTTCCGAATGTTGAATAAGCGAATCATTTATGAAAACATTACAAGTTCTGTCGGTCGTAAAATTTTAATACTTAGCAGATGTCAACTGCTTGGCCCCAGCCTAGCTCCCTGAATCCTGGAAATCGCAGGCCCTGCCTCTAGGGTCCATAGTTTGTAGAGGCCGGAGTATAATGGATAAGAAATTCAAAAACGAAATTTTTTGTAATTTTCTCCCAGAAAATATTAAAGCCCTAAATTCGTAATATAACTTTCTTCAGAAAATTTTTTGTTTACTTCTCAAGAATTAAACTTCTCGTCTTAAGACCGCAAACCTTAGTCACAAACTCAACATTTACGTCTTCGACTACTAAGCCTCGCCCCTGGCCGCCTGCGAGACATAGTCGTCTTAAGGACGAACTCAAGAAGAGCCAAGTAGAACTCAAGAAGAAATATTTTTACTCGGGTAGTTATGATAAAGACAGCCAAAATGGAAAGACCTTTTAGAAGACGGTAACAAAAAAAAATCTAGATCTTTCAGAAATCCATACTTCCTCTTTTCATCATTGTTTATGCATTTGTCGCCGTTTGGATCAAAAACAGAATTTTCAAACTTATTCATAGCACTTTCGATGAATAAAATTAAAAAGAGGAATACTAGCAAAAAATGTTCTGAGAAGAACGGTAGATATTTAAAAAACTACAAGTCTTTTTTCCAATTTTTTTTACATATTCGTTACTGCACAGTAACAACTCTGGGATCCATTTTGTTGCAGATAATTTTAACGTAGTGTTCCATCTCGCTCGTAATTGGGGTACGAAACTGGTCGATTGTTTTTGCTGCAAAACTGTACGAATAATTGACAGTAGGTGACTTTCGTAATCTAAGTCCGAGGAAACGATACCTTGTGAAGTGGTACCATTCACACTACCAAGACTAAGTTTTGTTGCAGGTATATTGTACCCTGAACTTAGTGTTAGATTAACGCTTTATTTTACTGTGTATTAGGCTTAAAAGTAAAATATTTGATTTTTGCAGAACATTCCAGATGGATACTACCAGAACCGTTGATCAAGGATTGTTGGTTTGTTGAACACGTTCTTTCTATTAGGACCCAAATGATCTATGATCAAAACGAGAAAATTACAATATCGTGTTGAACTCTATTAAACGTGCGTTTTAATTATTTCTGGACTAGATCTAGGACCACTGTTTTAGGGAAAAATTTACTTACAATCAAAACGCAAACTGCATCTCTTACCCAAAAATAGTCGACAAACAATATAACGACTGAAATATTGTTTTTAAAATGATGAATTCGTTATCCCCATAATTCCTTTTCCTCCGCTGTCTATTTTTTAGATTCCCGCCCCCTGCCCAATAAATTCCACAAGGTCGGCTTTCCTTTACCTGTCTCGCCTTAAAAGAGACCCCCTAATAACTCAAGAATGAAAACTGCCGTCAAATAGTATACATAATTAGAATTGATGCTAAATAAATTACAGATATATATTTATAATATTTTACGACGTGAATTTAGCTCTTACGTGATTTTTTGTAAGATACTTATATCTGCACCTACTGTTTTCTCAATGAAATCATTTCAATTAAAAGTATACTCCCTGGGGCATTGATGAAAGATTAAAGCCTTCAGAACTATAGGACATTGAACTCTAATCTACGAGGGCTGTTTGATAAGTCAATGACTTTTTGAATAAGAGATTTTTTTCGGCAAATAAGCATTTTATATCGTCAACGCCATCTATGAATAGACTACTGTTAAATCTTGAGCAAGCTGGGTCATTTGGTTTGCATTTGACAGCCATTGAAAGCACATAACCTCGTGAATTTGAGCGAAAATGGAAAAAAGTGAATTTCGTGT
>JAWWLR010000034.1:92571244-92582931 GCA_035041075.1 Acraspis erinacei | reverse complement strand
CAAAGTGCGGTACAAGGATTGTGGCTGAGTTGGGGAACGAAATGCAGTTTTTTTGGTCCAGCACAATCATGCAAATTTTGAAGGGTTATACGTGTGAGCTCTCTTTTAATTTCACCGAAGAACCGCGACCAGGAATTTACGCAGTTTTAGGTAGGGTTTTAATCATCAGCGAGTACAAGTTTTCAAAGCTTTTAAGCGTGTGATTATATCTATAAGTGATCATAATCTTACAAATAATTTTTTTCGTTGAAAACCCTTATTTTCTTTTTAGACTTTTGCTTAGAATTCCTACATCTTCTTTATAGAATACAAAACTCTTCGCATTTTGAATTTCCAGGGGTTTCCGAATTATTTTTTTCTATTTGAAATAAGTGTAGTTAGAGATTGAGTTTCTCAAAGTTCTGTAGGCTTTATGGTATCAATTCTTTACCTTGATGGTACCCCATCAAGAAATGGGTGAAAGACAATTTCTAGTTATTTTCAAAAGCTATTTACCAGCACCATCTAGTGAAATTTAAAAAATTATATTGTGCTTTTATGTAATTATTGATGATTGTTGATTAAAATACGTCGTGCGAACCGTCCGACCATAAGTTGGTGATTTATGACTAGCTTAAATACAGTATTAAAATTTTAGTCTAGAAGATATCAAACGGTTTGCCATATTAAAACGTGCCGCAATTTGTCATTGAAATGATTATTTTTCTGTATATCTTAGACCTAAATAAAACTTAATTTTAAAGGATAATATTCTTTCAAATCTTCAGTTTTATCTCTTGTTTGAAAATTTAACTCATATCACATCAAGATATGAAGTCTACAATAATGTAATAATGTCAGAATAATATTACAATTAAGTGTAAATGACTCAGAAGGACAAGCTTGACGTCTGCAATATATGTATCAGATGGCGACGAAAAGCTACTATATAAACCGACGAGGCACTGGAATAATGAATAGTTACGTTATCAGCCAAATTCTTAATCAATAAATTACTCAATTTTGTCTCAAATTATAAAAAATGAGGATTTTTCGCATTGTTAGCTTATCCTTGGCGGTTATCCTCAATTATACTGGTAAATATTATAATATAATATATCTATATAATCCTTAGTATATTTTCACATATATTTCATAGAAGAATTATTCTTATCAGTCATATTGGCTAATTATTTGTGTCAAAAATAATTTTTTCTGTCTTTTTTTGTTATTAAGAAATAAATGTCTCAATGATTGGAAATAAAATTAGCAACGCAGCAAGTTTAATAATAAAGATATTAAAGAAAAAATTATGGAGAATTGGCTGTTTTAAGGCCTGCCTGCAAAGGCTGTTTCATCAACTTTGTATAAAGTTACCAAAAGAACAAATTTTTAATAATAAAAAAGTGCGGAATTTTTTTCCAAAAATACGTGACAAAAAAGTGTGAAATCACTGATAGTATAACGTTGCATTTTTAAAATTTTATTTCGGTAACTTGATGCACGTAAAATAAAATTTTAGTATTTTTTACCTATTTGGTAATGCTTTTCAGATGCACATCTATAAAATTATAAAGACTTTATAAAGCGCTCTTGTCAAAAATATATTCATATATTAAACAAATACAGTATTTTTTAATGTTGATGCATTTTGGCATGACAAATAAAATGTTACGGATTTTTTGTAATTTGATGTCATTTTTATGATTTTTTTGGACACTTCTTTATAAAAACATGAAAAAGAAATAAGACAGTCCTGGTGAAAACTTACTCAGATATGTAAAAAATGTATCGCATCGAAACTCAACGGTCTAAATGTTCATACCTTTTGTGATAAAAAATTGAATTTCATGGATTTTCTTATATTTTTTACGAACTAGGAAATTTTCGTTTCACAAGTAACTACCCGTGTAAAAATGAAACGCCTAACCCAGCCGGAGCCTAACTTGTCGACGGAGTTGGCCCCAACTTGAGATTATGTATTTTTCTACACAGAAAATAATTTGGACACGCGTGGGTAATTGTAATTACGCGTTCCACTATACGATCGATAACGTTCAGAATTATATAGACACGCCGTCGCTCGGTTCCGTAACCGCCGCGGCTCGTGCACTTAAACGTCTCGAGTTACATCTTCTCCCACTACCCGGCATTCGACTCCTAAGCTGCGCGCACCATACACTGCCGACTGCTCCGATTTCGCACATGGGTTAACACAGTCTTTTAGAATTTTAACGCTGTACGCTCTGAGTGCCAACTGCTGGGTGTCCACATGCGTTGAGCCGACGCTATTGCAAATTACTTACCACTTGTTTTATACAGTTTAGCTCTGCAAGTCAAGAATCAATTCAACGTCGACGGTTGTAATTTACAATTCGTATTCAAGATCTTGATAAATTCTATTTTACTCTGAACTGAAAACATAAGAAGAAGTATAACGTAATTACAATAAGAGTAATTGAAGATTCTTTAAACTATCGAAAAAAGATTCTAATAAAACTGTTTTTTTATTTAACCAACGTTACCTCTATTTTAACTATTTAAATATTTATCAGGCCTTAAAATAAATTCAGAATTTATAGGCTTTACTCGGATGTAGGATATGAAACTTATTTCGAGCAAAATTTCAAACTATTTCTCTAAATATATAAATTAATCACCAACGCTTCAGAAAATTTTACGTATTTAAATTGATCCATATAGCTAAATAATCACAATTGTGATTATGTAAAATTATAATGTAAAAATCAGCTAATTTTTTAAGATAATTAAAAAAACTTAAGCTCATTATATCAAAATTCGAGGTAAAATACACCTCGAATTTGGAATGATATTTTTATGTAGTAATAATATTTTCCAGGGCACTAGGTTATAAATAAGCCTTTTAAAGACGGTCCGATCTTGTATTGGGTTGTGATGGGTTAACCTAAAAATACTCTCCACTTTCTTGGCTGTTTCGTAAAATTACGATTAACATACGATTCTGGTGTTTAACGAATTTTCCTGCAAGACAAAAAAGGAAAAATGAATGCCTTTAAATGAAATTAAAGATGCCTTCTTTACAGCGACTCATAAATGTATATTTTGTTCAACTTCTTCTTTTCGAAATTATAAAGACAGTAGAAGGATCTGCCTATGATCGGTTATATGAATAAACATAAATTACATATAATTTATTTACTTACTTTCGCTTTTGTTCTGAAATTTTGGAATGTTGGAAATTGCTCGATGCCTATGACTTTAATAATTAATACATACGAAATCACAAAAACACTTGTCATCCTAATCCCAAACCAACCTACTTGTCATCCACTTGTGTTCAAGAGGTTCATTATGGAGCCTGGCTGAAATCAGATGCACAGTAAAGTTGATGGCGCTGCTGTAACGAGCTGTGGAACAGAGTTCGTCTTTACTAGATTTAAGATATTAATCCTATTGTAGCCTTAACCCGTTGTGGTGCCATCTGTTGCTGCTTGAAGGTACTAAAACAAGTTTCGAGGGATTTTGAAATTCGGCGTGGCTGCGGTCTGGCTGTAGACATCGAATTTATTTTTATTTTTTATTTTATTATTATTTTATTATTTTTATTTCCTTATTTTATTTTATTTTTATTTTTATTTAGACGTTTATTTCTGGGGCCAGCAGGCCCACGTGAAGACAGTGCAACACAATTGGAAACAAATTTAAATGAAAAATTCATTTGTTTGTGTATAAAAGTGTATTTTGAAATGAACATAACAGTGTATCTGCACCTATATTGAATTTGCGACAAAAAAAGCGGTTTGCTCTACAAGAGGATTGCGGTCGTGAATGATTAAAAAATATTTTTATATTGTAAAACAAGATTTTTTTACTTTTTGATCATAACTGTGCATGAAATAAATAAAATTTTTAAAAAGAAACAGTTTTGTCACTTTATTTTGCATGCTCGAACTTATCTCATTCATTTTAAAAGTTTTGTATAAAATTTTTCACTTCAATCCACAAAATAAATATACTTTTTTTAAGGCTCGAAATAAAACTGATTTTTTAAAATTATACTATTTTTATAATTCAATTCCGTAAGTTTTCTTGCATTGTTTAAAAACTGCAATTTGTTATGAATTTTTTAATGCAAGAATTAAATTTTTTAATTTTTTGTTTGCGTTTTTTAAACATGAAGAAGTTTAAATAAACAATGACAACCTATTGCATTGCAAAGGAGAGACCTTAAACTAAAGTTGTGCCCCCTTGCGACCATCCCGTTAATATTCAGAAGTGTGACCACAACGGGTTAAAATAATTTACCAAGTTGGGGCCAAACTTCTAATTGGGCAAACATTTGACAATTTCCACAAGTATAAAAATAAAAATTTTTGGTTGTTTTTAATGTTATTTTTTATAATTAAAACAAAAACTATTCGTCCCATCAACAAAGTATTAGTTACAAATTTGCAGCTCTTTTTTAGTTAACGCACTTTTGTCTATTCATTTTTTATCGCTTTTGCCGTATTTCCTAAAATTTAATTTTTTATTTAGAATTTTATTTCTTACTATTAAAACCAACACTACGCGTTGCATACAAAAAAATTAACATAACAAATGTTGAGGCATTTTTTGGATGAAAAACTTTTGTCTAATAATTTTTTTTACACTGTCGTTTGTGCATAAACTAATTTTCTTATTTTTAATGTTCTTTTTAAAGAATAAAACAGAAACTATGCATCCTGTAAAAAGTTGTTATGGAAAAATGTGTACCTCTTTTTTGGGTTAATAACTTTTGTCTTATTGTTTTTATTCGTAGCTTATTTCCTTTCTCTACAAATTTCATACCTTTATTTTCAACGTTGTTTTTTTACGAATAAAACAAAAACTACGTGTCTTTTAAAAGTCTTTTTTGTGTGCATAATTTTTGTTAATTCATCTTTTTTCGTATATTGTATAGTTTGATAGTAAGACACAATTTTAACTTATTTTTTGTGTGATGAAAATTTGAATTTTCTATTTTTTACCTCATCCTTTTTCCTCATGACGTTTCTTGATATCCTGCATTTTTTTGCTTAAAATGTTCATTTTCGTACATAGAATTCTTAACCCGTGCAAAAAATCTTTTCCGAAACTTTGAAAATGCCTTCTGTGGTGGGAATGTACACAAAACGAAAACGAAAATTTTAAGCAAAAAACGCACGATATGAAAAAAGTTCAAGATAGTGAAACGTTGTTTTTTAAAAGTTCCACATGATTATCAGAACAAATTTTGGAATTTTCTTAATAAATTGAAAATAAAAATTTTGATCACTCATGAAAAATGAAATATAAAAAATTCCATTTTGCAGTCAAACTATGCTACATATGAGACAAAATGCATGGAAAAAAATAATATAAAACCAAGAAATATCTACCATTTTTTGTGAATGAATTTATATTCAGATCCGTAGTTTTTCTTTATTCTTAAAAGCAAAATTAAAAATAAAAAAATAAAATATTCGTACAGACGAAACGAGCTATAAAAAATGAATTGATAAAATGAGTTTTTCAAAAAACAGCTACGAATTTTTCATTATTAATTTCTTGATAGGACTCCTATTAGAAATTTACAAAATCTGGTTATAAAAATGTACTAAAATTAAGAAAAAAATTAACAGTTTAGAAAATTAACAATGAAAAACCTTGTTTTCTTATCATGAACAAAAAATTTGTAGATTATTTTGCAATATCTGAAAAAGCGACAGTTCGAGGTACATAAATAAATATAGCATACATTTGCTATAATAGTTTTGAACATAATGTAGAAAAGTTCCAAATTTGGACAAAATCGATTGGGAAGCATGAGATTCCTGATGAGAATGTGTTCGTTAAAGCCAAAGGAGCTTTAACAAATGAGAATTTTTTGGCAATAACTACTCATTTTCGTGGCTAATATTTATATGTTTTATATTTATGAATTATTTTTACCCTCCAGTTTACAAACAAATTTTGCAATGCATTTTTGATCCATTCTATTGTCTCTTTAAAAAAAATATAATCCCCTGTTTTTGTTGCAGACTTAAGTTCACAGTTCGAGTGTTTACCTAATGGTGAACCAATTCCTTGTGTTCCTCGTTACAGACCTTCTTATTCTGCTGACAGATATCATTCTCCTGAAAGGTCATTTCCTCCTGTCGAGCCCCCTGTTCATGTGAAGTCCATTGCTTCCCCTGCCAAACTTCATTCGCTAGAAAGGACGCTTCCTTCAGCCAAACGTCTTCCTCGTGTAAGTTCTAGTTCTCGCTCTGTGAAGCTTCGCCCCTTACTAAAACTTGGACAACTTGGACATATTAGGCTTATTCCTTACACGAATCATCACCGCCTGTACGAAATTCGAAGATACACTTTTCCTGCCGATAAACCAATTCGAGTCAGAGTAGGGAATAGTGCATTTGGACCGATGCCAACTGAGGAACTAAATGTTTTAACAACATCCACTGGTGACGTCGTTGCAATTATGGATGTTAAAGGATATCTGCGTGGAATATATACGACAAGAACAAGCTTTGAAAAACGGGCAAAAATAAACATGGACAGCGGCAAGGTTGAAGATATGACCCCAGAAGAAATGGAGTAATCTCCTTTAGGCAAAAATAAATCAATCTTTAAGTATTTTAAAATATTGAATTTAAATGACATTTCTACGCATCATTTATTTCATTAGAACAAAGATATAAATGTAAAATATAATATTGTTTCCAATTCGATGTAGGATTAAAATTATACAAGAAACTGTTAAATCCATTAAAGATTCAATGTGTTATTATTCATCAGTTTCTCAGTCTTCTACGAAAACAGAGTAACAAAATTTTATTTTTATTTGACCAAGAAATTTTTTTTAGGATATTGAAGATTTTAATAATTTATCATTTTTAATTATAAAATATATGTAATGAGTAAATTCAAAAATAAAGAATAGTGCTAGTGATTTGAAAGAAATAATAAAAAGGGGTTTTACTGGTCAATTACTATAAATCTCTCTTCCACTCCTGTACGTGACGGATACGCAGGAAACAAAAATCCATTTACTTGCGTTGAAATAAATTTTTATAATTTGTGAATTACGCATCTGTTACTCGAATTCCTGCTTGCATTTAATTGGTTAGGTTGACGTTTAAATGAAACATACGTTTTTTAATGGGCATCGTATTTTTTTCTGAGACCTATTCAACAGCGATTATAAATGTGTATTTTCCCATTTAGGAACAAAAGTTCCGATATAAAATAATTCATTTAAAGTAAACCACTTTTAATTTAAATAGATTAAAGCATTTACGACAAAATAGTTTAATTGACATCTTTTAAACAGGTCATGGCTTACATAGTCTACTTTTATTTATAGACAATTCTTTTTTTAAGAATTTAAATTAGTTTTTCTGGAGATTATTTTTTATAAATATGCACCACGACATGTGAATGTAGAAAATTTTCACTCTACTATCACATTTTTAATATTTTCGTGGCAACTTGAAGTAAAACGTAAATAAATAAGGTGAATTTTTTGATTTTCGGCTTTAAGATGAGTTTTAAAGAGTAGCAACATGTTTCAACAATCTAAATTATTTTCGACTAGAAATTTGAAAAAGGCTCCATTAATTCATGATGAGATCAACTGAAAGCCTTTTATATATCCCCCAGATTAAAAAATAAATTTAGTTGCAGGGTGGTAACGTGGGATCCCACCAACTTAACTTGGGATTTTTGGCATTTAATTAATTTTTATCGTATTGAGGTCGGTTTTTTTTGTTGATTAGCTAATTTATTGGTAAGAGAACATAATAATATAGCTTTTTTAACATAATTGTTTATAAAAATTGTTATATAAATAAACAAACTTAAAAAATGCCTTTTTTCGAAAGAATTCATATTTGAAGAATATATTAACCATAATAAACTAAAAACGCCTAATCGGGGGTTTTTTGGGGTCGCTGATCACGAATCTGAAAATCTGAAAATTTGAAAAGAGATATGCAAGCTTGACAATCTATACACGGGGGGTTTTGGGTCACTTATTATGAATCTGAAGTTACAGGAGTGCACATTCATCGACCAGAGGGTATTCTTAAACCCGTCAAATATCGCCTAAACGAGACATGAAAAGAATCTCACTTAAAACGTTTCCAGACGCACGTAGGCGATAGGGAGAGACCTCGCGCCCCTCCCAGACATACTCCAAAAAATCAGTATCCAGAAGACAGTGTAGGAATGGGCTAACCAAACGTCTTTCCACCAACTAGAAGATACACTCCCTAGGAACACCAAAGGGTGTTCCCCTAGTAAAGGGTGTTCTCCCTACCAAAGGTTGTTCCAGCGTTGACGGGGTTGTAGGCCTTGATCTCTCCTCTAATGACTTCGGAGGCTATGCTGGCGGTAGCGTAGCTGATGGTAGGGACTCCCACGCCAGACAGTCAAAGCACGAAGTGGAGAGTGACTAAGAGGAACACCTAGGGTAAGGAACCCCGAAATAAAACCAAATATGACGGGTGTTGATAGAAACTATATACCCCAAGTGAGGAAAGATCTCACCGTCGATTCCGATCGGGTGAAAGCCAAGGTGATAGACGCCGGCCCCGAGGATTGGGGAGGGGGGGGGGAGCAATCACACAAATTTTCGGTGGAAGACATGGAAGTTCTGACGGGGTTGGAGGCAGCAGTCCTGAAGTGGCAAAAACGACGTATCAGGAACGCAGAAGCCTGCCAACATTTTATGGAGACGGTGATTAGAGAAATTACGAAGATGGAGATAATTCTCAGGGAGGCCTACAAGCCGAAAAAGGAGTACTGTGAGATTAGCAGTCTTCTGGCTTACGAAGTCGAGGGCCATACGCTCAATGGTGCTCATCGAATGGATGAAAGAAATCGGAGAAGGAACGAGAGAGGCAAAAATGGAGGAGATAGTCGAAGAGAACATGCTACTTTACTTTCAGGTTTGTAACCTGAGGGTGAAATGTCGCAGTGTCTTTGCGAATGTTGAAAGCCGAAGAAGCAGGAGAAAGCAGAAAAAAAAGGAGAAAAAGGAAGTTGATGCTTCCATAAAAGCGGCTGAAACCACCAAACCAAGCGGTGCTGAAAGGAGGAAAAAGAGAAGGACTCGCGGCGAGGCTCTTGTCATCAAACACGCCCCTAGACAGACGTATACGAGCATCTTAAAGAATATGCAGACGTCTGTCAAGCCCCAGGAACTTGGTGTTGATGTCAAGATTTTCCGACAGACCAGGGCAGGGGAGGTTCTGCGCGAAGTAAGAGCCAAGCCAGAAGAGAGAGCCAGTTTTGGCAACGCACTGAAGGGAGTGTTGGGAAATAAGGGTGGCGTTAGGCACCTAATCCCCAGGGCCCGAATAATAGTTTGTGAGCTCGTGGAAACGACCCAGGTGGAAGATGTGCAGAAGGCACAAGAGGATTTACTTGGGGAACACATTGGTAGTTCCCCAAGCATAAAAATCACAAAAAGGAGCATTAAAGGCTGCATTAAGGCCTTCGTTGAGCTGGATGATGCGTCTGCAGCAAGATTGGAGAAAGTGGCCAGACCCGGTCCTACCGCTGCCACGAGTTTGACCGCCTAGCCCGAGATTGCAAAGAAGAACGGAGAAAAAGCTGCTAGCGGTGCAGTCAGGTGGGGCACAAGGCGTCAGTTTGCCACAACTTGGCAACAAGGCGTCCGCCCTCGATAGTCAGAAAGAAAGACTGAACCAGAGACGGAAACGATGTGAAACTGAACACTTAACAGTGAATACCCAAAATGGGTGAATAAGTAAATTTGAAGGAAGAAGAGCATCCATGATGGAGAGCGCCGCCCTGGTGCATTGGCCCGTGACCGAACTCTTTGAAGTAATGCGAGAGCAGTTTCGGAGACTTAGGTAGGCAGGACCCCACGGAAGAGATACGCCAAAGTCCAAAGCGATTAAAATCTTTAGTAGTTTACCCTCTTTAAGTTATGAAAGCTCGCCGCCAACCTTTTTTGAATCCCAGACAAAAGATTCCTTCCCCAGCGATTGTCAGGCCTTGATTTATCACTCCGAAAGGGTAATGGTCTGAATATCACTGATCATATGCTTAATTGGTCTCCACCTCAAAACGTGTTTAGTTATACATGTCCTTTTTTCTGAACATAATATTATGTTCCAGGTAATATCTTAATTCTAAACATATAATCGTACCCATGAAGGAATAAATATAGAATAGATTCACCAAACCCTGTGTGTCCGTTAATTATTGCTTAAAATGGTAATCCTGTCAATCAGGCTCCCACAACGTATTCCTCCTCCCCAATCCAATTAGGTTATATTTTAATGTCACTATCAATATTTATAATCTATCGTTGCTTATTTTATATTGGTATTTTGTGTCAGATTGCGGCTTCATTCCGAAAGGAGAATTAAAACTTGCTGCTTTGTAGGACCTCTTTATTTAATTACAATCTGCTAATACGGAAGCTAAACCTATTCCGTTTTCAACTTTCCATTTGCAAGGGCGATTTCATATTTTTATTGCCAGCCTCCTACGTATTCTAAAACAACGCATCCCTCAATACTCTGCAGGCTCTAGCGCGATACTTGCGATATCTAACATTGCTCAATATTTGTATTCGAGCAGCGGTAAACAATGTTTCCATTTAAGTGTACCCAGTACCAGTATATAAATATAGTGGACTCAATTGCAGTTATTATTATTTGTTAACTGGAAATCTCGCAAGCCTTTCGATCTATCACTATTTGTTTGCTCAGAGTGAAAGATAACGCTGTTAAACAGGTGTAAAAAAATTGACCCGAATATTTTCTTTGCTTTCTGCTCTGTGAAAACTAGATCTATCTTTTTTACGGTATCATTTATTGCGTGTCCCGTTTTTGAATAAAATATCTTCATGCTGTTGCGTTCAATATAAGACAAATAAATCTCGATTCCCAGCAGTGATTTCATATTAGTAACACTGGAGACTTTTATTATGATGTTTATTTAAATACCTGAAACTAGCCCTGAAATATGACTTTATCTTTGCAGCGTGTCATCTACTTCTTTCTTCATAATCTGACTTATCTCAAGGGCTATCGGTTCTACCTAGTTGCTTGTTCTACTACACTACACGCACAATCATTATATGCGCCGTGTATAGGTCTTATCTGCACACTTCTATTCTGAATTTATTCCGCGGCTAACAGTACAAAATTAACATAAATATACGATTGGATTCGCGTATTTCACCAGTGGAACAAATATCTGTTTCAATTTTACAATAAAGCAGCGACTTGCCTGCCTTTATTACCTTGGCACCGGAGCAAACCGAGTTTGTGGGTCACACCCTTTTTACCCACGAACAACCCTCGCAGCTCGTTGATTTTTATTACAGGTGTCAGATACGGTTACCAATGTCAGAGCCTCGACGGATACTTCCGGGTGTCAGCTAGCAGGAAAAGCAGCTCTATATTTCGCACGAGCAAAGGTGGTTGAAACTCACGTGTGTAAGAGAGAGAACACTAACCTTTGCAACTTTACGAGACTATTTTAACTTATTTCTATTGAATAAAAAATGGAAAATATGGAGTTTATTTGCTAGTATTTCACAAATAATAATAATCAAATCATCGAAAGTGAGAACCTTCCTGAATTTCTATATTTTATTACGTCGCGAAGAGACACGGAAAGAAGTAAAATGAGGAACCCGAGCGTTGCTCAGGCATGGTGGGTGGAGACACACAGGCCATGCT
>JAWWLR010000034.1:92454479-92464684 GCA_035041075.1 Acraspis erinacei | reverse complement strand
AATCGAAACCAGGTTTATCTGTTGAAGTTACTTTTTATATCATTATACACACTATATCATTATTTGCTTTATCACACTAAAATCAAAAGAATAAAGGTAAAATATATTTGATCAAGGTAATCTATATTTTTAAAACAGCTGTTACGTCCATTTAACATTTTTCATATATTGACTATAATATAACTTATAACTTTATATAAAATTCATATATCTGGATTTGAAAATTATAAATTAGGAGCTCTTCTAAGATTGTTCTGATCCGAAAAATCTACTACTTCGTTTTTGGGGTTTTTTAGCTTCTGCTACTGAATGACCCATATATGATTAAATATGAATAGCAATGACTAAAAGAATATCGATGGGGCCCATCAAACGAGTTTTAAAGTAAAATTCAGTCTGACAATGAAAAAACACCACATTGTCAAATCATACACTTAACATTGTTTGTAATGGTATTGCGTATTATAAATCATTTTAGTAGGAGGGGGGTGGGAATCAACGGTTGATTCTGTAAATCTGGCAAGTTTGTGAAACTTCAGTTTGCTGCTTGATCCAGTTGAAGACAATGAGGAACGTCCTTTGTACTTGTTTTTTCACGTTCGCTATGTTGCTGCATTCTATTGGTAAATGTAATAATATAAATAACCATGCTTTTCATTTCATTTTTTAGAGCAGTATTTAAAATCCAATACCCTACTTATTGGCTTTTGCATTGCTTTTAATATTTTCCCCAAAGAATCTTCTTTTAGATAGAATTTTAAAATAAGTGTGCTCTCCAAATTTTAATTAGGAAGAAGCCAGTCACTAGCTCGGTTATTTTTTATTCTGTCTCCCCTTTGCATTCTTCCTTCAAAAACTTTATGCATTCAACATTTTTCAAATTAATTATTTGTCTGTTTTAATACAGCTATGGTACGCTGTGCAGGATTGTCTTTTTTAGTAACTTTTTCTCAAAGTTATGACACTTTGCTCCAAACTTAGACTAGTTTTTTCAATCTTATACCAACACGTTGAAATAAAAAGGTGCTATCTTAGCACAAAATTGATATGGCATTTTCAAATTTTGACTTGTTCGTCATCCGAGATGACACCTGTTTTTTGGTCCTATTGAGATAGAACCTTGTTCGTTGGGTACGTTTATATAGCTTTGCCTCACCTCAGTCACTCTGCCCGAAAATTATGCAAGTTCGTGCAAACCTTATGCCATTTTCCCCCAACCTCATGCTACTTTTGCCTGTCTTATGCGGACTTTGATTTCATATTTTATATTATCATACCCACACCCGTTGACCTCGTTTCCTGTCCCACGCTGTAAATAAAAATTAAAGAGTTTATCCCAAAGCCAGATGAGCACTTAAGAATAGAACTACTTGTCTCGAATATATTTAGCTTCCGCAAGAAAGGATCATTCTGGGCGTTATGAAGTTACGTATCGAGCCACATATAGCTGGATAAACTCCAGATGAGTTACTAAGGTTTTTAGAAAATATTTTTCATACAAATGAATGTTAACAAATATTTTTGTTTGATCTTACGGATCAAATGATCAAAACATTTTTTTGCAACAATAGCATTTAGACTTTTAAAAAACAGTCGATAGAAACGTGGTATCGACATAGTAACATTTTTTGGCGAAGCAAACCTAGCATCTGCTGCATTTTCGTTGATTGAATACATTCCTTAGACTTATTTCGCCGTTAAAGTATGTAAAATTATGTAAAATTATGCAGAATTAGCAAAGTATCGTAAAAGAAATCTAAACAACAAATTCACCATGGATGTACTGGTTTGGTAAAATTGTATTAAACGTACGACTTTCAAATAACAATCATCAGAAAGTTTAGAAAAATTCGCTTCATTGCCATAATTTGTGAAATCTTGCGCGTTTAACTCATCGCCAAATTTACATAATTGGACCAGAATTTTTTTTTAAGTTTATAGATTCAAGTGTAAATCTTAATCACTAAATCTAGACCAAGAACAAAAATAAATATTGCGTAATAGCTGAGTAATCATAAAAAATATTTATTCGTGAAACTGAAGTTTCTACGAAGCTAAAAGTATAAAATTTGTCAGATATCAGCACGGAGTTCCATTTTATATCTAAAAAATGTAACCATTTATTTATTTCAAATGTAGAATATTGTTTTAATCAAATTAGATCATTTAGAAAAATTTGTTCCTGATTATAGATAAAAATAATATAGCT
Organism: Acraspis erinacei; assembly: GCA_035041075.1. Classification (NCBI taxonomy): domain Eukaryota; kingdom Metazoa; phylum Arthropoda; class Insecta; order Hymenoptera; family Cynipidae; genus Acraspis; species Acraspis erinacei. The sequence goes on along the minus strand of JAWWLR010000034.1, from coordinate 92,462,475 downwards.
CTTAATAATATTTTCATAATGAAAAGATAGTGGATATAGAAAAAGTTGTCATTCTACAGCTAAAAATTCGAGAAAAAACAAACAAAAATTGGGTAACCATCATTTGTAAAGGTGAAATATTTATTTTTTCAAGGAATGATTGTGATAACAAATTAACGAACGCGACGAATCTTGTATGTTTAGCTTCGCAGAAATTTACATTTCTCGGGGATACATGTTTCATGATTACCCAGCAATCGCGGAATACTTATCACGTTATTGGTCTAGATTTAAAAAGTATTATTTGCTCTTAATTTGATAAACGAAACAATTCTATAAAAACTATTTACTAGATTTACCGATTACTTGATTGCTATATTTTGAAACGATGATTTTAATAGAAAAACCTTGGACTTTGAAGATAAATATTTCTTAAATCTCCATTAAAATAACATCTGCATATGCAGACTCAACTTTTGGTTGTTATTTAAATGTCCTAGAACTAGTTTTTTTACAGATGTGGAATGTGGTTTTATTAATAAGGATTGATGAATGCAATAATAATTATAACTATGTGTTGTCAAATGGCTATTTTTTATCAATTGCATCCATTTTAATCGATTTTATCCATTTAAGTAATTTTTATAGAAAATTGTGCAACGAAAATTATTCGTGGATGAGATAAAAGAGCTAACCAACAAAGTCTTCAAGGTTAACCACAATTCATGCCATTTTTGCGACACGAAATCTTCTACGAAGTTTAAATTCCTCTTTCAGTTTTTCAAGGGTTTTTGTCTGCCAAAAGAAAGTTTTTTCCCCTATTGGAACTACAAAAGACGGGCATTACCTTTTTTCAAACTGCCTAATGTACAATGTATTTATTTTTCAAATGAATATTATTTATAAGGTGAATCAATACTAGGGAGGATCGAAAAAAATTTTGAAATAAGATTTGGGGAAGGAGGATGCTTAAAGTTTGACATTACATTACGGCACACAGTGGGAGAAAAGCGACATTTTTTGGACAAAAATTGACCGACAGGCTCCCAGGTATAACATTTAACCGTTCAATTTTTATTTTGACTTAACGGAAATTTGTTATTGAACAACAAACTTACAACTTTTTGTTCCTGAACTTTTCCATGATATTATTTCTTCTAAGACTTTGAAATTCATTAAAGAAAGGTCATAAATCAATGTAAAAACTAGATAAAAATAATTTATTAGTGGCTTAGAGCAACAAAATTTTTTAAAATAATGTTATAAACAAATTAATTATCAAAAGTCCTTTTTTCATGATTTGCAATGATTTGCTAATTTTACCCATAGCATTTGTACAAAGTATCTCAGATAATGATTCTTTTATGATTCTTTTTTAAGATATTTCGCATTGATTCCAAAAAAAATTAAACCATGTTATGTGGGGACAACAGTGTTATCATACAACTGTATGATGAAGAAATTTTATTAAATAAAATATTTTGGGTGCCTTTTATTAGATGACCATAGCAACTTTTGAGTACCCTATCCCTCTAATCATTTCTCAGAATTTTCTTTTTCGCTCTATCCGAGTCATACATACAACAGGGAGATATACTTGAGAGAAAATGCACAAAAAAACTCGAAAAGTATATTAATTTACTTGTATTACAAGTGGTAGGGAAAGTTGTCCACAGATGACCGGTCTACACTGGAATTAGAAGCAATATCTATGTAATGATTGCAGCAAATGCGTTGTAAATAATTTTTGGATAGTTCTCATTGATAAATCCTTTGATTTTCTACTTTTACTCGTATTTGACAAATGCTTAAAATCTCACAGCATTAGACGTATCTAATTTTCGACAAAAAGTTGTTTTATTCCTGAATTGTTCATGATATTTTTTAAAAAATTGCTGACTCCTTGTGGGTACCTTCTCCAATAATGATTGCCTGTTCCTTGCAGTTTTAAATATGCAATCTAAATTACATTTATTTGTTTAAGACTATAATAACTTTTGAGTGCCTTTACATGCCTCAAGTATTAAAATTAATAAATATATATTTCTTCTTACAGAATCAGCTCCATCGCGTCGTGCAGAATTTGCAAGAATAATCAACCGTCTTAAACACGCTTCTTCCAATGTTCCTGAAGGTATTGCTTATTTCCAAAAATATTTTTATTGTCAATTGATAGATGTGCGCCTAGAATCGGAATTCACTCGTTCACACAAAGTTGTAAGGAACGGTTTGGTTATTGGACTTAATGTGGATGATACTATAGTTCCAATATTCGATCATAGTCAAAAGATGATTGTAGTACGTGGCAACAAGAATATTCTATTGCGCCCAGAAGAGACTTGGATTTTTCCTTACTATCGCCCTGTTAATACTGATCCTGACTATCCCAATCATGAACCGTCATCAACAATATTAGCTGACATGATCAACCGTTATAGACAAGCTCCTTCTCTTCATACTGGAGGTATCGCTTTTTACCAAAAACATTTCAATGGTCCACTGATAAACGTGGTGAATAATTGGACATTTTCTGATGAACACAAGTTTGTAAGGAACGGTTTCATTATTGGATTGAATTTAGATGATAGACTTGTTCCAATATTCGACGTGACACGTGAAATTATTGTAATACGTGGTACGGAGAATATTAAACTGCTCCCAGAAGACGCTGGATTACTTCCGTATCATCACCCGATTGATTAACATCGTGACAGTCACTATTAACTAATGTTAAGACAATTGGTATTTGCATTAAAAGGGCATTGTACATTATTCAATTAATGAAATATATGTATTTGATGTACCAAAGAGCGTATTCATTGTATACCCAACGTCACCTAATACGATATTCACATAGTGATCAAAATGTCTTGGTAAACTTGAGCGCACAATAATGGGAATGAATATCTATTTGATCTCAGAAAATGCGAATTAAAAGAGAGAAATTAATTTTAATGTTTTAGGGGTTCAAAAAAGCTATTTCGTCTCATCTAAATCTTGAATATTTGAAGCAAAAAAATATATTACCAATTTAAATACATATTTCTTTAGTCTAAACTGTTCTTTGCTTATGGTTATTGTATTAAACAAAGATGCGCAAAGAAATAAAAAGTGGCAAGTGTACGATGACACACTTGATCCTGAGCTCAGCTATGAGCAAACAGAATGAAAAGCGTAACATAAGATATCAAGATGAATTATATTGATACATCGCAGACTAATCGAGGAGATAATTTCAAACTCGTGTTGATAATTTAAAATTAATACACAACACCCACTCTCGGCTGGGGGTGCTCATTTGAATTTATCACTATAATTCCCACTTAACACTTCCGATGACTTGGTCCACACAGCGCCTTGGTCAAGACGTCTTGAACCATTTCCGTCATGGTACGTGCTTCACACCCAGCTCTCCTTTCTTAAAGACTTTTCACACATAATGATGGTGTATTTCAATGTTACTTGTGTGAGCATGGTCTATTCGGTTCCTCGTCAGTTCCTGTACTCCTTGGTTGTCCCAAAAAATGCTCATTGGTTTTCCATCCAAGGCATTTCTTTAGCTTCCTCTGAAGATTTTGGTCCCATTTCCCTGCTGAGCATCACGTTGCCATCTAATGCATTAGACATAGTCTTCAAATCTTGCATTCCAAATTTTTGAAGAGCATCGTCTATGTGTTTTGTATGTAATAAGAAGATTGAATATGTGGATGGATGTTGCTTGAATTCTATGTGTAAACAATAATGTAATTTGTCCGAGTCTTTTATTTGGCTGGAGTGGTTTCAAATTTGTTTCTTGTTTTTGGTCTAATTTTTGGAACCTCTAACGCCGTGATTACTTTATGCCATAAATTTACCTTTTGAGTGACTACTAATCATCCTTCGTTCCTGTTTCCTCGATTCCTTAAGCTTCCTCCATGTAGATTTCTTCTTCTAGGTCGCTATTAATGTACGTCGTCACGACGTCGAGTTGGTGCAACATGAGACCTTATCCTGCTGCTATAGTGAGAATAAACATTATGGAACTTTACTGAGTTTCAATGAAGTCCATCCCAGGTTTTCGATTGTAGCCTTTACCTACCAAACCAACTTTACGACGTTTGACGTTGTCATCGTACTTTGTTCTCAAAACCCATCTCCATCCGATGACTTTCTTCCCTCTGGGACGTTTAGTTCAAGTTCAAGCTCCAATTTTAGTTAGAGCATCGAACTTCTCTTTCATGGCTTGTCTCATTTTTCTTTCTTATAACTAGCAAAAGGTTCTTCGAGGAATGGATATGCGGTCTCTTCGTGTGCCGAGGATGCTACTTGTTTGAAAATTTGGTGTTGTCTACCGCTGTTGACTGTATTTTCTGTCACTAGTCGTCTGGTCCCCTCATAAATCCAATGAAGTGATATGTCTGATACATCAATCGAAGGTTGAATTTCATCATCATTTTCGGATCGACTGTTGGAACTGCTTGCATTATCATGAATTGGACATATGTTCCTTACAGGTTTTTTTTATAGCGTCTCTCTGACCTGATGACTTGATTGTCCTCTCCATTGATTTCAGCGTCTTCAGGAAAAGGGTCGAACAAAACAAAATTGTTCTCTACGGCATCCGTTTCAGTTTGATAGATTCCTTCAACAATTATTACCTCTCTACTAATTGATATCTTGCTTGTTGCAGGATTCCATAGCTGGTATGCTTTTTAGTCGGATTAATATTCGACAAAGATGCAAGGATTCGATTTCGGATCGAGTTTTGTCCCAGCTTCTTTTTTGGATCCCTGTTCCTTATATAGGCAGCTATGCCGATTGCTTCTGCCTAAAAATGTTTCATTAGATTGGCCTGAAATAACAAATATATAGCCATTTGCATACGGGGGTGGTTCATCCACTCGGCATACCCATTTCGTTGAAGGGGGTATACGACAGTGTGTTCTCGCTTGGTTCCAGCTCGTGCCAGGGCGTTGGTAGAATCTTTTACCACATACCACAAACCATTATCGGTGCGTAGAATTTTAATCCTTTCTTCAGTCCAATTTCCTGCGTAACCTTTAAACATGCTAAAAGCTTCTTTGACTTCACCTTCTCTTTTGAGAAAATGGACTTCTACCAAATTAGATTAATCGACAATAAAATAAAGTAGCAAAATAAGAAACACCACCGAGAGATTTTGTTGTCAATATTCAACATATGACATTCTATTCTCCATACCTTTTGATTATAAGCTTCGCATGTCATTTTCGTTTGGATGTCCTAATCGACGATACCATTAATCCGACTCGCTTAACTTGTTATGTACGGTCATAGCTGCGAATTGCTCTGCCATTCTGGAACGATAAGGACCATCTCTTAATTGAACTTTCATTTCTGAGTAAGGTAAATTTTGCCCTTTACATAAATCTTAGTTGTTATATTAACAGCCAATCTAACCTTTTGGCTGTCAAATTGAGTAAATTCCGCCAAACGAGATATGTTATGACACATGTGCGAGGTCGCACCACTATCCATGTATCAAGTTCCACTAGACGTTGATTCAGCAATGAAAGTAGAAGCGTAAGTTGCTTTTTCTTCCACAAGATCAACTTTAATGTGGGTAACAGCAAAAGCTTCTTCCAATTAGACATCACGTCTCATAATTTTCTTTGCCTAATTTTTCCATATGCACTGAAAAATTGGATGTCATTTTCACTTATAAATATGTTGCTTAATGTCACTCGAATACAGTCGCGTAGCTTCGATTTCAGTTTCTAACAATGCAGCTTTTTTGTGATAAGTTTCGCATTTATCTAGCCTAAATCAAATCGCGTGGCTTGTTAAATTTCGGTTTTCGACAATTCGGCAATTTTCTGGTTAGCTTAGCATTTATCTAATCACCTTTCTTTTTGGGGTTACTCGCTTACTTTTTTACACTTTTTGGCTGAGTCGAAGCGTGCTGGGCCCATAACCTGTTCTTTAATTAAGTTTATTGTATTAAACAACGATTTATAGAGGTGAAAAAAGTGGAAAGTATACGATGATACATCTAATCCTAAGATTGTGTATGGGTAAACAAAATGAAACTCGTAACATAAGCTATTATTTTCGTTAAACTGTATTGATACATTGCAAACTAATCGACGAAAAACTTCAGACAGGTGTTGATTATTTAAAATTAATACACAACATAAATCATGTTCGAGGACAATGAAGTATTTCGTATTTTGATTATTACACATATTTTCGTACATGAAGAACTGTATTCTTTCATATATTTAAAATCTTTATGAACCTAGAAATGAACAATTCGATTAAAAATCCACCTCCAGGAGGAATCTAACTTGGTGCCGTTGAGTGTCAAGTCCACAGCTGCATTTAACCCCATACCATAAAAATTTCCTTAAATAATGAATTCGCCATTAACACTTCTGTAGGCACTGATAGGTACCCGAGATAACTTTTTTCAAAAGGTCAGAAAATGTCCCCATAGTACCTATATCCCCATATATTGTTGATAAATAATTTCGATATTTAAGATAAAATCTTACAAACATTTTATTTGTTAATAAAAAATTATTCAGGTCAACCGTTCAGTTACTTGGCTTAAGATCTTTCTTTACAAATCTTCAGTCAGATAGCAGCCATATTGGATGAGTAATTCTGGATTATGTGAATTTCATTTTTCACATTTATCAGCAACAAAATGCAAATATTTTTGCACGTAATTGTTCAATGAAGAAAATCCATTGACCAGGTCGAGTTTCTCCCTATCAATGAATCCTCCGAAGAAGTAAACGAAAATTATTTTTAATGTTTTTAAACCATGTGGACAATACTTGATAATAATTATATACTTATTGTGATATTTTATTATATTTATATTTTAGAAAAATCATAATTATATATTATCATTTATCACTATTATTGTATTATAGCTAGCGTGTTGAATCTTACAGGCAATGCATTCTTGTGGACATACTATGGATCTGGCGAAACCATCGATACCACGGAATTTGACAGTTCACATTATTTTTAAGTATCATCCACATTGTTTAGAAATCTGAAAAAATTAGGATATGTGTCTTCGTGGGACTCAACAATTGAGCTTCCGGATCGAATAAAGGCACATAAATTTGTTCGATTTAAGCGGGGTGAGTTCTCTTAGTTTTCATTTACTTAGAACATTAATTTTTGGAAGTCGAATTATTGCAAGAAATTTTATTGAATTTAGTAAAAAAATATTTTCAGAATTGCTTTTTTTATCCTATCAGGGATTATTTGCGCTCGCGCCGAAAAAATTTATGTGCATTTATTCGATTCGGCTGCTCAGTTATTGACTCCATCATTGAATTTGGAATTTTCACGGAGCGGTCTCTTGATATCAAGAAGCACTGCTTATTTTTTCAGATTTTTCCGATGATTAGTTTAGCTCCAAAATGTGCAAAATTAAACTCGCATAATCAACTAATACTCATCCAATTTGACGACTATCGGGCTAAAGATTTGTCCAAAAATTCAATCATAAGCCAAGTGTCTTTGAATAGTTCATACGAAATCTCATTTGGGTTGGTGGTTGCTTTGTATGGAAAACTGGGGAGGCCCTTAAAAAATTAAACGTAAAGTTCTGAAACAAAAAATTTAATACTTTGTTTTTGGGAACCTATACTATTCTGGAAAATTAGATCTAAACTATGAAAGAATGAAATCCCTCTTTTCAATTATTTAAACATATTTTGCAGAATATACATCAGTTTAACAAAGTCTTCATAAGTACGTCATCGTGGACACTATAAAGGGTGACAAAAAATAAGAGCAAAAAAGAATCTTGAGCGAAAAAATTTAGTATGAAAGAAAAACCCAAATGAACGGTGAAAGTAACAATACAGTATTTAAGTAATTTTATATTTAACCTTTTTCAAATTGGCCACCCTAAGCGAGAAAACACGAGTTCAATCGCAGAACGAAATTGAGCTGCTGCGCTGGGTGCAAGCACCAGCCCGACGCACAGTGGGCCAGGAACGAGAAAAAGTTGGTCAAAAGTCAAGATTTAATT
>JAWWLR010000034.1:92418643-92431805 GCA_035041075.1 Acraspis erinacei | reverse complement strand
GGTGAACGGCACGTAACCAGCTCGCTCCGCAGCAGCGCGACAGATCGCACGCGACTGGTTGGCGCTCTGTGTGTGTGCACGAGCGACTCGTCCATGAGCCGTCTCCAACATACTGCACACGTCTTTTCTTGAGCGAACACCTTAAGGAAGCTTAGAAGGTTAAAAGCAGCAGAGCTGCAGATTATCAATACCTCTTCCCCGAACGTTAGCGTATTGATGGTTTCTATGAAGAGCGCTCTTATGATTTGTTCCGTTTATTAGATAATGTAATTAAGTTTGAAATTAGATAATCGAAGTATGCGAAATATAATATTAGTAATAAAATGTTAGAGCCATTAAAAATCTGAAGATAGATTGATATTCTGTTAAAAATTATTTACACATATTTTTTTAGTAAGTATATATAGGTTCTTAGCGGGTCCGAATAAGATGTGTGATCGTGCTTAGCAGGTTACTCGCCGGTAGCAGTTATAAAAAGCACCAGCGGAAATCTATTATGCCGATTCCTCCGCCCTTCCAAGCATTTCATCGCTTGACCTGCGACCTCCGCGAAGTTTTGGAAGCTCGCACCTTCCAGCCGTCAACTCCCAGCATTGCAATCAACTTAGTGATCTCCATCTAATACCCGAACCCTCGAAAGAGACTCATCATCTTACTTCACCCTCGATACGGAGCCTATAAATTACCTTCTGACATGCCAAGTGAGCCCGCCATTCACGCGTTAAGTACAGCGCCCCTTCCTTCAATCATACAGTCGGTTCAACAAGACACGTTCCTCGTACATGGTCTAATCCTCGTCATTTCCAGAATGGCCTGGCACCTGCTCGACATGCTATCTAATAATTTTGCAGCATACTCCGATCGTTTGGCACGATTTCTTGCGAGAGCTCTTTCAGGGTATTTGATTATCCTTACACATCGAATTAATAGATTTATATTAATTATCAGTAAATGAATCGGCACTATTTGAGTTTGTAGAAAACTAATAACAATTAGTAGTTTCCTCCGCATTCCGATTTAAAGCAGAAAATTACAGTAAAAGCATAATTACAGTTTTAAAAAATGGTACTATATTTAAAAACAAAAACAAAATGACTAAAAAAAACAATAAAATTATATACAATGAAATAAAAAAATTTCAAATCATCGTAGAGCCTAACGTGAAAAATATAAATATCTTAATTTGTTCATCCTATTCTAAGTTATGTAGTTTTTATTTAAAAAAATGATAAAATGTTAATATTTTGGAAACTAAGAAGAAAATTGTAAGCACCGACAAACGAGTTGGGTTTGCATTGATCCAAGATCTTAATTATACTGAAATCTTAGTATTAGTCGTTATTATTAATTTTGTTTGCTCTATAATAAGTGTATTAATAATATAATTTTACATTGTGAATTTTATATCATTTTGGGAATAAATAGGATTTAGGTTAAAATTTCTTCTTGGTACTGTTGCTAAGTTGATCTCGATACTCAGAAATATATTCGCCTTGAATTAAAGAAAAAATTTGCTTAAGATAATTTTTTAAACCAAGTATATCTTCAAAAATGAGAAAAGAATGTTAAGTAAGAGAAAAATTCTATTTAAACAAAACTGTCACTCAACAGAAATTTTTTTGAATCACAAAACCTGTTATGTGAGTCAAATTTAATAAATATTTTTATCTGATTGAAAAAACTTTTCATTGAACCTCGTGAAATCAATTGAAATCTAAAGAAAACTTTTTAAAAGTTCTTTAATCCAAAGGAAATACTTTGAAATTCCTTTTGATCTATCTGAATCGTAAGAAATTCATTCTGGTATTAGGAGTTCTTAAGAAATATCTTTAACTCTAGCCTCTACAACTCTTTGTATTTCCAAAGATTTAAAGCTTCAACATGAAATTATATATAGAAGGTGATATAAGTTAGAAAGAAGAATGTATAGTAGCCAAATTATTTTCGTTTAAACTGACTTTTATCAAATGTCAATACCTCAGAAGGACAAAGTTGACGCTTACAATATAAAAGATAACAACGGCTGTATAGAGTGTACAAGCCAATGGAGCAATAGAATTTTCATTAACTAGATTATTACATTGACTTATTACATTGAAAAGATGAGGATTGCCTGTAATCTGCTCTTATGCTTGGCCGTGATCCTGAATTCTATTGGTGAATATAATAATATAATATATCTATTTCGTATGTAAATATTCTTATAAGATTTCGGCACACACGTATAAATAGTATATTAATTAAAGTAAAATGCATTCATACAACAATTCGATTCCACATCATGTATATCATTTTCTTTCGGTGCCAACTGAAAGATGACAAACTTTTTGTAAGCCTCTTTCGAAATTTACAGTGAACCCGCTATCTGATACACGTTGATCGAGTGAAACCAATAAAATAATATAATTTTGTTATCAAATGTGTGAAATTTGTTATGCGTTAATAGAAATAAATAAAAACTCAGGAAGACCTCTCTGCCCTAGCTTCCAATTTGTATGCTCACTTGTCAATTGTCCACTATACAAAGTTTCAGCGGGGAAAGTTGTTGTAAAAGGAATTTTACTTCTTTAGACTGAATATGCTTTCTGAAAAAACTTTAAAATAAATCATAATTAAGAATTAAAGTGTTTTAAGTTTCGTGTCCGTTGCTCGTTTATTCGCACGTTTTTAACATTTCAACGCGTTCCACAGTGTGACAAAAAGAACTGTTCTTAGACTAAAATGGAAAGACAGTTTAACTTGAAACTTATTTTGATCAATTTTTTAAATAACTGCAAGGCTTCCAAATATAACGTACAGCTTTCATTATAAAATATTGCAGCTTAAGAAAATTTTGTTTCTATATCACCTAGCCGAAAGTACGTCGTTTCTATCACATTTCTCTCCGGGAGCAGTGGCTTAAATATATAAGATTATAAATAAGTGAAATTACATTTTCACTTTAAATTATGAAAATGTATAGTATGAAAATGTGTGAAGGAATAGCCTCCATTTTTTAGGCAGAATAAACTGCAAATATCTTTCCAGTGACTTCTTGCTCATAATGCGATGATCATGCAATGATGTATTTATACATTCATAAACAGTTTTCACTCTTAACTTGGTAGTGTAAAAGGTACACTGACATGATGTATCATTTGCTTCAGACTTGGTGTACGAAACGTCACCTGATCTACAACTCGTGATGTGTAAACATACAATTGTGTAGATACTTAATACAAAAATGCAAGCCTCTATTTCCTGTTTCAGAATTAAGTTTTCAGTCCAAGCGTTTACTTGATGATGGCCCTAATCCGGGTTTTGACCGCTGTAGACCTTCTTCTTCTTCTTTTCGTAGCAGACATTGTCCAGACACGACTCATTCTCTTACCACACCTCATTATTCTGCCAGGTCTCAATCACCTGCCGAATTTCCTCCTCGGCACAGATCACGGTCTCCTACTCTCAGGCAAGCATTTCCCAGCGTGCTTGGATTTCGATTTGAAGATCTTTCATTTATTCGACTTATTCCCCACAACTATCCCAATCGAATATTCGAGCTCCGAACATACCGTTTTCCTCCAGAAAAACTAATTAGATTGAGAACAAGAAATCGTGTCCTTATTCCCATGCCAACTAAAAAACAAATTGTATTATCAACATCCAGTGGCGACGTCTGTGCAATATTGGACAAATCAGCAAATCAAAACAAGAATCTTCGAGCAATATTTACAATTGTTTCTGGGCTGTCAGCACGTGCGAAAATAAATATGAATAGTGGTGTAGTTAAGGAATTGACCGTGGAAGAAATCGCGGAATGTCCAGTAAGCTACAACATACAAATCGCAAAGATTTATGGAATACTAGGTGAGTACAACACATCATTTCAATTAATAAATGGCTATTATTTGCCGAAAGTACCAATTAAGTACAAACTGATTCTTAAGAAAACACTTACATGCCCATCCAGAGTTCTGACATTTTCAATTTTTTTCTTTATACAAGTTGTAACAAACCAAAAAGTGTTTTTAGATGTGCACGTAAAATTAGCATAATAACATACGAATCAGAGACTTTGGCGATAGATGGGAGAGTACTGTATGTAATTTCGATTCATGATCGAATTTATTTCTGAATGATTCGAAATATTATTGATGAAAGAGAAAATTTGAATTGTAAATGATTTCTTAATATTGGGGTCCAGTTTGAATGTTCAATATCTGCAATAACCCCTCGGAAAATTAGTAACGAGTTAAGTGTTACATTATATAAAATTAATTTTAAGTTTCGGAAACATAGAAATATGTCGAAAAAGAAACTGAAGGCTTCGGGGAAAAAAGTAGCAAGAAAAAATACAAATTTTCATAATGTTCTTCTGTCAGATAATTTACTTAATTATTGTTTTTTTTCAAATTAAATTTCTTCTTTACTCTATTTACCAATTTTTTTTTTTTTAGAAATTATTGAATTTTATTCACTCATATCTCATTTTTAAAAACGTTCACTAGAACCGTACGGTTTTTAAAATTTTTTAATACGTAAATAATCTTAAAATATAATAATTTATTTAAAAAATGTTTTTAACCCGTTGAACCAGATAAGATTATAGGCTTTTATGGAATTGGACCCCATAATTACAACCTCATTCACAACTCGTAATGTACCAGAATATGACTGTTACTTAAACAAAATTTAATCCTGTATTTCTTGTTTCAGATGTTAGAAACCAGTCCAGGGCTTTGCCTGATGGTGGCACTAACACTGGTTCTCATCGCCGTGCACCTTCTTCTTCTTCTACTGGCAGACATTATCCAAACACTACTCATTCGCTTGCCGGTCCCGTTCGTGACTGGTCCAGTTCTCTCACACTCAGGGAAAATTTTCCACGCGTACTTGGATATAGATTTGATGAACTTCCGTTCATTCGACTTTCTCCCCGGACTAATGTGAATCGGGTATTCGAACTACGAAAATACGTTTTTTCTCCCGATAAACCAATTCGATTGAGAACAAGAACTCATCTCCTCATTCCCATGCCAACTGAACAACAAATTGTATTGTCGTCGCCCAATGGCGACGTCTATGCCATATTGGAAAAATCTGCATCCAGACACACGGTCTTTCGTGCAATATTTACACCCGTTTTGGGCATGGAAAAGCGAGCAAAAATAAACATGGAGAGCGGCGTCGTGCAAGAGATGAACGCAGAAGAAATCGCTGAATGTTTAGTATCCGCAAAGGAACCAATCAAAGACTTTTACAGAGTATTTCGCGTCTCAGGCAGATCTAGCGCTTTGAGCTAAGTCGTCATGCTCTCCCGACGTGTATGCATAGACCTTTGAAAATAAAAGTTCAAAACTAATTTTTTACGTTTGCAATTAAAGACTCTCCATTGTAAATTCACAATTAAAAATAATAATTAGCTTAGTTTTTAAGCTTTCAAAGTTAGACTTGCGTAAAGTGATATCATTTTTAAAATTCACCAATTTAGTGATTTACACTTCATTCCAGAGTACAGAATATGATACTGTAGCGTAGATTTATATTCTTTAATCAGGAATATTTGAACTCTTCAGTGTATAAAATATTAAAATTGAGAATTTTATAGTTTATCGTGCGGGGAAAACCTCGGAATTGTTTTTCTCGTTTAAAGTTTGTGAAAATGCGATTTTTTCAATATTATGATGAACTTTGTTATTTTAAAAGTTAGCTTTAATCATGTTTTTGCTCGATGCGAATATGCATCATTATTGTGTATTAGATACGAAGGGTTTTTCCTGATAATTAATGAATTTACCCTTTTACTATTCATAGAATATGCGTGGGTATTATCAAATGCAAAAAATAACGAAATAAAAAACTGAAAACGTGTTTTTGAAAAATAAAATGTTAGAAAAATAAAATAATTACAAAATCATTTAACTTGAAAAAACTCACGGTTCTCGTGTATCCTAAAATTGGGAAAATAAGACTATATTTCTTGAGGGGGGAGTAGGGTCTAGCGGGTGAAGAAAGCATTTTTTTAGTAATTTTTTAGAGATATGCTTAAACTAAATTTATTGTTATATGTTACAAATTACAAAGCATAATTCACAGAGCATTTTGTCAAATTTTTGTTGCTAGGACGCCTTTTCAAAAATATTATTTGCGGTGAAATCTGCGAATCCAGATGCAGAAACCACATTTCCTACATCAAAATTTAATTTTTATTTAACAGATTGAAACCTTTTAAATGGAATTTAACAGGGCTCCTCGCCCTTATGTTTCTCACCGGCTCGCATTTTGCGCTTTTTCGACGTTCTTTTTCCAGCAGCAGGCAATTTTTGTGCGTCAAAATGTTTTGAATCGCGAGCCAAAAATAGATGTGAATTTAAAAATTAGAATTAGCTTATTTGAAAAACTTTCTGGGTGTTAGTGATCGAGATTCATCTTTCACCTTTTGTCTTTACAGAGATGTGTAATCGACATCATCGAAGATGATTAGACCGCCGGCCTATGCTCTAGATACCAAAACGCGATATACTACAATTCTGTATCGGCCTCGAGTCTGGTCATCACAAAATAGAAGCTTTTTTTATGTCAAAACTTAACGCCGCATTAAAAATAAAAGAAATCAAGTTTGATTTTTGGCATGCCAATAATAGGGCTAAGGTGCCAAGAATTGGTGCAACTTTAAAAAAATTATCCGAATTTTAGTTTTGAATTATCTTTAATAATTATAGAAAGAATTGATGTAGAAAATAAAATATATATGTGCAAAAAATTATCGGTTATACTCGTTTCCACACCACCATTGATAGAAAATCAATAGTGTGCATTTGTTATTGTGGTTTCCCCAGTAGATCTAGTCCACATGTTTAATCCATCTCTAATCTTTACAAAATTTATATCCTAGCTCTCTTCGATGCTTCTCCAGCAACTTCCAGGTTTTCATCATTCTTGTCCTCCGCCTCGTTCTTCTTGACGGAACAGGTTCGCTGATTTCTTCTTCAATTACACACATTCTTTCAGTTTCTTCCTCCACTTTCGTGTTTTCTGCTTTTTTATCCTTATCTTCTCCATTATCAGCCTTCATCATCTCCGATATCTTCAAGAATTCGTCATCAATAGTCTCTCTTTCTGCATAAGCTGAGTCATCCAAGATTTCAGGGACGTTCTCACGCGAACTTCCATTGCAGTGAATACCGATGATAAAGCAGTTAAACCCTGCTTTTCAGTATCCGCAAAGCTCTGCCGCATCCATTCTTGCATTGGCAGGAGACGAACTTTAGAAGAACTTATCGAACAGGATCGTTCCTTGTCCTGACTGGAGCGAGTCCAGCCTCAGTTCTATTCCATCCCCAGTCTCCTGGATTCTTTATGACTCCGTACCAAGTTTGGACTTAGCAGTTGCACTTGGGCTTAGCAGTTATCATTAATTGAAAACGCCATAATCACTCAATTCGAATCGGTATGACTTTTATTCAAGATTTTATGAAATGTATTGAACTCGTCGAATACCAATACAAGTTATGCAGATTTATATGAGGGTTATATATAGTTCTTGAGTCATATATAAGTCTCCTTAAACGCCTTGTCGCTGCCTTCAAGAGGCCTTTGCGGAACAAAAGAACGCACCACCGGAAATCGACGTGCCGATTCCTCCGCCCTTCGAAGCATTTTATTGCCTGACCTGCGACTCCGCGAAGTCCTCGAAACTCGCACCTTCCGGCCGTCAACTCCCAGCATCCTAATCCACTTCCTGCTCTCGATCTACTGTCCAAACCTACATCCCCCTCCACACGGAGCCTATAAACTACCTTCTCATATGCCGAGTGAGCCCGCTATTGACACCTTAAGCACATCGCCCCTTCGGTCAATCATACCCCTCACGATGTCCGTCCTTGCCAAGGACGGACCCAACCTTTCGATTTTCAACTTTCGACGAAGTATCGGAATCCCACTGCTGGACAGCTAGCTACACCCGTCAGAAGTCGAATATGGAATAGAAAGAGGGGCGCAATGGAGAAAGTCGACCTGTTATTTTCTAAGGATGGCGACTGATGAATTCATCAATTTCTATTTAAGGAAAATGGCAGATAAATACAACAAATCACCATCCTTAGAAAAAGAAGGTTCTACTACATCTCTTTTAAGTTATAAACAGTAATATTTGAAATAAACAATTTATTTATTTATGAGAAAATCTTTAGCGTCCGAGTAAACTGAATGCAGGTTTAAATAAATAATAGAGTTATATCAACTCAATCAAACAAGTTACGAAAGTAAATAGTATAGACAAAAGTAAAGTTCCTATTTATTAAAGTAAACTATCTCTCAGAGTAAAGATATAAAAAGAAATTCAATGTTGATAATAAGTTAAATAAAAGACTAATTGTTGTTCGGGATTCAATAATATGTATAATAGTTACCATATTTCAACAGTATATTCTGGAATGTGTTAGGAATATTAATCCACAAAAAAATGGAAAAATGAGCTCCTTTTTTATCAATCGCTATTTGTTTATGAAATGTCTAATTTATTTATGAAAATTCAATGGAGAATTTTTCAGTATACTTCATTTCGAAGTTTGGGATCAACCGCATATCTGATAATATGTTTTAACTTTTTTTGATAAATACTTTTTCAGTTATAAAAAAGTTAAGACGATTACTTTTTTTAAAACGATAATTTTCACAAATTTATTTCTCGGAAATTTTGAATATCATATTGAAATAAAAAACACGTATTAAATATTTTTCAACAAAGATTCAAAGCTTCAACATAAAATATGACATAATAGGTGAAATCAGTTTGAAATAAGTGTGTAGTAACTAAATCGTTTTCGTTTAAACTGACGCTTATCAAATGTAAATATCTCAGAAGGACAAATTTGATGCTTGTAATATAAAAGATATCTACTGCGGTATATATTATTAACGTCAATTAAAAACAGAATATTAATTAATCAGATTCTTACATTACATTATTAAATTGAAAAGATGAAGATTGTCTGTACTCTTCTCTAATACTTAGCCGTTATCCTGAACTCTATTGGTGAATATAATAACATAATAGATCTATTCTTTACGTAAATGTCCTTTTAAGCTTTACGCAAATAATAATTTTGGTAATTCACCGTTAAAAGACGCTCGGGTGGGAGGGGGCAGTGAAGCGTTAACCAATTTTGTTGAATCTCGCGCTTCGCGCCCGGACATAATTGCACCTCGCAATTATGTATTTATATTTATCTTCATATTTAGAATTTTCTACTTTATTATTTATAATTACAGTATAAGTGTCGTAAAGCTCTGAAGGTTTTGAGGTAAACACTCTCATCCTGACACTTGCTCTGCGCGCTCGATTTTTGACAGACATTTTTAAACAGTTTTTGGTGCAATCTTTTTTTTTTCGTAAGTTTGGTTTTCTTTCTACAAATTCTTTATTTTATATTTTTAGTTTTCACAATTCTGATATTTTCTCAATCATAAATGATGTTTATTTATCTTCTGGATAAAAAAGTCTCGGAAAAAATTCCGCTCGCTTCTATGAAGTTGTATTTATTTTCGTAGTACATAGACAATGCAAAAACGTTTAAAATGGATTATAAGAAAGAAAATGATTAATAATCATGGTAAGCATAGTATATATAATAATTATTATTTTAAATAAAGATAAAAAATGATTACTTTAACATTTTTTAGCGTTACATTTTGTTACATACGGATTCGTAACATCACAATAAGTACATTGACATTAGATCAGATTTTATGATATGTAAGGACTGCGAGCATACCAATTGGAAGCTTAGCAATGCTGCCACGATCGGGCTACTAGGAGAATAAGTTTTCTCGGAATCGTGTTCTCGCACCACTACAATAAAGATCATATCTCTAAATAAATGTAACTGCAATATAATAATTTATATAAAAATTGATGAAGGGCTTGTCTGACAGGATTTTAATTGTGCTCATATGCTGAATTTTTATATTTAAATTACATTTACTTCGAGATATTTGCGTCGGGTTGGATCGATAAGAAGTGTTACTAAGGGGGTTGGGTATAATTCTCTGTTCAGTTTGAAAGTGGCGCACATTAGCGCATGTAAAACCCCTTCTAAAAATCTGTGCATATAAGCGCATTTGAAACCCAATAAGAAAGTTTCTTCATCACTGCGGATTAAAAACTTTTCGTTTTTTTGGTCATCACTCTGCAAAATGATATGTCCTCCATTTCTTGGGCAATTATCAAGATATTTAAAACATTTTGATAGCGCATATGAGCACATTTGATGTTCTTCCATGCGGGATGTCAAGTTTTATTATTAAATGATTTTGTATTTATTGGAAATTACTTTTTAAAGTCTTCAAACGTTGGTACCGGAGAAAGTTTTCAAGTTTTGAAAAAAGGTTTTGTGGCACACATGAGGGCATTTGAAGACAAATCATTCTATATCGGCAATTTTGTATTTCATATCACTATCACTTTTTTTGGTGGCGCATATTAGCGCATTTGCGGCGAAATTCGGTGGGCTAATGCAAAACAAAAAATTAAGTATGGAAGGGAGGAGGGCTGGTGTAAGTGACCTACAAATCGGACGAGAAGTTCCAATTGTCGAACCAGAATTTTTTCAGGTCTATGATCATGGAATATATATATATATATATAAGTCAGAATGAATACAAAAGAGGTTGCAACCAGACCTGTATTTTAAGACGCTTTTAGGGTTGCTGAATCCTAATCCGGGTTCTGTTTGACCTCATCAGGTCAGGATGAAGGTCAAGTGAAGGGAATAATGAATAAAACCTTTGGATCGGTGAAAACCTATAGTCTCAGCCGTTTTCAGGGTAGCCGAATCCCAATCCGAGGTCGTTTAGTACCCATCAGAACAGGATGTCAAGAAGAGAAAAAATCAGTAAATCGACGTGAACCACTACCTTAAGATGTGTTTGGTGTCTCTAAATCTAAATCGGGGTCATTTTTAAATCATTTATGGTTTTTTCTCATTTTGACCTTCATTTGACCTTGATTTTGACCTTATGAATTTAAAATGACTCCGAAGTCGGGTTCAGCGACCTGAAAAACGTATGGTTGTATATATAGGGTTCCTGAACCAAGGGCTTCTGCTAAATTTAGTTCAAATAATTAATAAGCAGTTGCGGACAGTTATCCAGGGGTGCTCCCGAAGGCCATAAACGCCAAGCGGAGGCGGTAAAACCGTGCCGAAAGCTGAACGCTAAGTTGTTCAGTTGATTCGAAGGGTTACTATAGGATTATCAGTGAATCTTTCAGAGTATAAAGCCTTATCCTTTGCTGCGGGGCTCCAGAAAGACGGACGAACGCTATCCTTTGATTTCCATGGGAAGCGAATGATAGAACCGAAAATATTTTTAGTAATTGCAGCTCGAAGGAATCCAACGCTCACCGCCAGACAGTATATTGCAGACAGAATACGGCTACTGTGTGACAATAGAAGAATTTTACCACCTTCTAATACCGTCACCATTCAGAGAGTTATTTTCCAAGGCGAAACCATGAGCCCACTACTCTTTTGCCGTAAATAATTTCCACTGGCCGTTGCACTTCGCCATTGGAAAAGCTACTTCAAAAAAGAAATAGCAATTAAATCTGGCTCCCTGAGATTGTCGAAAAGTACACTCAGAGGATTGGAATGGAATTTAGGTTGGAAAAATGGACAAAGATTTATTTGGAGCGACAAAAACTTAATGGCATTCCCGAACACACTGAAATCATCGACAGAAGGGCTATACGGAACCTTGGCGTTGAAGAGACCTATAAATATCGGCGAGGAAAAATTATCTGCAACGAGCAAGCTCTCAATTCCAGTAGTAGTCCATTAATTCGGCGTGGAACCATGGATGAAGGACGAGTTCAGCTTTCTGTATCTCGGTATAGCATATATAGTCGCAATTGGACAAGACAATATCACGTGTGAGAAAAATGCATCAAATATTATCCATCTCTAGTAATCACTGCTAAAGACCCGGAGTAGGGAAGGACAGGAGAAAAATTCCGTGAACAGCTCCTTGAAAACAAGATACACGAACGTTTCCACATAATTATTGAGGATCAGTCGATGTCATATGAGCTCTCATTTACCTTTCCTAAATCACCCCGTATACAATTCGGCCATGGACAGTTTAAATTTGGCCTTATATGGTTCTTCTTGACCTCGATAAACAGCTAATCGTCCTCATCATCGGCGCTCCTGGAGGCGCCAAGCTTAAATTAGTTAATAGCTTAAAAAGCATCCTTTCGTGTCAACAAAATCTTTTACACTGGCGGGGAAATGCATAACGCGGTCGTCGTTAGGTCCCTCCGTGTCCTCAGGATGCATAAGACATTTGACGGATGAGCGTATTGCAATTTATCGCAAAATGTCGTGTAAACGAGACATCTTGCAAATCAGTATTTGGGCCCAAATTTCCCCTCGCTGAAGACACTTGCAGCAGATATTTGGAGAATCGATACCTAGATTACAGGAAAATCTGTTTTGCTGTTTCATATTCGGTACATAGGCTATGGATTTGTAAATAAAAATCCGCATTAATGTTTAAGATTTGTGCTATGACAGTTCATAAAATCTTTTCAATATGAATCAGTATATTCAAAAAGCAGCGATGGGTGCCGTTAGGAAGATCAACAATTATTTTTTTAAATCATATTTATCGCTCGATGATTGAACAATTTTTAAACGTGTATGCTATATTGGACAAATATTACGGGGACAAAATTTTGCTTCAAAAATTTTGGTACAAAATTGACTTAATTATGTCAATCTTAAAAATATTGCAGATCCCAATAATCTATATTATGCACCTAGGGGGAAAAGAGGGACTTTATCGCCGAGTGTATATTTTCAGTACTCGTTTCCGGCTCGCCCTACACGCTTGCGTAGAACTCATACAGAAAACATACAATCATCGAAAAAATCCCTCTCCCCCTTGGCGAATGCGATATTTTTTATAACAAATGGATGATTTCGGAGATTTCTCGAACTACAGTCATGAATTCAGCCCATCCAAGATTTCGAATAAAGGATGAATGTTTTATGCTAATTTTAAGGGTAATTTATGGTGACTTCACATAAATTGCCTAAAATTGAATTAAAAAATGTCTATAAATTTCCAGAAATTTATTGAAATTTTCGGTAAATTATTATAATTTTACAGGTAAATATAG
>JAWWLR010000034.1:92364250-92376783 GCA_035041075.1 Acraspis erinacei | reverse complement strand
ATTAAAATCTGTTGCCTCACACCGCCCCCTGGGGTTGGCGGTGGGGGTAAGTTCGATATCTTAAATAGGAACCCCTAGTTTTTATTGCATATTCCCATTGTTTGGATAAAATGCATATGATTTGTATAAAACATTTTTCTCGTTTCGCGATAGATGGCGCCATAATCGACGAAATTCAATTTTTCTTCATTTCTCTGTTACTGAGAATGCACGCTTACAATTCTGCAATACATTAACAATAAAAAAGACACTATTTTCATTGTTACATGACTGACCACGGAAAAAAAGAACTTTTCAAATCGCTACAGAATCGTTGAACGAGTGCAATAAAAACTCGTACATAAAAAAATACATCGCGACGAACATAAGTAGAACCTCCTTCTTTTTGAAGTCGGTTAAAAATAAGGGCAATAGAGCTTCAGAACTATTTGGTAATTATTATTTTGAAAAACATGCCAAAACTTATGTCCGTTCTTTAGAAATAAATTTTAAGTAATACGTTTACATTATCAGTGTTTCCCGAATACTCCTAAATTTTAGCTCTGGCATTATTGTAGATTGAGGTAAACGGAGGCTATCGATGCATTGCGAAAGTGTTTACTTTTTTCTTTCCTTAAATACAGTTAATTAGAAAAAATACATTTAAGACAAAAATCATTTTATTTAGATCAAAGATTAATCCGAATACTACTTTAAAATGGAGTATCTAACCGTACGAGAAAAAATTGAAATGGTTATGGTGTATGGAGAAGCTGGAAGAAATCTTGATAATGCTGTCATTCTCGACGCTCAGCGTTTTCCAAATAGAATTGTGTCACGTGCTTCATTTTATCATACTATTACAAAATTTACTACCGATGGAAGTGTTCAACCTTAGACAAAGACCCGTGCAACAACAGTGAATGGAGAAAATAATGAAATTGCTGTAATTAGCTGCAGTGGCCAATAATCCTCACGTTAGTACACGAGAAATTGCTCGTGATTCCGGAATTTCTCAGAGCAGTGTTTTGGAAAATTTTGAAACGTAATAAATTTCATCCGTATCATGTCTCTTTACATCAAGAACTTCATGGCGTTGACTTCCAAAATCGGGTAGCTTTTTTCAGTGGGCACGTGAAAAAATACATCAAAATCCCAACTTCTTTCGTTATGTATTATTCTCTAACGAGTCGTCTTTTACGAACCATGGAATAGTTAATCGACACAATATGCACTACTGGAGTATTAAAAATCCGCAGTGGCTTCGTGAAGTCAAACACCAGCGTCCATGGACTGTCAACGTATAGTATGCGATAATTGGCAACAACCTGATTGGTCCCCAGATTATCGAAGGCAGCTTAAATGGTCCAAAATATCAAGACATTTTGGGAAATGAACTGCCAATATTGCTTGAAGACTTGAGCTTAGAAATACGGCTGCATATGTGGTTTCAACATGATAGCTGTCCGGCACACTATTCAGCGGTAGCTCGAGAAGTTCCTGATCTTGACTTCATTGGTAGCTGGATTTGTAGACGCGGTCCAATAAATTGGCCTGCGAGATCTACAGATCTTACTTTAACATATTTCTTTTTAAGTGGCTATCTGAAATACAAAGTGTAAAAAGAAAAACCAACAACACGTGAGAATATGATTGACCGAATTACAAGTGCATGTGCTGAAATTAAAGAAGATTCACTTCTCCGTTGTGTAAATTCATTTGAATGACGGATTAAGAACTGCATTGAAGCCCAAGGTCATTATTTTGAGCACTTACTTTAATTAAAGAATGATTCCCTGAGTACCTTGAATCGTGAGAGGTAAGGGGACTCGCGTTAATCAAGCAGCCCGAAGTGAACAGAAAACTGCTGCGTCCACGTCGTTGTTCCTGAGTTACGCTAAAAGTTTTAGTTTGTTTTAAGAGTAATTTCGAGTATTTCAGAATCGTAAGCGTGCATTCTCCGTAACAGTAAAATGAATAAAAATTTAATTTCGTTGATTACAGCGCCATCTATCGCGAAACGAGAAAACTGTTTTTGATAAATCAAACGTATTTTTATCCAAAGAATCCGAATATGCATTAAAAATAGGGGCTTCCATTTAATATTTCAAACTTGCCCCCACACCCACCCCCAGAGGGCAGTATGGGGGAACCGATTTTCATATCAGTATATGTACTCCTCAGAGTGATTAAATTTTGTTTCACAACATTTTTCCATATAGTAAATACTCTATTATCTCCATCGACACTAGGTAAATGAGCAAAGAGCGGCAAGATTCGAAAAGTCAAAATAGATTTGTTTGTAGATTAAATATATAAAGTTCAGTGCAATCTTTTTTTTGTCTTGTTATTGCAAAGTATAGACAGTTAGCAATATATAAGAGCATTGAATATATAGTAATCTAAGATCGAAGTTTCTAGAAGCTTCGAGAATCACCAAGATTTATCTAGAAATTTCGAGAACTCTGGATAATCCTCGATCCAAGTAAATGGTAATCTAAGGTCGAACTTTCTAAAAGTTTCGAGATTCGCCTAGATCTTTCTAGAAATTTCGAGAACTCTGGAGAATCCTCGAACTAAGTAAATGGTAATATAAGGTCGAACTTTCTAGAAGCTTCGAGAATCGCCTACATCTTTCCAGAAATGTCGAGGCCTCTGGAGAATCCCCCTCCACTAGCACCATTTTTCGGTGACCGCTGGAACTACGTAGTAGTCTTTTAGAGCTGGCATAGGTATACTACTTCGAGGACTGAACCCCGCGTACAAATTTCGTTTGCAGGTAAGAATTAAAAGAATTAAGAATTAAGACAGCCCTTGGAGAATCGCTCATTTGATGTAGAATTTCTTAATTTTCTACCTTTAGCGATCGCATAAATTCTCGGGAAATTACCCCAATTGTAAACTGGCTTACGAATAGGAAAGTTTTGTAAAATAAACGTCACCACAATTTTATGATTGATTCAACTTTTCTTTTTACTTTCTCATCAAGAGAAGGTATTAGATTTGCGTAAAATCGGACCCCTAGGTTTATCTCAAATATCCAGGTTTTGAGACCCGTGAATCAAAAAAACGGGTTTTTACGAATGTGTCTATGTGTATGGCTATGTATGGCTATGTATGGCTATGTGTGTCTATTCGAAAAAATTAATCTATCTGATTAGCTGAAATCAGAAAAAATGCATTGCCTTCTCATTTTTCTTTCCTCTTTTTTATTTTTTTCCAAATGATAAACAAATTTTGTTCCTCTTTTGTTAGGGGGAAAGGAAAGGAAGAAAAGGTGTTTATTTCAGATTACGGTGGGAATATTTGTGGTGGTTGTCCAAATTTGATGGTTAAATTTTTGAATTGATTTTCAGGAATTCTTCATATTAACTTGATTATTGGACGTTAAAGAGGGTCTTTGGGTTTAATTTTAATCTCATTTAGTGATCTTGAATTTTAATTTCATTCGAATTTCTTTAATTATAGGATTCCTGAAATGTTGCATTTATTAATCTGGACAATTTAAAGAAACTTTAAGAATGAATTAAAAATGAAAAATAGGATTTCCTGTGCTCAATTTTTCTATTTTATTTCGAAACTTACAAATTGTTTGTTTGTACACGAAAACAACTTGTGTGCGCAAAAACGATATGTATTCATGGTACTAGATATACTATTTCCAGTGAAACATTGAAAATCAAGAAAAAAAACTTCATTACACTTTCTACTATGTTATCTGTAATACGAGGGTAGGCTGAAAATTATTGCACATATGCTTGTAGAGCTTGAACGAAATAACCTGCAGAAGCGCCTCAGAAAACATGTAGAAGTAACATTCTCCCTCTCTATGCATGGGGGATTTCAAGGTCATGCATTAATCCAGTGTATTTTGAGGATCGGAGGCATGGAGATTTTTTTTACTGCTATATCAACGCGAGTTAAACAGCGTGCTGTCACCGAACTGAATCGAGTAGTTGATGTAACATACAGCGGACGACCGATCAGCGACAGCGCCAATGATCATAGCAAACTCGTCGACATTTCATTAAAAATGACTACGGTCGTATACACAGGTTCAGGGCTCTTGGGGCGGAGGAAGTTCACTTACGTATGTAAGCCAATAAGTTTCGCGATCCTGCAACCGCGCGACATAGTGCACTAGTGGAGAAGTAAAGAGTGAAAGCGTAAGCATGTTTTGTAGCCTCAAAGTCCGAGTGAGACTGACGCAACTAGAATCTTGACACAGTCTGCTTTAGATATACAATCCCTAAGAAAACGTGTTTTGCAATATAAGGACATAAATATATAATTTTTGCACTATTTAGAAAAATATATGTACAAGTTCGAAAGTCCACATCGTTAAATTTATTTCTAAGCTTATAAAGTTTAAGCTTTACCGTACATATCATTACGCTGAATATAAAGCGTATCGCAAAACAAATTGGAATATCCAAGGAACGCTTCGTCATTACGACCCGGATGACCAAAGAAAGAGCGCTGAATATTTATGTGGCCTGATTGTCTGGAATGAGGTACAACGGTAAACTCTACTCGTTACATAGAGACTCTAAAATACATCCGACGTCGATTTAGTCACACTTTTCGCGCTACAGGAGAATTTGTGCGAAACCTGCAGTTTGAACCGATTTCAAACCCTAATTATTCCCCCGATCTTGAGCCTTGAGAATTTGTTTCCCTCTACTCCAGAGAGATTACAAGGCTAATCATATTGCATCTTGGACGATGAGATGAATAAAGCTATCAAGTCCTGGATTCGAGAAAATTCAGATTTGATTATGAAGCTCAAGAATTGTACTTTTTGCTCGATCTTTCTATTCATTTTTGTTAGTGTTCTACAAGGATGTGTGCAAGACTTTTTAGCCTACCTTCTTAGGTTTACCCTACACACATGTTCGAAGTCTGGAAATGGCGTTTGTAACGAGAGATTAAGAAGGGGGGTGGGGTGTTGTGGGCAAAATAAAAACACTTTTTTTTATATAATTTCTTTACAGAAATATGGCTTAAGCTACTTTAATCAAAACTTTTGCATGTCATTGTACATCATTTTAACATTTAAAAAAATTTTCACAGAAAAATATCGACAAATAAGCCAGTGATAGAGCATTTTCCAAGGCATGTTTACAAAAAGATGTTTTGTGGCGTCCATCATTTCTCGTCGTAGAATCACCCGAAATCCAAAAAGTTGGGTTCGTTAGTTAATATAAGAATTTTTCCCGCTCCCTCACTGTTTAAAAAATTTTTTTTATTTTATTTTTCGGCGTTTGTTTAAAGCAAAAGCAGTAAAAAATTCTCAAAAAAGTGTTCTTTTTGCCCACAAGACCCTAACCCTCCCTTAACCAGACTTCCGTCCCGGAGTCTAGCGAGTCACTGTTCCCACCTTCATCGAACCGACGGCCATCACCTGAACTAGCCCATTTAAATGACCGCACGAAGATAAGGAGGGACGATCGACAGGATAATTGTGATAGTCAATTCTAAAAGCCGCAGAATTGCCACCCAACGGGCGCACCTGTGGTTAAAATTTCGCGCATTACCGACGTCAAACCGTTTCCGACTTTACAATTGCGTAAAATAATTCTGTAACGAACATGCGCACTTGGTAAAAAAATAGGCTTAATGCTTTCACCGTGATTGATTATTATTGTCAAAAGAGACATTTCGGGTTGCAATCGTGTACAAAACTACGAATTTTTGCTGAGGTTTCGCGAACATTTTCGATTCTGCTCTAGTTTTCTATCCACCACGTAGTTCAAGACCATACCATTTGCGTAACTTTTTACGCCATATTCATTAGCGGAATCCCTCTATACTTCGCCTGCCTTTCCCTTTCCCCTTTTTTATGCAGTGCTATGATTAACACCTCCCTCGATTCTCTTGGGAATCAAGAGGGACATTCCTACTTTTTCCCTACCCCCTTCATATTTTCCTTAACTCTTACGTGCTGAAAGTCACGCTTTGTTAAAAATGTTCCTTCCATTCCTCAGTCGCTAACTTGTCATTCATGACCAACCGAAATTTTCCGAATCTATTTCTTATCATTAACCTGTCCCCTCTTTCTTAACATTTCTCAACTCCTCTTACCGATTTTTCTCCTTTCTTGCTCTTTCTTATTATACATCAACTTAAACTTCTTCATTTCTACGTACTCCTTCATTTTCGAAGTTCCTTCTTCCCACATTTTATTCTTCCTTTCCTCCTCTCTTTTCATCTTTTTAAATCTTTCTTCCGTGCACCTGATCCCTGAAATGAATCTTTAAAAAAATGGCTATATTACATACTCCCTATGTTCTTACTTATCGCCAACATACGTTTCGTAAGCCTATTAATTATCTTCCACACGTCTCCTTCTATCTTAATACTTCTCAACTACTCTTCCACAGCCTTTTCCATGTCCTTCTCTTTCTTCTTACACATCACCCTAAACTCCTTTCTTATTTCAACGTACTCCTCGCTTTTCGCATTTCCTTCCTTTCCACTTCCTTTACTTCCTTTTCCTCTTTCTCTTCATCATATTTGATGTGTTAACACATTACCGTTAAGAAATACAATTGAAATTTTTGTGAATTTTTTTAAAGTTAAATTACCATTTTCAATATCTGTTTCTGCATACATTACTAATTTGCTATGTGCATAATATCCGGAAGCCATCAGTTCCAATTAAGACTACCTTTTTTCCTTCCGCTTTCTGCGAGTCAAATGAACATTTGAGTCGCGCTGACACAGAATGGAAGGATGTATCGAAATAGGTCGGGCTGGATTTCTCGGGCCTGCCGCGCCCATCGCAAAAAGGTGATTCTAGAACTTTTCTAGCAGATAAATCAATTAAATTGAGACTGGGAGATTAGCGCTTTAAGCTTGTGCCAATTTAAGAACAAATTTTTCTTTTAACAACCGAAAGCGGTTAACTTGTTGACCAAAGAAGAATGCAATGAAACTCCAGTAGGTTTGAAGCGCATAATCAAGCTGCATTTTCAAGTAAAGTTGTTAAGTGAAGTTTCTTTTGGTCCCAAAGCTTCAATGTTTCATCAATCCCCGCATCAGTCTTCTTCATAAGCAAATAAAAGAGGTCCTTTTAAAAATATTATTTATTCTAGCACGTTACGATCTAGCCAATCGTAAAAGGAAAGAACGAATTGGAAGCTTTAAGAGACAGTTTCAATAATATTAAGGGTACTTGCGGTCACGACGAAAGGATCATTCTAGCAGGAGATACGAATGGGTTGGTTAAAGTGGAGCGCGAAGGTACGGACTGAGGATCTTTGTTGCTTTGGAGATCCGAAAACGAAAAACAGATATGGCAGCTTAGTCAACTCACAATTAGAAAAGGGCATGTACAATGTTTCAGGAAATCGCTGTTAGGAGTTCAGATAAAGTGTGTTTTACTGCGGTAGCAGAAAGAATAAATGGCGATGCTTGGTACTCAATAGTTGGCTCCTAATATAAATACAAACAATATGTGAAGATAGTAAAACAAATTTAAGGGTAAATGGTTAACTGAGGGATTGATTTCATATTAGGCCAAAGAGGGTTTGGTTTTCGCGACAATGAAGGTTTTCGAATGTTTTAAAATGCAGTAAAAGATTGAAAATAATTTAAAACTTATTTGGTTCTTTCTGGTCCTTTGAAATTGTGAAAATTTTTTTAAATCCATTGGAATAAAATTTATTGATATCATTTGCTAGAAATCATTTGCAATCCTTGAAATGTCATTCTCTCTCATTTTATTCTCTAGAAATCTTTTGGAATCTTGGAGAATCTGAGAAAACTTTTAGAAATCCCTTGAAAGCAGAATATCTTGAAATGCTATCAAATACGTCAACAATCGCGAAATTATGAAAAGGAAATGTTTCGGGTTTCAATTGTTCAATCGTCAATATTCGTAGTTTCTTACATGATTGAAACCAGAAAAACCTCCTTTTTTATAATGAATCATCCTGAGAGCAGTAAATATATTAGTATTAAAATCTTTAAAATCAGTTCATTTCTTTGCAATCTTTCAACTTTTTAAAAATAGTATGAAATCCCTTGAAATATTTAAATTCATGCATGCAATATATAAATCAGAGTGTAATGACATGAACTCACTATCATTTCGGCAGTTTTAAAACCAGTTTTTCACACGTTTAGGAAACCTTTTTTTTAAGTCTCTGCACTGAAAATAAGGCAAACAAATTTCGTTTATTTAATTTAACATACTGCCAAATAAATACAAACCTCTCTATTTTTTCGGCGGTTTGTTGAATAAAATGCACGAAATTTCTCTTGTGTATCCAATGATTTTTCCGAGTAAACAATTATTCTACTAGCTTGTTTGTGCTTAAAAAGTCATTGCATCAATCACCTAACTTGTAAGTGTTTTAAGACACTGGTTTATCAAAAAGAAATATCTCACAAGGACAAGCTTGAGGCGTACGTGATTCACGAGACAAAATATATTACTATAGTTCTTAGTTTGACTAGTGCCAAAGGTTTTGAAAGAAAAAGTACTCAGTTTTTTCCTAATTGATAAAAAATTATGATTCTTTCTACTCTGGTCCTAACATGGACAATTCTTCTTGATTCTATCGGTGAATACAATATTCTAATAACATATATCTATAATTATACAATTAATCAATTTCCCAAGTGGCGTAAACGTGACTCACTCGTTGAGGAGAAGAATAATGTGAGGAAGGATGTATAGCTTTTTTAGATTGATCGATAATTCTCATGTTACTTATTTAAGTAGCACGTTCGTTCCGTAACACTGCTTCGACACAGTTGCTGATCAATCTTTTTACCAATAAATTCACGTGTAGAGCCTCACAAAGTCGTAATGCTTTGTTCACCGTTCGGGCGCATTAGTGTTCAACGTTTTGGTTTCTGGCGTGAACTCACTCTACTGAAAATCTTTTTATTAACTATTTTTATGATTTTTTTTATTAACTGTTCGTTGGCATACTTTTCTGTGATAGCATACTTCTCTAGCTTTCTTTACGCCCATGTATTTTTTCATAAAAGCGTTGGTGTTTTTGTGGCTCATGTCTCTTCTAATTAGAGTATCATTCACACATTCTAACTATTCTTTCGGCGGTCTGTCTCTGTGAACGCTACTATTAACTTTACCTTGATACACTTGTTTCGTTAGTCGTTCATCATTCACGCTCTCAACATACCCGAATCATCTTAACCGATTACCTTCCCACGCTTTATTTGATATATTCTTAATTCTAATAATGGGCCCTGCTCTGCTGGTAACCCTCTTACTCTCGTCTATACGGATTATCAACCCGTTTCTATTCTCTCGTCATTTAATACAATGATTAATTTTATTTTCTTATTCATGAGAATTTTTTGGTTCACGAATTATCTATTGGCTGCCATTTTTTCTCTATTTTTAAGTTTATTTATCAAAATAAATAAAGCAATTAAATTCGGATACATGTTCTTTCAAGAATAAATAAATTTCAAGCCTGTAGATGTTTTAGTTTATAAAGAAGAGCATAATTGATTTTAGGCTGCTTCATCTATATCTTTTATTAATTCATAACGTTGATGTATAATTATCATTGAACTAAGTCTTTATTTTTTATTTATGTGTTTTCTGGTATCAACCTTCATCATCATTCTTCTGGTTTTGTTGCAGAATTAAGTTTAACTTCCGACGGCTTACGTAATGGCTCTCCTGTTTCTGACTTTCACCGTACCGGAACTGGATTTTCTCCTGATAGACATCAATTTACTGAAAGGTCTAGGTCCAGATCTCCTTCTGCCAGAAATCCTCCTGTTGAGTTTGATCCGGCCGGTTTTCATTATGCCAGACTTCCCCCTGCCGAGTATGATCCTGCATGGTTTCCTCCTTCCGATTTTCATCCGGCCGGGTTTGATTCTACCGGATTTCATCCTGACAACTCAGCTTTTTCCGATTTTCACCCTACCAAGTATCATCCTGCTAGCTCTTCTTCAAAGCAATCTCCGGACATGTCTGCTACTTCTTCAAAGCCTTCTTCACCTGTCAGATCTTCTGCTTCAAAGCCTTCTCCGCCCGCCAAGTCTTCTCGTGCAAAAAGTCGCCCTCATTTTAAGCGAATTGATCCACCTACCAGGCTTCCTGCTGCCAACGGACTGGGCTGTAAGCTTAAAAATCTGCCATTTATTCGGCTTACATCCCGCTGGAATCCGCACCGTATATTTGAACTGCGAAGATATACTTTCCCTGCCAATAAATTCCTTAAATTAAGAATAGGAAACAATTTCTACCAGCCTGTACCAACCAATGAACAAATTGTTATATCAACACCTGACGGTGAAGTATTTGCAATATTAGAAACTGAGAAAGCGCTTGCTGGAATTTATATTCGTCAAAAGAGTCCTGTTTCTATGAGAAGGGTGAAAATAAACATGGAAACCGAATTTATTAGCATTTTGACGAAAGAAGAAATGGAGGAAACTCCAGTAGGACTCAAACGCTTAATCACAAAAGCCTTTCAAATAACACGGGAAAATGAAGTGTAAACCCTAATCCATCACAGTATTCATAGAATCAAAAAATGTAAAATAAGTTCGAATTAGAAATAATAATCAAAAGTGTTATGGTTTTCAAGGCCTTAATCTTTCCTTAATGCCCCATCCAATCTTTTTCAGAGGAAAATCTCAAATAATTGCCAAAAAATATTATTTAATGTAGCGCACAACGTTCCAGTTGATACTAAAGGACCAGAGTAAATGATACTTTCTGGAGTTGTCTATTATAAATACACTACAGCTAGAAATCGTCAGTATCACGGAGGCAAGTATAAGGTTTGTCGGAAAAATATTAAATTTCTGAATGTTATTTATTTATATACCTCCTAAATTCTTTATTTCTTAATACTCTTACACCAAATTTTTATCACCTTCAAAGTATTCTCCCTTGAACACAATGCAGTTCTGTAAACGATTCTTTCAGTGCTCAAAACATTTTTTAAATTCAATTATTGGGATGTTCTTTAGGCATTCCAGTGATTTTTGTTTTACCTGCTCATGCCGTTTTTTGTCAAAATCTGCTTTACGGAGAGAGCGGTGTGGGCCGGCGCGTGTGAGAAGGCAAGGGGAAAATTTGGCTGCAACTCTTCTCATGTGCAAATCTTGGGATAAAATCCTCTGAATTGAACTCCAATATATTACACTCACCTCACAGAGTTGATAAATGGTTGGACGACCGTCTTTACGAATGAGGGCATTGATTTTGTCGACATTTTCGTTACTTCTTGACGTTGCGGGGCGTCCTGAACGGAGTTGGTCTTCAATTCACATTTCTCCATTTTTAAAACGTGAAAAACACTCATAGACACTAGTTTTACTTAGAGCAACATCCCCATAAGCAGTCTTAAGCATTACGATAGTTTCCGCGACAGATTTCCCCAACAGGAAACAAAATTTCACAGCCGCGCGTTGCACTCGACAATCGGCCATCACGTTTACGGCGAAATGGAAAAAGTTGTTTCACTACAAAAATTCTTACGGATGAACCGCTGTACTCAAAGCGACAGAACTTCGCACACTTACTCAAGAGACGTCTTCCTAACAGACTCCTGGTCGAACAATGAGTTTCCCACTCTCTTTCCGCGCCGCAACCCAATTCCCGTAATCGACAACGTACGAAGTTAAAACAAATTAAAAAATTTATCTATTTTTTCACCGCCAATTCAATAATTCAGCCACGTTCTTCATTCCGCTCTTGTTGACCAACTCATACACCTTTCCTTGATCCTCGTGCCCCATTTTCACTACCGGCATCTGCAGCGTATTTGTTTTAAAATAACTTTCTCTTTCAGCCTGCGTCTTTCCAGCTCCTCTCCTGTTTTCCTGATCCCACGAATACTTTCTGACCCGATCATTCCCCTCAGCTTTCATAAAGTTTCTCCTAATGATTACATGCCAGTGTGTCTGCTCTAACCCCTAAACTTGTTTGCCACGTCTCTCTCCTAACAATATCTTTAGTTGTACGCTTTGCCAACCTAAGACTCTTCTTTATATGCTTCTCTTGTATCCTATTTACCTCCTGACTTTCCTTCCGCTCCCACATGTCTGCTTTATATAATCGCACAATTTTCGCTTCGTCTGACCATCTCCATTCCTCCGATACAGACAGCAGAAATCCGCAAACTCTTTCAACTCTTGTAAAGTCTTCCATTTAGACTTCTACTCATCTTCCATGCACCTTCCATCTCCTTTCCTGAATACTACAACCTCCGACGTTTTCTATTCCAGCCTAAACCTATTTTTATAAACGTATCGTCCCAATCTCTTCATGATCACTTTTAAGGTCTCCCCGGTTTTTGCCAGCAACTCTATATCATCTGCATACGCCAGTGAACAGAAAACACTAAAACCAAAACCCCAATATCAAGATTTAGGGGTCTTTGCTTCTAGGACGTTAGATTTTTATTTGCGTTTTTACTTTCAGTATCTTTTTACTATTCCTTTAGCAAAGTTGCAGATGGCTGTTGATACTTTTAAGGGGCTATACTAGTGTGAACGCTGAAAATTTGGGTGATTTTCGGGAATTTTTTTAAAGAGAAGTACTTCAT
>JAWWLR010000034.1:92343316-92355516 GCA_035041075.1 Acraspis erinacei | reverse complement strand
CAATGATATATTACTTGCGTAGAAAAGTTGAAATGATGTGTGATGTACTACGTCTGTTAGATTGAATAAAATATATATAGGTTTGTTTAAAACAAATAGGATAAATTTTTCCCTGAGACTTTGCATAAATCATGTATTCATGTTATTTAACCTCATGGCGCCGTGTCTCGTTTTTTAGCACTTATGTAACATTTCAACGCGTCTCACAGTACAACAAAAATAACAGTTTTTGGACTGTAATCAAGAAAATTTGGTTGGTAAATAATAAAATGCTAGGCTCTTTCTTTTACTTTTCAATTGTGCCCCGGACTTAAAGATTTAAAAATGCAACCGAATAGGCCTTGAGTTATTATAATAAATATGTAGAAGTAAATTTGGATCTGCTGAATTAGGAGAAAAAATGGGTAACGATATTATATACAAATTCATGCATAAGAGTTATTTTTCATAATTTCTAATTATTGGCTATTTAAATTTATGTTTTTTGCATAAAATGTGAGCTAAATTATTTAAAGATTATAAATAAGTGAAATTACTTGTTAATTTCAAATATTTTACCATTTTTGAATACAAGTGCACAGTATGAAAATGCTTAAATGACTAGGCTCAATTTGTTTAGAAGAATAAAGTGAAAATATATCTCCAATGACTTCTTGCTGATGATGCAATGATCATGCGATGATATATTTATACATTTATAAAAAGTTTTCACGCACAACGTCTTTTGTTGCAAAAAATTAAATTGCCTCCTCGTGACCTTGATGATACGAAAGTATCATTCATACATTTTTCAGGTGAAAATTTACAACTTTTAAATAACACAGAAAAACTGTGAATCTACATCTAATTTCAAGGGACCACTTCTTCTAAACAAAAATTAACTTTGGTCGTGAAAAAGGTATCCTGACATGATGTATTATTTCCTTTGGACTTGATTTATGAAACTTTACGTCTTGTCAATCGTTTTGACAGCTTCGCAGCACAGACAAAATTTTATATACGTATATGAACTGCAAAAACTGCAAAGACGGCAGCAGACACCAATTTTTTGCGTTAGCTGAGAAAAAATTATGCATTTTAGGAATTGAGCCACTCAATTACAACCTCATTTACAGCTCATGATGCTCCAACATAGAACTGTGTAGGTACTTAAAAAAATTCAATCCTGTGTTTTTTCAGAATTAAGTTTGCAGTCCAAGCGTTTAGCTGATGATGGCCCTAATCCTGGTTTTGATCACCGTCAACCTTCTTCTTCTGGTTCTGCTCGTAGAAGACATTTTCTGGACACGACTCACTCCCTTGCCAGACCTCATTATTCTGATAAGTTACCAGCACCTGCCGAATCACCTGTTCGGGACAGGTCGAGGTCACCTACTCTCAGGCAAACTTTTCTCAGCGTACTTGGATTTAGTTTTGACGATCTGGCATTTATTCGACTCGTTCCCCACAACAATCCGAATCGTGTATTTGACCTCCGAAGATACGTCTTTCCTTCAGATAAACCAATTGGAATGAAAACGAGAGGTCGTGTGCTTAATCCGATGCCAACTAAAGAACAAATTGTATTATCAACATCCAATGGCGACGTTTGTGCAGTATTAGCAAAAAGATCAGATGGACACACAAATCTTCGACCGATATGTACATCTGCTTTTGGACTGTCAGCACGGGTAAAGATAAATATGAATAGCGGCGCGGTTGATGAATTGACCGCAGAAGAAATCGCGGAATGTCCAGTAACCTCCCTCGGAAATATCTCAAAGTATTATGGAATATTACGTGAGTACAACAAAATTCATCACATCATTAAAAGTATTATTAGATGTTCGGTTTTTTGATCAGCGTAGTAAATATATGGCTGGTATTTATTTTTTGATCCACTGATCTGTCCTTTTATTTTAAAATAAGCTTTTGCTCCACGATGTGGAGCCTCTTCAGGTTTACATTATTTCCTCCTTACTTATTTGTAGAATATAGAACGGAGTTTTTTATAAACTATATAATTTTTATACATAATTTTAGATATTAACAAATATGGAACGTAACCTATAAACTTACCGACGTGAAATTTAAAATTTGAACGAAAATGGAGTAAAACACTCATGTTAGATATAATAACTTAACATTTTAATGTTTTTGATAAAAAGCATCTTTAGGTTGTCCTGTCTGAGTGTCATGATTGTAAAATAAACTGTTTTTGTGGGCCAACACGCAGTATTGATCGCTGTTTCAGAAGAATGACATTTTACGTCTATACGACTGTGTATTCTCGCCTCTAAGACTGAGCAAAGATAGTCGTTGGCGCTTATTTCGAATCTTAATTTTATTAATATATTTATAATTTTTTGAAATTAATAATTATTTGTCGACAAAATAAGACTATGAAAGATTTTACTGAAAAATTCAATATCGGATCTTTTTTTAACAGAGTCGGTGCTCTTGACTATATGAAACATTTCATTAAAATTTCTCTTTCTATAGTGTAATTCACGACTTAAAATTTTAGTCTTTGAAAATAAAAACTGGTGATCATGAAGATGTGAGTGATCAACCAATGCAGTACATCTTTTAGCTATTTTACAATCATTTATGGGTTCTTTGATCCAAGTTTCTATGTACCTTTTGGTCTGTCCTGTGCAAATTAAACTGCATACGCAGGGAAAATCATTATCTTTTAGAATTTCTTTAACTTTTTAAATATTGTCATTTATAAATTTGGAATCTGATAATTTAATAGCCCTATTTGTAAGTCTATAAACTACAGATATTTTATCTTTAATTGCAATATTAGAATTTAAATTTAAATATCTACCTGAATTCGCGTCTTTACGGTACCAGTTTGTAATATGATTGTTGTTTTCTCGGATGATGGTAACGTCCAAGACTATGTAGCATATTCTATACAAATTATTTAGTTATATAAAAAACTCCGTTCTATATTCTTGAGATAAGTAAGGAGGAAATAATGTAAACCTGCAGAGGCTCCACATAGTGGAGCGAAAAAGTTGTTTAATATATGCATGGAAAATTAGGATAATAACTTCTGAATGTTTTCCTCTACTTGCCTCCTCACCTTTTAATTGAAAATGGAATATTTTTTATGAAGTGGGTAAAATCAACTGACGGGAACTCCAGTCCTACACTTTCGAGATAGGCGGGAGCGTACTGTAAATAATTTCGGTTCATGATCAAATTTATTTCTGAATGGTTTGAAGCATTATTGATGAAAAAGAAAATTTTAATTTTAAATTATTTCTTGATATTGGGGCACAGGTTAAATTTTCAACATCTACAATAACATCTGGGAAAATTTTCAATGAGTTAGGTTTGAATGTACTTGATATTAAATTCAAGTTTTTAAGGCATCAAAATATGTCGAAAAAGAAACTGAGATAGATGGGAAGGTTTTGCAAGTAATTTCGGTTCATGATCAAATTTATTTCTGAATGGTTTCAAACGTTATTGGTGAAAGAAAAAATTTTAATTTTAAATTATTTCTTAATATTTAGGAACAGTTTAAATGTTCGATACCTGCAATAGCATCTGGGAAAATTTTCAATGAGTTAGGTTTTACTACTTTTAAAAGTAATTTTAAGTTTTGAAGACATCAAAATATGTCGAAAAGAACTGAAGTCTTCGGGAAAAATTGTTTAATTGTACATGAATGAAAGATTTTTGAAGATTTAGAAACAAATTTCTAAGCTTTATAAGAGTTTTGAGAAGTTTCAAAAAAATACATACATTTTCTTAAGGTAGTTGTCGTGTCAAAAATCTCTTCTCTCAATAAACAAAGCTTTTTAAGATGTCAAGAATTAAAAGTATATTGTTAGTCATGTTTAATTAAAACATGATTTTCCTATACGTAGGAAAGTTCAAAACATAGGGAGAGCAATTACTTAAAGTTTTTTTAAAATTAAATTTCTGCTCCCTTTTTACCGTTTTTTTAAATAAAATGTTGTCTCCATCCGTTGAACTAGATAAGATTATATGTGTTTGTGGAATTTCGCCTCACAATTACAACCTCAATTATAACACGTGATGTACCAGAATATAATAGTATACTTGAAACCGAAATTTAATCCTGTATTTCTTGTTTTAGAAGTTAGAAACCAGACAAGGGGTTTGGCAGATGGTGGCCCTAACACTGGTTCTCATCCCCGTGGACCTTTTTCTTCTCCTGGCAGACATTATCCAGACACGACTCATTCTCTTGCCAACCCTCATTATTCTGCCAGTTCTTCAGCACCTGCCGAACCACCTATTCATGGCAGATCTATTTCTGCTACTCTCAGAAAAACTTTTCCCCGGATACTTGGATATAGCTTTGATGAATTTCCCTTTATTCGACTTGCTCCCTGGACCAATCTGAATCGGATATTCGAACTCCGAACATACGTTTTTCCTCCCGATAAACCAATTCGATTGAGAACAAGAACTCGTGATCTCATTCCCATGCCAACCCAACAACAAATTGTATTATCGTTGCCCAACGGTGACGTCTATGCCATATTGGAAAAAACACCATCCAGACACACGAACCTTCGTGCAATATTTAAATGTGTTGTATTTGGGATAGCACAACGGGCGAAAATAAACATGAATAGCGGAGTAGTAGAAGAAATGAACGCTGAAGAAATAGCCGAATGTTTAGTATCACCACGGGAACCAGTCACAAATGCTTATAGAGTATTTCGTTTGTGAGACACATATGCCGCTTTGAGCCAGGTCGTTATGTTTTCCTGTGTGCATGCCTAGACACTTTAAAATTAAAGTTCAAAACTAATTTTTTAAATTGGCAATTCCATCTGTTTCAATTTCAAAAATTTTCCATAAAAATATATCAAATTACTGTCAATATTACCAAATCACGGGATATTGTTTTTTCGAAGTTAGAATTGTTTAAAGTGATATAACTTTTAAAATACACAACTCTGCTTTTGCTGAAGCTCCTTTGTCTTTCACGAATAAATTCTCATCACTTTTTGGTGCTGCGCGCTAGATTAGTTTGTGAAAATTTGACATTTTCAATATTATTTTAAATTGTTTTATTTTTTATCAAACGCGAGAAATAACCAAATAAAAAACTAACAACATATCTTTTTGAAAATAAATCTTTTTAAAAATTTGGTTGAAAATGGTTCTAGGGTTTTTAGGAGTTTTTAGCGGCGGCAGTAGTAGGACAGTCAACGAAAAACTTTCACTTTCTGCACAAATAAGGTCCTCTCTACTTTTTTGTATCGTTAACCCTGTATTTAATAAAATAAGGTAAAGAATATCTTTGGACAAAACTATTCTTGACTCACTGAATGATCGTTATTAAATTTGGTACACTTAAGTCAATCAAGCATTTGATAAGATATTCTTGGAAATATATATTCTGCAAAGATATTCTTTACCTACTTTTGTTAAATAAAGGGTTAACAATACGAAAAAGTGGAAAGGGCATATTTTTGGAGAATAAGGCGCCGAAAATTTTTCTTATCAAACTTATTTTTTCCGAAACTTACCGTTTTCATGAAAAGCAAGAAAAACTTCAAAAATAAGATTTTTACAACTATATTGCATTATTTAAAAAATTCACAAGCCTCAAAGTTACTGCAATTTTTGTGAAATATTTATACCACAGTTGCTTCTGGACCGGGGATGTTTTATAACATATATTTAGGAGATTAATGGGAAAATGAATAAAAAATATACGAAAAGGTTTCAAGCTTGGGGGGCGGGCACATAAGAATGTAATATCCCACGAAAGATTCGAATGCAAACGTAAAAATTAACATTCGGAAACAACATCTATAGCGTTTGATTTGACAGACTTTAAGGGGGGCCATAATGTTCGCAAGAATTTTTGTAAACTTGATTCTTTATAAATTATCAGAATATAATATGAAAACCAGAATACTTTTCGTAGCATTAGAACGCGAGATAGAAAAAGCGTCTTAGAAAAGTATGGTATTTTTATTTTTATATTTATAAAAATTTCAATATATTTTAGAAAACTCGTCTTTTTGACATGAGAATTCAATAATTTGGTAGGAAATTGAACTATTTTTTTTTTGTTCATTCATAAGTTTCCGTAACTAAATATTTATTAATCAAGTTCATATTTTCAATTCTTATTCTTAAATCCATAAACAATATGTGATAACAAGCTAGCCCATTTATCTTTCCGGAAACTATCCTTTGAAACAGTGAGGCCTGAGGTTGTAAAAAGTAGATAGGCGGGTAGTCTCGAGGACTGTAGGTCCATTACTGCTGATGATTATTCCGAGGATGAGGAGGGGGGGCTTAGATATTTATTTCTGTTCTGTCGAAAATTCTGTCGAATTTTCTTAACTACCGTTACTAATTACCATAACAAAACCTCGGAAAATTTTCCAGGAATGTTACACCATACATTTTTTAATACCTTTTAAAGAAATTCTTATATAATGTGAACACGTTTTTTATGATTTGCAGCAGTTGCTCTTATCATAGGGAGAAGATGCCGGTAAATTCATTATAATTCAATGGACATTTTTATATCTACTCAAAATTGTTTAAACTTTTGAAGTTATTATTTAATTATTGAAATGTGAATTTATCCAACAACTTAATTATAATATTTCTTAAATATTAATGAAACGTAAAAAATACAATTCTAAGGTCTTTCGCGATGAAGGTAGAGTTAAATTCTTCTATCGTAATTTGACTCAAATTTTCTACAGAATTTCATTTACCACGTTTTTTTGCTTCAAGGTTTAGAAGTATGTATCATTTGTGTGCATAATGGCATTAAGAAAAATTCAAGATCTGTCATAAAAAATTGTATTTATTCAAACCAGACGAACACGCAGCAGTATTTCAATTTATATTTTACATGAGCAAAAGAAAAATATAATTTTTTCTGAATTATCGTTGCTTTATGTAGACTTAGATAATAGTTTTTGAAACCCGAAACCTATAACAAAAAAAAGGATTATCAATACAAATTTAAGGAAACTTTCAGTATTTTAAAAAAACGATCATGAATGCGTTTTTTTAAATTTGCAACTGAAGAAATAAATTGTTAACTAAAATTATGATACTTAAAAAAACTTTTTTTTAAGAGATAGTTCAAACATAAACCAATGAGCGAAACGTTCAACCAAAAATATCAAGTTTTAACCAAAAACAGGGAATTTTCAACAAGAATAAAGAAAAATTTCAACAAAATTGTTGAGTTTTCAACCCAAAAAGGCAAATTTTTAAAAAAAATTGAATTTTCAACCAAAGAGGATAAATTTTTATTTTGTTCAAGTTCAGTACGAAAGTCAATTTTCTACACAAAGATTTTAACTTTTCGTTAACACATTAACCTTATTAGTTAAAAATTAATCTTTTAAACGCGCATGTCAAAGTTCCAATAATATTTTTTTATAACGGAAAAATACTTGTTACAAAATTTAATCTAAAGCCAACATCAATCCCTTCCTGACAGATTCTTGGACTTTTAGTGCAGAAGCCGCCCGCGTGGAAAAGGCATAATAGGTGGAACATGTCTCAATAATGGCATAAGCGTGGGGTGAGCATGGGTTAACCATACGGTAACCCTGGCTCAAGATTCGGTCCATGACCATCCACAGCCGCCCCAAGGATTGGTGGTTAAATATTTTCTTTTATTGGACATTGCGTAATTGCTTAAGAATTTCCGCGTGAAAGAAGTTTTGCATGATTTAAGCATAAAAAGACACTTGACAAAATCTGGCTCGAGTTCGGGCCAGAGAAAATTAGCCTGCGTTAAAAATGGAAATATTAGGTTTGCCTATATTCTACACGTCTCTGAATATCAATTTCACCTTTTTATTACATTTTTCGCCTTCTTGCACTTTAAAAATGAAAGATTAAAAAAATTGTGATATTCAAATTTAATTAATATAATTATGGTTATTGTGATATTATTTTTCAAGGTAGGATAATAATATACTCTCGGCACTAAATTTAGAGATCGTCAAAGTAAGATAATTAAAAATATGTTTTGGGCACCAGATATTTAACGTAAGATAAGATATTCAAATTAAGGTATTTAAACTCGAGGCAATAATACAACAGGGGCAATAAAATCAGAAATAAAGAAAAAGATTCACACAATAAATCAGCAATCAGAAGCAAATAAATTCAAGAGATAAATGGTGAAACTCTGTGTCCACGTGGTCAATACAAAACACAATTTTTCAGCAACATAATTTACAAAAGATAAGTAACCACATGAACAGAGGCTTAGCCATAAAGAAACTAAGAACTTTACCGACTGAATCTTTGTTCAGTCAAAGGTGTTGAACTATTTCTCAGAAAAACTACGCGTCCACGCGAATAAAGAAAACTGTGATAACTTGAGCGACCACTGGCCAACTTCGAGGTCAGGCGGCCATCTTGAATGAACTCGACGCTCATTGGTCGGAAAGTTACAAAAGAGAATGATGCAAGTTACAATATGGCGCGAAATGTGTGAGTCTACCAATTTAGTATTAGCATTAGTAATTCGGGCCCGAGCTATAGAAGTCTCACTAGCTAGGCTGGAGATTGACCACGAATCCTTCTCAAGCCATGATGACGCGACGCCCAACAAAAGAAGAATCACCAAGACGAGGGAGAGATGTTAGTTGGCTGCAATCAACGTAGATAGAGTTTTGGCGGCAATATTAAAAATAAATGCTTCTCCTCAAGTCACGACGATTCAGCGCCCAACGCAAGATGAAACATCGAAACGAGATTAAGTTGGCGTAAATATTAAAAATACTTGAGTATAAAGGCATTAAGTCAATTTATTGGACGCCTCCTTAGATATCGATGATGCTTAGATTCTAGATGGTGATGACCTCCGAGAAAATAATACAAAAGAAAAACAAAACGAATCATCCTTAAATAAATAAAATTAAGAACATAGATAGAACCCTGTGTAGGAATGACCCTATGTTTCTCTACTTGACGGTGGGTTCTGGTGGGGCCCCTGTCAGAATATCTAGTATAGAAAAAACTGATGGGGGTCCTGTCAGATTCTAGTCAAGAGTTTCCTGCTTCGTAAAGGTGTGGCGAATCTATCTGTATCTAATGGGGCCCCGAAGAGAGAATTCCTAAAAACGTATATGCAAAAATATTAATTTTGAGGTTATATTTAAAGAGGTTCATGCAAGTACAGCTGTCCAGTGCTTCAGCAGAGCTTTCAAGATTTGAATGTTTAGTTGTGAATATACTTTCGTGTTGTGTTTTACAATTATTTTTCTCCAACGTCAATGAGAAAGTCTTTCTCGCCGAATGAAAAATTTTTGTTCCGAACGCCAGGGACTGGGAATGCAGAATAGTATTGATCCCAATTAATTAACATCACGCATAGAGCCCCATAGGGGCCCTTCTATTTAATTGGTTTGAGGTCGGGCGACCCCCACTTGAGCCCTACTAGAAAATATATTAGGGCCCCTATGGCCTCAGCGTTACGTTCTAGACGTGGCTCCGACTAGTTTTCCCCACTAGAGCCCGAATAGAGATAGGGGAAACTAGCCAGGGCCCGACTGGAGCCCTTTCAAAATTTCTGCACGGGACGAGTCATGGAGTGTCTCTGACTCTAGAAGTGTCAATTTTCAAAATAGGTACTAAAATCGCGACTCTTGTGTGATGCAAAAATTGCATAGAAAAGTCTAAACAAATTTAATTATTAATAATTTGTATGATTATATGTAAATTGACTTTCCATTTTCCTTCTAATCCCCATAACTCCCATAAAAATCATTTCTTGGAGATAATATTCCAGAGTATTTCACTACCGATTGATGTTACCTTATGGTGAAAATATGGACCTGATTGGGTCGGGGGCTGCACACACATGCTTATCCTGCTATGCTCTTTCATCTTTCCTGTATTTTCATATGTATTTATTAATATATTATTTAATTTTAATAAAATTCTCTTCACTGTAAAACCAATTTTTAAAAGCTATTTAAAACTCTAATTCAAAATAGTTACTAGCAATAAATTGGCCAATTCATGTAGTAATAGCATGACCAATTCTTTTATTAGATATAGTTACTGCAAAATCGAGCTAGAAATAAAATTAATTTAAAAGGAATTTTGCTTTCAACACTAAATGGCGTATCAAATGGAAACTAAGAAGAAATTTGTAAGCACTGACGAACGCGTT
Organism: Acraspis erinacei; assembly: GCA_035041075.1. Classification (NCBI taxonomy): domain Eukaryota; kingdom Metazoa; phylum Arthropoda; class Insecta; order Hymenoptera; family Cynipidae; genus Acraspis; species Acraspis erinacei. The sequence goes on along the minus strand of JAWWLR010000034.1, from coordinate 92,345,363 downwards.
GGGATTCCATTAATCCAAGATGTTGATTATACTGAAATCTTAGTAGTAGTCGTTATTATTAATTTTGTTGGGACATAATTTACAATTTATTCCTTAATAATACAAACTATGACTATATTAAAAATTAAGAAAAACAAATTATTCTTCATGATTATAATCCATGATCGTTTATGATATCAATACCTTAAAAATGTTATTTAATTTCAAAACATATTATTGCTAGTAATCAGTGTATTAATAACATTATTTTACGTTGCCAAACTCAGATCATTTTGGGACTATAAATAGGATGTAGTTGAACATTTATTTAAGGAGGGCGACTCATATCAAGGCTTCAATTTCAATTTATGGCATATTTATGGCCTTAATAAACCATAAAAGTTTTGAAAAGATTCGGTATATTCTTCATCCCCAAAAAGATCCCAAAATATACCCTTATTTTTTAAGTGTTACATGGGTCGCCCCCCTTAAACCTTATAACAACATAGTTTTATTTTATATGTACATCATATTTTTAATACATTTTCGTTTAAATAGCAATCAAAAAACCTGTTACTTGTCTTAAACCAAAGCAATATTTTTATCTGAATCAAAATTTTTTTATTGAATCTCGTGAAATCAATTGAAATCTGAAGAAATCTTTACGAAAGTTCCTTAATCGCAAGGAAATGCTTTGGAATTCCTTCGAAATATTTGAATCGTAAGGAATTCTTTGGGGTATTAGGAATTCCCAAGAAATATTTTGAAATCTGGTGTCTGCGACTCTTTGAATTTCCAAAGCTCTAAAGGTTCAACATGAAATATTACAAAAAAGGTGATGTCAGTCTTAAATAAGCGTATTACCCAATTATTTTCGTTTAAACTGACTCTTATCAATTGTAAATATCTTCGAAGGACAAAGTTGATGCCTTTAATGTAAAAGATAACGACTATGTTATGGATTGCACAAGGCAATGAAAGAGTGGAATATTCATTAGTTAGATTGTTACGATGCATTGTTACATCGAAAATATGAGGAACGTCTGTATTTTGCTCTTATGCTCGGCCGTTATGCTGAATTGTATTGGTGAATATAATAACATAATATATCTCTTATTTATTTACTTTACCTTATTTCTCTTTAGGCTTTCGGCAAATCATAGGTTTGGTGATTTAAAGAGCGCGGAAAAAACCTTTCACGCACAAACTGACGTAAAAATTAACATTTTCTACACGCGTGTAAATAGTATATTAATAAAAGTAAAATGCACTCATACACCAATTTGAGTCAACAGGCCGCCAAGGGATTCTCGGGGTTGGGGGGGCGGGGCTGTGAAGCGTGAAGAAAGTAAAATAATGGAGCGCAGATAATCGCGGTATAAGTGCAATTCTGTAATCGTGTAATTCTGTGGCCAGTACAGAACGTCGCATGGAATTACTTTGAAATTCCATTGAAATATTGGAGTCCCGTGGAAGCATAAGAAATCTCTCTTATATTACATTACATTACATTAAATTAAATAACATTACCTTACATTACATTACATTACATTACATTACATTACATTACATTACATTACATTACATTACATTACATTAGATTAAATTACATTACATTACATTGTTAAATTGAAAAGATAAATATAGTCTGTACCCTGTTCTTATGCTTAACCGTTAACCTGAACTATTTTTACTGCTGCGACTTTTATATTTTGGGGGTAATTCGTGAGAATTACGGTGGGGGGGGATAACTTCACTTATCACCGCGAAATTCAAATTTCTCAAATTTTCCTTTTCCATAAGTTTTTACGTCGCTTGTACTCTTTGTACAGTTGATATTTTCGTGTGTACCTTGTTGGTTGCCCGGCTACGGGAAAATCAAAATTTCAGGTCATCACCACCAAATTGGAATTTCTCAACTTTTCTTTTTGCATACGCTTATGCGTCGTTTATACTGTTTGTCCATTTAATGTTTTCATTTGTACCTTCTTCATTGCCCGGCTAGGGGAAAATCAAAATTTGGTGCCAGCCCCTCGAAATTGCAATTTCTCCAATTGAACCGCCCCAT
>JAWWLR010000034.1:92304812-92322816 GCA_035041075.1 Acraspis erinacei | reverse complement strand
TTTTGAGCCCAATTTTGTTTGATTTGGTTAAGATTTGCGACCTGTAGGTGGTTTTGAACATTCTGTCCCCAATGTAGGCCGGGCCTTAACAGGTGGGATCGCATGCACTCCCGTCTAATACAACGCTACTGAAGGCTGGTGACCTACGTATAAAAAAATCAACCCAAGATGACTCTCTCGGCCCCGCCCCCACCCAACCCTTCCTAATTAACTTGGAAAGGACTGGAACTTTAATTGACAAAAGGCATGTACACGGAAAATATATATATATATATATACACACGACCTGTAAAAAAATCTCCTTCATTTCCGCATTTTTAGAGCATTTTCATCAGTTAAACAAAGATATTTTTTATTTTAAACTGTAGAATTAATTGAAGAATTAATTTATATTTTAGGCTTAGTTTTTCGTTGAGACCGTTAGAGATCTATTCGCTGTCGACTATATGCTTGAGATCCAAAAAACTAGCAAATAAATCGTTTAGTTAATATTTAAAATTGGCTTTATCAAAAAGAACCTCGTTCAAAGCGACTTTTTTCTAATGTTTTGAATTTTTTAATGAATCGAAGCTTTGTAGAAAAATGGACATAAGGGGGAAATTCGTCAAAATTCTCTATTTTTAAATTTAAGGGGGAAAGGGAAAAGGGAATTAGATAAAAAAGGAAACGGCCTATGATCCCTGTACAGGAAGAATCCGCAACAAAATTTCTTTAATAAAGTAAGAGCTTATGAGTGATCATATATTTGATCGCATTTTTTATAGAATATTTTCCATTTGACTCCTTCCTACGCTTGTCGTAAAATAAAAATTAATTCCAATGATGGACATACGAAGCTATTTCAAAAATTACTGTTAGATAGAAGTGGACTTTATTGAACCTACAGTGGCCGCAATAACTCTGCAATCTGTTCTAGTTAAGTCAAAGATAACACACTGGGGAATAAAAAAACACTAGATCAAACCTATATAAGTATTCGAAAAGAAGCGTTATTTCTACATACAAAAACACAATATTTATATCCGTGAGAAAAGTTTTTTATTTGAAAATACGTTACTGGGATATTTGAATATTATTTCCTTAACAAAATTTTATTTAAAAAATGTGCAAATTTCAACGACGGGACTTTGTTTTATTATTTCAGCAAAAGAAAATGACTAAATAATTTCTTCCAGCAAACATGTGGTTTAATTTTTATCAGTAAATCACTGATGAGAAAAATATTATACGCAATTTAATGATTTATGGTAATAATCACTCTGCTTTTTGTAAGACCAAGAGTTGTTTACTCACTGCAATAAAATTCTAGTCACATGTGGAAAGATATAGGTTAAAAAAATACATTGAGCTCTTTCAAAGTCAATAAAATTATTTTGTATTTCGCAATTTTAAAATAATCCACGCTGAATATGTACCTGTACAATTTCACGAATTTATTATGATTTATTTTTTTTTCAATATTTGTGATTATATCAAATTAAATGACTGTTTTTTCATTTGCAACAGTAATTTTTGTGAAGGACAAGTAATTTATTAATGCTAACGTTTCTAGGGATTTAAAAATTATATTTAATTTAATAAGCTTTGACAAATTATATCACAAGATATCCATAAATGTATTATCACGACTGAGTAATTAAATAAGTCTATGAATTTCAATAATAATTCAAACCAATTTTTTATTTTATCTTCATATGCTGCTCAACATAGTGCATATTTAATACATTAGTATTTTGGATAAAAGATATTTTTCAGATAAGAAGTAACCATGTAGGGAAATAAATACATTTTTCACGGAAATAGTTGAGTTTTCCGCTAAAAAACACCTTAAAAAGGAATAATTAAATTTTAACTTCAAAAAATTAATTTTCAACGAAAAAAATTGTTTAGCAAAATAGTTATATTTGCAAAAAATGGTAAATTTTCTGCTAAAACGGTGAATCTTAAACTGGAATAATTGAAGTTTTAACAAAAAAGAATCACTTTCAACTAAAAGACCAATTTTCAACAAAATTATTTAATTTTCGTCAAGAAAAATAATTGAAAAAAAATTGAAAAAAATGGAATAGTTCAATTTTCAGTTAAAAAGCAAATTAATTTTCAGCAAATATAAGCGAATTTTCAAGAAAAAGTAAAATTTTCAATTAAAGTGATGAATTTTGAACGAAAATGATAAATCTTCAACTCAAATTGTAAATAAAAAAAACTGAATTTTCAACTAACTTAAAATAATGAATTTTTAACTAAAATGTGTAGTTGAATTTTCAACCAAAGAATGAATTTTCAACTAAGAAGATTAATTCTCTCTCAGAAGTACATGAATTTGCAAAAAATTAGTTAGATTTTCAACTAACATAGATTTATTTTCAACCAAATAGTTCAATTCTCAACCAAAAAACAATTTTTTAATTAAAAATAATTTTGAGTGCAAAAAATTATTTTTAAACGAAAAAAAACAACTTTGCAACAAAATAGTCAAATTTTCAATCGAATTGAAGTTTCTCAACTAATATGATAAATCTCCAGTTGGAACAGTTAGGTTTTGAATTTTAGTTTAAAATTTTTAGAAAGGTTGAATTTTCTACCGAAAAAGATCATTATCAACCAAAAATTGAATAGTAAAATTTTCAGCTTAAAAATTTCACAACCAAAAAAATACGAATTTTCCATTAAGTAGTTAAACTTTCAACAAAGGAGATGAATTTTTGATTAAAATAAGGAACCGTCAAGCAAAAAAATTAATTTTTAATAATAGATGTAAACTTTCAACCAAGTAGTTGAATTTTTAACCAATTCTCAACCAAAAATGTATTCGTTGAAATTTTTCACCACAGAGATGAATTTTTAAATAAAAAATATTTTTTAGTCCAACTGTAATATTTTACTTTTAAAACAAAAAGAAGTATTTTCAACTAAAAAAAAAGATAAATTTTAAACCAAAAATTTAATAGTTAATTTACCGATAAAAATAATGTTTAACAAATAAAACGAATTGTTAACAAAATAATTCAATTTTAGGCGAAAGAAATAAATTTTAAATTGAAATTATGAATATTGAACCAAAAAAAATTCTAAACATAAGATTTCAACTTTCAATAAAGAAGTTGAATTCTCAATCAAAAAAGATGAATTCTCAACAAAAAATGTATTAATTGATATTTCAACTACAAAAGGATAAATTTTCTGTCCAAAATGGTGACTGCTCAACAAAACAGTTAAATATTTTACCAAAAAAAGGTGAATTTCAAACAAAATATTTAAATTTTCAACCAAATGGTAGAGTTTTTAACCAAATATACAAAAATAAAAAAAGGAAGGAAAAATGAGGACTATATGAGTTAAAAATTTGAAAATTAAAGAATAAGCGCTCAAGCCTATGTGCAATTGTCCAGAGAATTTTTTAGTATAACTTACTCGAAACAAATGCAATAGCTTTAATTTATTGGTGTAATATTTTACTTAACTCGGGGAAATTCCGGAAAAGCTCAAATTCGGCCAGATCGGAAAACTTATTAACTAACATCATTTTGTTTTATTTCTCAAACAATCATTTATCAAAATTATCCTTAAAGAATTTTGCACTCCAAGTGCAAAAGTATAAACCACCTCATTCATTGCCCAATTGGGAAACTCATTAACAAATATCATAAACTTCGTTTACTGCTGAACGAATCACATTTTTCAAAATTATATTTTTGATAGTTTATCTTAAGAAGTTCTTTTTTGTTTTATATAAAAAAATGAATAAACCAAATTAAAATTATACATAATATCTCTTAATATGTATAAATTTTTCGCCTGGGATACTTTGATGAATATTATGCCATTTGTTTATGAAAGTTTATGCAAGTCACAAGTTCAGCAATATCACTCGCAGTTATAGGACAAGTTCTTATTATTCATAACTGTAGTTAGGAAATCTAATAGATAGATAAACGTTTATTTTTCAGCCTGCTGGCCTTAAAAAAAAAACTTGCTTACACTTCCATTTTTACAGTATTTTCTTACAAATACATTTTTTTTAAACTAACATCCATCCACACCTTATCTCTAAGCCGACATCGCCTTCCCCGCTTCGCATGCATGTCGCTATTTTTTGTCGCCTCCCACGCCTGACGCTACTTTCTCGCTTTGCTTCGCATTGCCAGTCTCTGCTGCCGCAGCTAGTCCCTAATCCTTATCTACAATTTACAATATGTACATTTTCTTACATCTACTTCCTGTCCTATATACAATCTTTCCTTTTCCATTCCTCTTCCTCCTTCCTTCTGTTCTTCTCCATCTTACCCAACACCCCCTTCATTCATGCAACTGCCCTTTTTTCCCCCTTTCATGCAACAATACCTTCATGCTTATCCCACTCCTTTCCACCTCTTCACACTCCTCCAAGCAGTGCTCCACTTTTGCATCCCCCTTCCCACACAATTTACACATCCTATTCTCTCCAGAAATCCAGAACCTATTATAACTCTACGTGCAACCGCATCTCATTCTCGCTATAAGCTTCTGACTTCGTTGCTCTCCTTTCTCACACAAATATTGTGCTCTCTCCCTTGGAATAATCCACAAATAGTTCCTATTAAACCTTTCCTCTCTTATTCTCTCCTCCCCTGCTTCCTTCCCTCTCTCCCTGCTGTTTCTTTGAACCAACTCATATAGCCTTCTCCTTTCCTCATGCAACCCTTCTCACTTCATCCATCTGCAATCCAGTCGTTCTAAAATACCTTTTCCTTTCCGAATTATGCAACATGTATCATGAATTCATATATTTCTGTTCATGAGGATTTGGGCGAATTATGAGCAATAAAATACTTTCAGTGGGAAATTTGTTCAAAAAGGTCATGCACTTTTACAGACTGAATATGCTTTCTAACCAAATAGTTATTTAAATAAACTGTTTTTGGACTAAAAGCGCAAGACAATTTATTTGTAAAGTTATTTGGATGCATTTCTTAAATAATTGCAAGGCTTCCAGATCAGGCTTTAAGATTTACAAATGCAATGGAATATGTCTTCAATTAGTACTATTAATTAATTAGTACAGTAAACCTGTGAACTTGGACACCTTCGTAACCTGGCCACCTGTCTAAGTTGGACTGTTTTTTACGGAACCGGAAAACTTGCATTTACTTTACTAGGATCTTCCTTCGATAAATTGGCCACCTGTCTATCTTGTATCTTGGCCGCCTTTTTGCTAGATTTTCCCTTATTCCAACTTGCCGAAGTTGGCCACTTTAATTCACGCAGAGCAGTAGATTACAATTTCCAGACAGATAGTAAGCTACTTAGTCAGTAGATGCCCCACTTAAACATCAACGAACAGTACCAGTAAGTAACCCCCCACTTCGTCATGGCCGGCCAATGATAAGTCAATGTGGAATAACATAAAATAGTGAACTGTGACCATTCAATTAATTTTATCTCTGGTCACCGACTGGACGTAGAATTATTTAATTCTAGCGTGTAATCGCTTCGATACAAACCGTTCTTCTTAGGAAGATAAGAACATTCTTGATATCGAAACCTCAACGACTGAATAGTGGGTAAAAAATGAAAGAAGACTATCGAGTTGACTGTTGAAACGAAGAAAGAAGTTTTGGATTTATTCTATAAAGATAGTCAGCGAAAAATCGCTGAAGCTTTTTCTGTAGCGAAGTCAACTGGTGGGAACATCGGTAAGAACACGATCGAGATTATAAAAGCCTGCAATGAAAACTGCTGCAGTGAATGAAAACAAAAATTACGTAAAACTGAAAACGAAGAGCTCAACAACTTGGTTTTTGAGTTTTACTGTAAATGTCGTTCTATTGATATTCCAGTCAGTGGACCTACGCTTCAGTCAAAAGATAAAGAAATAGCAGAAAAGCTTGGTATAGACAAATTTCAAGCTAGCAACGGTTGGTTGGAATCTTTCCAAAGAAGACAGAACATTAATTTGCGGATTCTCTGTGGCGAATCTGCAGGATAGGATTTAGAATTAGCAGCGGATTGGAAGTCAAAATTTCCGAATTTATTGAAGGAATATGCTCCTGAAGATCAATTCAACACTGATTTATTCGCATTACTTTATCGACAGATGCCAAGAAAAAGCTTGGTGCTAATATGTGCGTATAGTATGTACATATTATGAAAAAACAGGGGTTTCCTAACATAATTTCTGTAAGTTGGCCACCAGCCTAAGTTGCCCACTTTTTGATGGAACCGCGGCTGGCCAACATAGACAGGTTTTACTATACTGAACTATTGTTTTTGTTTAAAATATGAGACAAATCATGTGATTATGTATTTATACGTTCATAAAAGTTTTTGTTGCTAAACAGTGGCCTCACTACTGATAAACTTGGTGATAATAATGTATCATTTATACATTATCCGGGTAGAATTTATAACTTTTAACTAACACAGAAAAAACAGAAAATTTTGTGATTACGGGTGGGAAAAACCTCGGAATTTTTATTCTCGTTTAAAACGACCACCATGCTTCTCTTGAAACTCATTTGTCTGTCACGAATACATTCTCATCACTTGTTTGGCGCTTCGTACTCGATTAAAGTTTGTAAAACTCCGAATTACCGAATTACTTAAAATTTTGAAAAAACAAATTTCAAAACATTGTACTACAACAAAATAAAAAAAGAGATTTTTCGCAAGTTACAAAAACCTAATCCCCCTTAAAGTCGCTCAAATCACCAAGTAAAAATTCTGGTTCTGAATGTTAATTTGCAACTTTTCCTTCGAACTTTTGATGACATATTACATTCTTAAGTGCCCGCTCTTCCAACCTTCATCATCAAGGGAACCAAAATAAAAAAATTATATTCTAAAAAAAATTTTTGAAAACAATATACTTATGAAAACTATAAAGATTATACATATATAAGATTACTGGTAGATAATAAACTTACGAATTGGATACAAAAGTCATTAGTCCCATTTTGAGTAAAGCCATTTTTGGAAAATATAGGTTATAATATATTAAATAAGACAAAAGGATAGCAAACTAATTTTATGTTCTTATTCAATACTAAGTATAATAGTTACCATAGTTTCAATTGTCCAATAAGATTTGTAGTTGTAATGTGTAATTTTTATAAAATTTATGAAAAATTAAAAAAAAATTTAAATAATGCTAGATAGAAAGATTACTAAATTGAAAAACATATTAGTTGTTATGAGATATTCCTTATTGCTCTCATAACAACTAATATATTTTTTAGCATTTAAACTTTTTATCTACCAGTATTTAAGTTTTATTACATCTTTCTTAAATTTTATAAAAACTACAGTAGGAAATCGTCATAGCGGCTAGCGTGATAAAAAGAAAATTTATATAAAAGAAATTCTGCTTTTCACAATAAATGACATATCAAAGATGTAGAGCATCCGATTATAAAGCGACTTTCACCCATTCGTTTACGCAATGTAAAGTATTTTATATCAATGTTAATATATTAAAAAATATATCGCGAGTAGGTTGCCAAAAAAATTCAAACATGGCTATGGTTAATTAATAATTAAAAAATGACTTTTTAACAAAAATTGCACACTTTCATTTACTTTATTTTTTTGAAAAAACAACAGTTGTGCTGAATTGTGCTCAGCTTTTGAGCCATCTTACCGTACAAATTAAAAAAATCAAAATTGGAGACAAAATAAGAAAATAAAATTTCCGGGCAAAAACGCCAGGTTTGTGCTCAAATGTGCCGTAAACGATTAAACAAAAGTCATAATTTGAACCAGAATTCACAACAGAACATTTTTTTGTGACATTACACACAAAAATGTACAAAATGTGAATTTCGAAAGTCTCATAGTTGTGCTAGGTTGTGCTAGGCGTGCAAAACAATTATTGTGCTACCCACTTTCTACTCAGGTCTATATTTTTTGCTGAAATACTAGTTTCTTTTTCATCAGATAAATTTTTGAGATCAAAAGTTTTTTTAAATGCGGGTTTCAAAAATCTGAAAGTTGTGCTTGGTTGTCCTATGCGTCCAATTTCAAAATTCGCATTTTACATTTTGTTCATTTCAAAAATTATTCTGCAAAACCTTTATATTTCCGAAATTCACATTTCGAAACTTAATTTTCAACAAAACGTATGGCCGTGAGTAAAAAAGTGTGTAGCACAACAATTGTTTTGCACGTCTAGCACAACCAAATAAAACTTTCCGATTTTCGAAATATGCATTTTGAAAATTTTTTGATTTCAAAACTTATTCTGATGAAAATGGAACAAGTATTTCATCAAAAAATATAGACCTAAGTAAAAAGTGTATAGGACAATAATTGTTTTGCATGGCTAGCACAACCAAGTACAACTTTCAGATTTTAGAAATTCGCATCTTGAAAATTTTTTGAAATAAAAAATTCTCAGGAAAAAAAACTAATAGTTCATACAAAAATATAGACATGAGTGAAGAGTGTAGAGGACAAGAATTATTTTGTACGTCTATCCCAACCCCGCACAATTTTTATATTTACAAAATTCGCATTTTGAAACAATTTTGGGTTCAAAATATAATTTGAGTCAAGAAACAAGATTTTCACATGTATAGTTTAATGTTATTTAATTTAACAAATCTTATTACTATGTGTATTAATAATGTACTTTTTCGTTATGAAATTCAGATGATGTTTGAACTGTAAATAGGAATCAAGTTAAAATTTCGTGCCATCTGATAACAAAATAGTTTTATTGTATATGTACATCAGATTTATAAAATGATTAAATCCTCCTCGTGGTACTGTTGCTAAGGCGATTTCTACACTCAGAAATAAATATATTCACCTTGAATTTAAGAAACCATTTCTTTAAGATAATTTTTGTTATCTAAACGAATCTATCCTCAAAAAGAAGACAATAATTTTAAATAGGAGAAAAATACTATTCAACCAAAACTTTCAGTCAACAGAAATTTCCTTGCAACAAGAAACCTGTTATTTGACTGAAAGTCCATAGATATTTTAATCTGATTGAAAAAAATTTCATTGAATTTCGTGAAATCAATTCAAATCTGAAAAAAGTCATTTCGAAGATTCTTTAATCGCATGGAATTACTTTGAAATTCTATTGAAATATTGAATCGTAAGGAATTCTTTAAGGTATTATGAAAGTATTAAATTATTCTATGGCGGGATTACATTCATCTCTACAACTCTTTGAATTTTTTAGGCTTCAATGGTTCAAGATAAAATATTACAGAGAAGGTGACATAATTTTAAAAGAAGAATGTAGTAATTAAATTGTTTTCGTCTAAACTGACTCTTATCAAATGTAAGTATCTCAGAAGGACAAAGTTGGCGCCTCGAATATAACAGATAACGACTACAGTATAGATTGTATACGTCAATGAAACAGTGGGATATTCATTAGTTAGATTGTTACATTACATTGTTAAATTGAAAAGATGAAGATTTTCTGTACTACGCTTTTATGCTTGACCGCTATCCTGAACTCTATTGGTGAATATAATAATATAGTATATCTATTATTAAGGTAAATATCCTTTTAAGCTTTACGTAAATAAGAGTTTTGATCATTTAAAGCGTACGAGAAAAATTTTTCACGTACCAACTGACGTAAAAACTGGCAGAAGCAGTAAAGCGCAAACCAAGCACAATATTGGATCGCACAGAATCGGTATACGAGTGTAATTCTTGTAATTGTATAAGACAAGATATAATCTTTTATTTATGACCTTTCAATAAAAGATCTTAATTTTATTTTGAAAATACATGTATATAATCTTATACAACATTTAATTGTCGGATGGATCGATTAGAAGTGTTAATGAGGGGGTTCATTATACTTTACTGTTAATTTTGAAAGTGGCAAATATGAGCGCAATTGAAATCCTATTTGAAAATTCCTTCATCAATTTTCATATCTCAATTAAATTTATCTGGTGCTCTCATCGTTGGGTAGATTGATAAGAAGTCATGATAAGAAGGTATCACTGTCGAAGAATTAACACCTGCGTCACGCTGACCCCCCCCTCCCAATTATGTCTCTGTTAATTATATAGGGCAAAATTTCTTATTGGTGGCGCATTTGAATTTATGGCGGATAGCTATGACGAATTCTAAAGCACCCATCGGTGCTGATGTTCTTGTTTCTCCTCTCGTACTGTTAGGTGACGGATCCCAAGTGGATATAATTGGGAGCTATAGCTGGGATGAAAACGTTGGAGGATACAAGTCAGGATCAAGGTCAATTGAAGGTCAAAGTGAAGAAAACCGTTAGATCGGAGAAAAGTATTGAATCAGAGAAAATCTCTACTCTCAGACGCTTTTAGGCTCGCTGAAGCCGAATCCTGGTACAGTTTGACCTCATCAGGTCAGGTTCAAGGTCAAGAAAAGGTAAAAATGAAGAACACCATTTATTTGGAGAAAACCTATACTCTCAGTTGTTTTTCGGGGTAGTTGGATCCGCATCTGGCGTCACTTTAAACCCATCAGATCAGGATCAACTTTAAGTGAAAGTCAAATTGAGAACAAATCACTGAATCGACGTGAATCACGGACGCAAGAAGTTTTTGGTGTCGTTAATCACAATCCCGTGTCATTTTTAGCCCATTAAGTCGGGATAAAGATAATCCACATGTCAAAATAGAGAAAATAATGGAATCGAACTTATGGGGTCGAACTAACCCCGAAATCGTATTCAGCGATCCCGAAAACGTCTTGATGTAATAGTTCACGCCTATTAAATGGTTTTTTCTTATTTTGAACCTCACTTGACCTTGGTTCTGACCTGATGGGGACAAACTGATTCCAGATTCGGGTTCAGCGACCTCAAGAACTTATGGATATGGTTGTTTGGCTCGGGTTGCACTACATTTTTTTGTAGTTATGTGTTATTAGAATATAAAAAAACGATCAGATATTACACGGGGAGCAAATTCTGTCCTTTTATATTTTTACAATGTAGCACATAAGCTTAATCATCTAGCGACAAATATTACTCAAAATAATAATGGTTGCACTATTAGACCGACCACTGCACCTAAAATTGATCCTGGAATATGATCATTCGCATTTAGGAGCTCTTATGTACTGTTACAGCCCAAATCTTAAGCAGAAATGAAGTTTCTTGCTTACTAATCCATATCCTACGTACATTAAAATGTTTTTGTTATCAAATTTGGCGAACTTATTATACGCTAATAGAAATAAATAAAAACTCAGGAATACCTCTCTCAGCATCAAAAGCTTCCAATTTGTATGCTCATTTTTTAATTGAAATACAATCTTATCAAATGTCAACGTCGTCATTCTGATGTTATATCAGACCAATCTCCATGTAAGAAAATGTGACGCAATAATAAATCTGTAAGTCATTATTTTCGGGCAGGCTAGCCGCTATACCAACATTCTTTGATGAAATTTACGGAATTCTCTGTGATATACTACAACTGTTAGGGTTGTTAGCTATAAATTTGTTTGTTTACAAAAAATGTGATAAATTGTTCCCTGAGACATTACAGAAAACATGTAATCATATATTTAAGCTCATGGGGAATCGCGTGAATCATGAGGCACAAAAGACTTGCAGCATGAAAGTTGTTCCAAAAGGTACTTTCGTTTTGCAGTGTAAATACGCTTTCTACCAAAATGGCAAGACATTTTAATTTTCAATTTATTTTGATACGGGTTTCAGATAATTGCAAGGCTTCCAGACATAACGTACATCTATCATTATAAAATCTTCCAGCTGAAGAAAAATTTTTTAAATCATAAAATACATGGCTTTTTTCTTTTACTTTTGACTTGTGCCCCTAACTTAAAGATTTAGAAATGCAATCAAATATGGCTTGAATTATTGTAAAAGCTATGTAGAATCAAATTTTGATCTGTTCAATTAGAGGGGGACTTAACGATATTATATACACAGTCATAATTAAAGTAATTTTTTGTAATATATAACGATTCATGCGATGATGTAAAAAGATGATTATGCGATTCCTAAAAAAGTTTTCGCGCTGAACGTTATTTATCGCTAAAAATTCGCTTGTCTCCTTATGAAATTGGTGAAATTAATGCATCATTTATAGATTTTTCATGTAGAAATTTATAAATTTTAAATAAAAGAAAAAACTTGGCATCTGACGCTAATGTCAGGGAACCACTTCTCTGCAAAAAAAAACTAATTTTGGTAGCATGAAAGCTACCCTGACATGAGGTATTATATCCTTTAGACTTGAGGTACGAAACTTCACCTGTTGTCAATTGTTTTTACAGTTTCGGAGCAAACAAAAAATACTATATTTGTATATTAACTGCACAAAATGCAAAGACGGCTGCAGACAAAAATTTTTTGCGTTGACTGAGAAAAAATTATAGGAGTTTTAGGAATTGAGCCCCTCAATTACAACCTCATTTGCAACTCGTGATTTTCCAAGATACAAATATTTAGATACACGAAAAAAATGAAATTCTGTATTCCTTGTTTCAGAATTAAGTTCGCAGTCCAAGCGTTTGCGTGACGGTGTCCCTAATCCTGGTCTTGATCGCTGTGGACCTTCTTCTTCTTCCTCCTCCTCTTCTTCTTCTTCTTCTTCTTCTCATAGCAGACCTTGTCCAGACACGATTCATTCTCTTACTACACCTCCTTATGCGGCCAGGTCGCCATCACCTGCCGAATCACCTCTTCGTGACAGGTCGAGCTCTTCTACTCTCAGGAAAACTTTTCCCAGTGTACTTGGATTCAGTTTTGAAGATCTTGAATTTATTCGACTTATTCCCCGCAGCAATCCGAATCGGGTATTCGAACTCCGAATATACGTTTTTCCTCCAGATCAACCAATTGGATTGAGAACAAGAGCTCTTGGCGTTAATCTCATGTCAACTAAAGAACAAATTGTATTATCAACGTCCAATGGCGACGTCTGTGCAATATTAGACAAGAGAGCAACCGGACACACGAATCTCCGAGCAATATTTTCATCGGTTTTTGGGTATTCAGCACGGGTGAAAATAAATATGAATAGCGGCGCGGTCGATAAATTGACAGCAGAAGAAATCGCGGAATGTCCAGTAACCTCAAACGGAAATATCGCAAATAATTATGGAGTATTACGTGAGTACAACACAATTTGTCGCATCATTAATAAATTTATAAAAAAGCGCGGGTCATTTAGATCTGACGTTTGCGCTTCGATTTTAAACGTGCGCTTTCGTTTTAAAACTTTAAAACGCAGTTTCAACGACTTCAGATGAAATTTTTATTGTTTCTTCACTTGAATTTTATTTTTTTGTCGCTTAGTACTAATTATTTAAAATTTCAAAAAATCTTGGTCTCAATGTAACCTATTTGATATTTGACAACTAGTAACAGTGAGAAAAGTTTTTTTAGATCCGCATCTAAAATTAGCATAATATCTTATGAATGTTCTCTCCTTCATATCTCTTCACCGTCCAGTTGGAAGTAAAAGATTTTTAATGTGTTGGGGACACGCACCCGACGCGAACCCCAGTCCCAGACTTTCGAGATAGGTGGGAGGGTACTGTAAGTAATTTCGGTTAATGATCAAATTTCTTTCTGAATTGTTTCAAACATTATTAATTAATGGTTTCAAACATTATTGATGAAAGAGAAAATTTCAATTGTAAATGATTTCTCAATATTAAGAAGCAGTTTAAATGTTCGATATCTGTCATAACACCTGGGATTATTTTAAATGAGTTACGTTTTACTTTATTTAGAATTAATTTTAAGTTTTGAAGACATCAAAATATGTCAAAAAAGAAACTGCAGGGTCCAGGAAACGTTATTTCATTGCGCATGAATAAGAGAATTTTGAAGATTTATACACAAGAGGGCTGATTTTGTAAGGGTAGTAAAGCCTGACAATTTATTTTTGTTTGTAGGTACGCTGTCACTTTTCAATTCTATGGGAACTGTGTCAGTTTCAAAATTTTTAAATGAGAGCGAGAGATGGTCTGATTAAAAATATATTTATTATGGAGCTCATAGAACAGATAGATAGTTGAAAATTATTGACTTAAATGTATCTTTTCTCTTAAGAAAGGGCGATAGAGAGTTGTTTTGTCGATTGGATCTCTGTTATTATCGTAGGCCAACGACGAAACCTTACCGGATGTTTGTTTTGCGAAAATAATTCACAAGCACGTTTAACTAGTGGTAATGCGATACAAGGCCCTAAAACAGTTTCCCACTCCATACATGAAATTCTTTCCTCGAACGATAACACTGCGGACTTTATTTGGAAACGATTCAGTTAAAGACGACCTAAAGTCTCAGCCAACGGGACTTTAGTGCATGGCTCGAACACGTTAAATATAACTGCTTGGGAACAAAAACAAAGACACTGGAGAGAATTGGGGTTTATACAGTTCTACGTCACCAGGTTAAAAGATAGATTTACATTTGTGAGCACGAATGGTCAAGTTTTACAAGATGCTATTTGTAAAAAAAGGTTTTTTTCAGTTCTGTCCAGATACGTGCTGTTTTTGGTACTGAATGTGTATTCATACTTCACATCCTGCTACCTAGCTTTGGAGTGGTTTTAAACTATATAAAATATAGATACACTCGTATTGATGATAATTATAATTATAGTTATCTTATAATGTTAGAATCTGCCATTATAGTATCAATAGTCACATTGAATTTATCTTGTGGTTTCTATACTATCACACCGTAGAACACTTAACATAGTTAGATACAAACTCAGAGAAAATCGGTAATGCGCTCGTTTATAATTGGTGACACTACGCTGTTTCGCGTAGGATAACGTATGTTGCGCCTATTTTTAGGCCTTCTATAGAAATTGTGAAACTTTTGACTCTAACAAATATAGTAATTTATTTAAAACATGTCTATTCAAGCCGTTGAACGAGATAAGATTATAGGCGTTTATAGAATTGGGCCCCACAATTACAACCTCATTTACAACTCGTGATGCACCAGAATATGATAGTATACTTAAAGCAGAAATTGAATCCTGTATTTTTTGTTTCAGAATTTAGAAACCAGTCCAGGGATTTGCCTGATGGTGGCCCTAACACTGTTTCTCATCGCCGTGGCCCTTCTTCTTCTTCTACTGGCAGGCATTATCCAGACGCGACTCATTCTCATGCTACACCTGATGATTCTACCAGGTCTGCAACACCTGCTGAAATACCTGTTCGGGACACTTCCCATTCTCCTATACTCAGGGAAACTTTTTCACGCGTACTTGGATATAGATTTGATGAACTGCCCTTTATTCGACTGTCACCGCGGACCAATCTGAGTCGGATATTCGAATTACGAAGATACGTTTTTCCGCCTGACAAACCAATTCGATTAAGAACGAGAACTCGTATCCTCATTCCCATGCCAACCGAAGAACAAATTGTATTATCGTCACCCAGTGGCGACGTCTATGCAATAATGGAAAAATCAACAAGCAGACAAACGCTCTTTCGTGCAATATTTACACCTGTTTTGGGAAATGCAGAACGGGCGAAAATAAATATGAATACCGGCGCGGTTGATGAAATGAGTGCAGAAGAAATCGCTGATTGTTTAATATTCCCAAAGGAACCAATCAAAAAGACTTATAGAGTATTTCGTGTCAGGGAGATCTGACTCTTTTAGCTAGGTCTTTATGCTTTACCCATGTGTATACATAGAACTTTTAAAAATAGTGTTCAAAAATAAGTGTCTACGTTTACAATTACATTTGTTAAAATTTCCAGAAAAATATATCAAATCACTTGAAATATCATACACTCACTGGATATTGTGTCATTTAATATAAATATTAAATAATAATAAATAATAAATAAATAATAAATAATAATAATATATATTAATATTTAATAATATATATATGGAGGATCCGTATTTTAATTCAACCAGAACATTTCATGTCATACAATTTTCTGAAAAGATGATAACAATTTGCATTCAGTGCTTGGTGCGTTTTAAGTAAATAATAGAGACTATCAGTGAGCGACCAGCTAAATACTCTTACGTATCTAATCTAGACCTAATTCCGACCTAACTTTGAGACAGTGTGTAATAAGAGTGGGATTAAGAGGATGAATGAAAGAGAGAAAGAATTTGTAGGCAAAAGAGAGGTGGGTATGGTGTTAATTAGGGTGGGAGAATCAATACGACGATGGTCCTAGTCGTGGCGAATGGTATGGTAACAGTGGATAGTAGAATCAGACTATCAGCCGTAATGGCTGTGGATAAGGATGTTGATCGGTAGAAAGCAAGGTGGGGAAGAATTATCGATAGGGAAGAGGTAGAGCTGCACGAGGGAGGCGATACTGAAATGCTAGGCGTAGTTAGGGAAGGTACGCTTCAAATGGGAAACGGCGGAAAAGATATGGGCGGATTTGAAAGAGAAAGTGAAAATATGTGTGCAAAGTAAGCTTCATTTACGCGAAGATAGGGAAGCAGATAAGAAAACTAAGAAGGTCAAAGGCATCAGGCTTGGAAAATATCAATACGTAAATTTGAAATTAAAGAATCTAATTCGCTAGTGGAATATAATATTAGTAATAGAATGTTAGAGTCATTACACATCCAAACACAGATTTACCTTCTGCTTATAACTTATAGGTTCTTAGTGGGTCCGCGTAATGTGTGTAAGTGTACTTGGCGGGTGGCTCGCCGCGCGTAGCGTGAGTGCCACAATCGCTTGGAGAACGCTGTCATCCTTGGATCCATTCCGCTGCCTCCATGTTGGCACAAAATTCAAAATACTAGCAGCACGCGCCTTACGCGTGGCTTCATACCTACGCGGCACTATGTTGATGTATAGTTCCTAAACAAATGACCGCACATCATTCTCGTATTTAAATTTTTTGCTTCCTTTTTTGTTATTTTATTCATTTATTTATTATATTTATTTGTTTTATTTATGTTGTTTATATCGTTGTCCCACAGGTGGTGGGACAACCTATATACAAGCCTCATTAAACGCCTCGCCGTTCGCGATATCCGCAAAGTCCTCAAAGCTCGCGCAATGCGGCCGTCAACTCTCAGTATCCCAAACCACTTAGTGCTCTCGACCTAATACCCGTAACCCCGAAGGGGACTCAGCATCTCTCATCTACCCCCACACGGAGCCTATAGAGATCGACATCACCACTTTTGATGAACTTCCTGTCTACCTTCTGACAGATGGTTATCTCGATATCCAGAGAATCTCACCATTGACTCGTTAAGAATATCTGCAATCTGCTCAAAAATTTCCAGTTACCGGTTACTTCGTGTCCGTGCTAAGGTTCTAGAGCATTCTCGAACGGTCTGATGAAGTCACGATTGTCCAATTTTTCAAAGATTAAATATGCGAAAAACAAGTTTCAAGGTTATCACATGCATGTGTCAAGGTTAAATGATAAAAAAACAAGGATGCGGATAAGATGCAGGTGTATTGGTGACATTGGATATGGGGTTTTGTGCATGGCATCCTGTTTTGACTATTAATTTGATTTATTTCTTCCTGATAGATGATACTTTAACTAACAAATTCCTGCCTTTAATTGTTTAATGCGTATAAGCATCTAGAAATTCCTATGAAGGTCTGATGATGTTATAGAGTAATACTGCACAATTCCGTGAAGGATAACTTTTGCGAAAACCAAGTTTTAAGGTTATCACATGCATGTGTCAATGTTAAATGCAAAAAAAAACAAGGTTGATTTATTGCTTTCTAATAATTTCAACTAAAAATTACTCCCTGTGAAAAAGCATTCTTCTGCAGTCTAGAATCTTCCTGAAAATTATAATTAAAAAATATTGAAAGCCAATTCAAGGGAAGAAAGGTATCTGAAATCATGATAAAAAATCATTCCTTATGGTAGGTCATATGTTCAGGGATTCTTGTCGCGTTACACTGGTAGCAAGTAGCGAGCGAGGGAGGACTAGAGATAACAGCCCCACATTTTAAACTCGAAGACGCATTCATACATGGGCAGGCTAAGGTTACACATTTAATTATCGAATGTCGTACAACGACATTCGAGCCTCTCTATATTATAG
>JAWWLR010000034.1:92290458-92302016 GCA_035041075.1 Acraspis erinacei | reverse complement strand
GGATATCTTGCAAACCTGACGTATAGGAGCAATTTTGAGCTCAGGTTCGGATTCAGCGCATCAAAATCCTTTGGAAAAGTTTGGTCTGCTTTCTAGTTTTTGACCTTTGTCAAATTTTGTCGGCCTGTGTAATTATGATTTCATAATTTAATAATATTTTATAATAATTGGACTCTTTCAAATTTTTTGGCCGTGAACGGCGTTCTCCCAAATCACGACAGGCCTATTTCTCGGGTCCATGATTCGAAGACAGTCGTAACTGCCCTTTTCGAATTTTAGCATCCCAATTAACACCGTTAACTGGATTTTAAATTAATAATTAATTTTTTTTAGCCATTGTTTTGAAAAAATGAAAAGATCATATGCAAATTACTCGGTGTTTTTTTTAATCACAACAGAACTATTGTAGCCAAATCCGTGGTAAATATTTGTGATCACTGACCCCGAAACCCCTTGTGTAGAAGTTTTTAGCCAAATTTGAGCTATTTTACATTTTAGCATGTTGGGTCGAGAGTCGTAATAGGCGACCCCTAAACCCCACAAACGTATGTAAACATTTTTAGCTAACTCCGTGAAAATTTGTATATTTTAACAGAATATTTAGGGTACAATCGTCGCAGTTCCCCTGTTTGTAAGGGACCTTATAACCCCTCGATACCTCTCCTTCTTCTTATCCTTGACGCTAATATTGCTGTCGGTCGATGCCGAAAATTCGTTCAAGAACATAGTTTGTTTCTCGAAGACAGAATAGTGATATCATGACAAAGCCTGGCGAAACACATTGAGCCCAGATGGGTCGTTTCGCTGGCAGCGGGAGTGAGCAGGAGGAGGAGGAACTTGTTCTTTTGCATAGGGCTTCCGCTGATCCTAACCATGACGATTTCATTTCTTTATCATGATAAGGCGTTACTGTACCCTCTGGTCATGAAAAAGCGGTGTTGAAGCCTGGCTACGTGTGACTTGATATCGATTAGGTTCGACAGATGCTGCCGCTCAGTCGGGGGATACTGCGTTAGATCTAGAACTCAACCAATCTATCGTAGTTAAAAAAAGACCAAGAATTTTTTCTTCTTTTAACCACTATAGACTGGTTGAGTTCTAGGGTGTATACCTAAGCGGTATCAGGTCACTCGCAGGTGTGTGCAAAAGAAGATATTCCGGAAGAAGGAGAAAGGAATGGTAAGGCTGTGGTGGGATAGGGAATGTAAAATGATGAAAATGAGGGTAAAGAAGAAGTATAAAAAGTGGAAAGCGGGAACTGAAAAAAGGGAGGAGTAAGTATAAATAATAAAAAATGTCAAATTGATGTATAAGAAAAAAGAGCAGGAAAAGGAGAAAGATCTGAAAGAGGAGTTGCGAAGTGTTTAGACAGAGGGGGACGTGTGGAAGATAATAAATAGGCTTAGGAAGCGTAGAGTGCGTAGATAGAGAGTGACGAGTCGAAGGAGTTTTTAAAGAATCGTTTCAAGTCTTGGATTTGCGAAAGAGATATGGTGGGAATAGAAGAATGAGGGAGACAGAGATGGAGGACGAAGCGTCGCTGGTTAGTACACAAGAGGTTATGCAGAGGCTGAAGGAGGGATTACGCTAATGAATACGGCGCGGGGTACAAAGTATACGCAATAGTATTGGCGAAGAGACTGCGGAAGGATGTCGAGTGAAAAGGCATATTGCCGGAGACGCAGACGGGCTTGAAGCCGGGTAGGCGAGCTACCCACAAGAAGTACGTTCTGCATCACGTGGCGGATAGCGCATGCGCGAAGAATGGATGAAAAGTGTACGCCTTTTTTTGGTTCTCATAGGCGCGTTTACTTCGGTAGATCACAAAAGCTTGTGGAAGGTGATAGAGGCGAACGGAATGGAGTAACCCCTGATCGAGAGGGCAAGGGAGGTACATGAAGAAAGGAAATATAGAGTGAGAGGTTAAGGGAATTTTTTAGGGTTTCTGGATAGAAACCGGGTTCATGCAAGGGTGTCCGCTTGCTTGAATGCTTTCTGCGGTTGTAATTGCGGATACAGAAAGTAAGCTAGCGGCCGGAGTGGTAGGAGGCGTTAGGCTAGGAGGGGTTAGAATATGGTCACTCGCATATGCAGGTGTCATAATGCTGCTAGCAAAGAGCGAGGGGGACTTACAGAAGATGATGAAGCCGTTGAAAAGATACCAGGATAAGAATAGGTTAGAGCTGAATGCAGAAAAATCCAAGGTTGTGATATTCAGGAAAGGAGCTGCAGGGATAAGGGTGGAAAGTGGAAGTGAAAGGGAAAGTGCGATGACCAAAGGAGCGCGAGCTACCTGCGATCCTTTCCCTTCCAATGGGACTTGTACTCCTCACACCTCTCTCGGCTCACTTAGTCATCGGGTCTGCCGGGGCTTAGGGCCTATTGTCGCTCATGACCCTAAATCACCTCTGATTGCCGTTCCAATTTATTCACTCCAAATTTAAAAATAACTGATTGGAGTAATTTAAAAGTCATTTTTGGGAATCTATGGACTGTCACGAGTCCAGGAGTATGTCATTTCTCATCAACAGACAAAAATTATATTCCATGAATACAAGATATGGAAAGTCCTTAAGTACAAATATTCCAATGATGTGGAATACGTCTTCAAATGAAATATAAAATATAAATATATATAATAAAAAAATATAAATATAATGTATAATATATAAAATTCAAACAAAATATCTTTTAAAATTACTTATTTTTTTACAAATAATAAGTTTTCAATTGTTATTTATACATGAAACTTTAACAATTGCAGTTGAAAAAACAAACATTTTTCAAATCAGACGTTTACATTTTTTTTAATAAGTAAGACTCAAACTGAAACCGTTTAATTTTTTACGTTAAAATCTAGATACTCTTACATATTGAATGGTTTTAGATTCGTTTTTTCATTAAATTATCGGGAAATTTTTAATATTTAAAATACCCATAAATTTAAAAAAATGATTTATTTATATTTACATTTGATAAAATAAAAAGTTTTTTTATCAAAAATTTGCAACTTCAAAGGCTTTTAATTTTTTATTGTTTATGCCTTCAAGACTGCATTTTGAAATGAAGAATTTAAGTTTAAAAATAAAAAGGGAAACTCTTCTTTGGTAGAAAATTAATCTGCATGATTGAAAATTCAGCAGTTATTTTACATAGACGAATTTGCTACAAAATTCTTCAATTGAATTATTAAAAATATAAAAATATAATAAAAATAATTTTCTTGTGATTATTAATATCATTTGTTATTCTTTTAAAGCCTTTTACGATTCTTAAAAAGCTTCTACATTTTTTGTATGAAATCTATAAGAATGTAAATTGTATTTTGCATTAGGCTTTGGCTATTTGCACCGACATTTCTGTACGAATAGCCGAATTTTGTCGAGACACAAACTTCGTTTAAATTATTTGGAATCATCTCAAGCTTAAAATTAGTTTTTATTGTTGTAAAAACTGCTAAACATCTTTTAAAATTGCTTATTTTTTTACAAATAATAAGTGTTCAATTTTTATTTATACATCAAAGTTTCACAATTTCACTTACAAAAATAAATAGTTTTCAAATCAGACGTTTACATTTATTTTAATAAGTAAGACTTTCAAAATGAAACTGTTTAATTTTTTACGTTAAAATCTAGATACTCTTACAAATTGAACGGTTTTAGACTCGTTTTGTCATTCAATTATCGTTAACTTTTTAATATTTAAAGTGCCCGTAAAATAAAAAAAAATGATTTGTTTATATTTACATTTGATAGAATAAAAAGGTTTTTTTTGTCAAAAATTTGCAACTTCAGAGGCTTTTAATTTTCTATTGCTTATGCCTTCAAGACTGCATTTTGAAATAAAAAATGTAAGTTTAAAAATAAAAATGGAATATTTTTTAGTAGAAAATTAATCTGCATGGTTGAAAATTCAACAGTTATTTTACATAGACGAATTTGCTACAAAATTCTTTAATTGAATTATTAAAAATATAAAAATATAATAATAATAATATAAAAATAATTTTCAATTCTCTTGGGAATCTTAGCATCGTTTGTTATTCTTTGAAAGCCTTTTACGATTCTTACAAAGCTTCTAAATTTTTTGTAAAAAAAAACTGCAAGAATCTAAATTGTGTTTTGCATTAGGCTTTGGCTATTTGCATCGAAATTTCTGTAATAACAGCCGAATTTTGTAGCAACTTAACGCAATTCGTTTAAATTATTTGAAATCATCTCAAGCTTGGAATTAATTTTAATTGTTTTAAAAATGCTAAATATCTCTTGAAATTACTTAATTTTTTCCAAATAATAAGTGTTCAATTGTTATTTATCCATCAAAGTTTAACAATTTCACTTACAAAAATAAACATTTTTAAAATTAGACATTTACATTTTTTTAATATGTAAGACTTTCAAACTGAAACCGTTTATTTTTTACATTAAAATCTAGATCTTCTTAAATTTTGAACGGTTTTCGAATCGTTCTGTGATTCAATTACACAGGCCGACAAAATTTGACAAAAGTCAGAAAGCAGACCTAACATTTCCGAAGGATTTTGATGTGCTGAATCCGAATTCGAGCTCAAAATTGCTCCTGTACGTCAAGTTTTCAAGATAACTTAACCTAAAAGCGCAAAAAACGCGTTTTTAACTGTTTCTGAGGTTTTGTAACTGTACAAGAAAAATGTCTACCACAAAGCTATTATAGAATTTGAAAGTACTAATCTTCCCCTTTCAAACCTACTTGGATTTATTAGGTGCCCTTTCTATTGCCGGTGTCAGTTTTTTGTTATAACCCCTAGAAGATCCAATATGGAGGCCACAATTTAGGGCTTTAAAAAATAACAAAGGATACCGCACAAAATACCAACAAAAAAGCGTGCAGTCGTTTGGAACCAAACTTTACACATTGATAAAACAATAAAAAATATGGAACCCGTGTCTTTTCATTTCTATGGAAGCCGTTTCCTAGAGGTAGAAACCACCCCTATCAAGCCACAAGCATGCTAACCCACCTGACTCTGGGAGCAATAAGTTTAGTCGCATATTTTTCTTGGAATAATGAAGTTCCATGCCACCTCGAAAACCCCTGAGATAATATTTTGAATAAAAAGTATCGTGACGTCAGAAATAGAGAATGCTTTGTATAAATCTGAACACCTCAGCCTTAATGGGTTAAAACGCTAAAATAAAATATTTCAAATTACAGTATTTTGGTGGAAAATAAAGATATCCTAATAATAATAAGCACTCTTAGGTTAGGATATCTTGAAAACCTGACGTAAATGATCAATTTTGAGGTCAGATTCAGATTCAGCGCATTAAAATCCATCGGAAATGTTTGGTCGGGTCTCTGTCTTTAAAATTTGTCTGCCTGTATTATTAGCAACAAAAGCCTTCCAGCGTGAAAGTGGTTCAAATTGTAGTTTCATTTTTTACAGTGAATATGCTTTATAACTAAATATTTATTTAAAATAAATAATAATTAAGAAATGAAGAATTTTTAGTTTCAGCCCCGTGGCTCGATTATTAGCATGTATGTAACACCTCAACTTATAGATTGAGAATTGCGATAGAACATGTCTTGAATTAGTATGATAACTATGTGGAAGTAAATTTGGTTGTGTTTAATTAGGCGAAAAATCGTAATGATATTTTATACAAATCCATAAACAAGTGCTATTTTTCGTAATTTAGATTAATTAGTTGTTGAAATTGATGGCTTTTGCATACAATATGAGAGCAATTAATGTAAGATTATAAATAAGTGAAATAAAATTTTCATGCTGAATGCTTTGGTATCTAAAAATTTGCTGCATTCCTCATGACCATGATGATATGAATGGATTATTTATGAATTCTGCACGTAGAAACTTATAACTTTTAAATAAAACAGAAAACCTATAAATATGACGCTAATTGCAGGATACCTTTTCCCAGAAACTAAAAATTAACTAAAGTATCGCTACCTTCAAACTTAGAGTACGAAACATTACCCGCTCTCAATCGTTTTTACAGTGTTGCAGCACTAACAGAAATTTCTATCTGTATATTAATGCGACAACCGCAAAAGGAACAGAAGATAGAACTATTTTTTGTTGACTGAGAAAAAATTATAGGCGCTTTACGAATGAAGCCCCTAAATTACAACTTCATCTACAACTCTTGATGTGCCAACAGACAATTTTGTAGATACTTAAAACAAAAATGCAATCCTGGAATTTTTTGTTTCAGAATTAAGTTCACAGTCCAAGCGTTTGCCTGATGATGAACCTGATCCTGGTTTTCATTGCCGTGGACGTTCTTCTTCCTCTTCTCGTAGCAGACCTGGTCCAGACACGACTCCTTCGGTTAATACACCTCGTTATTCTGCCAGATCTCGATTACCTGATGAATTACCTCTTCGCGACAGATCGAGGTCCCCTACTCTCAGGCAAACTTTTCCCAGTGTATTTGGATTCAGTTTTGAAGATCTTGCATTTATTCGATTAATTCCCCACAACAATCCCAATCGAATATTCGAACTCCGAACATACCGTTTTCCTCCAGATAAACCAATTGAATTGAGAAGAAGAGCTGGTGTCATTAATCCCCTGCCAACTACCGAACAAATTGTATTATCAACGTCCGATGGCGACATCTGTGCATTATTGGAAAAACAAGTAAACAGACTCACGAATCTTCGAGCTATATTTACATATGCTTCTGGGATGCCGGCAAGGGTGAAAATAAATATGAATAGCGGCGCGGTTCAGGAATTAACTCCAGAAGAAATCGCCGAATGTCCAGTAACCTCCAACGGACGAATCACAAATCATTATGGAGTATTACGTGAGTACAACACAATGCGTCACATCATTATAAAATTTAAAAAAAGCGCGCGTCATTTAGATCTGGTGCTTTCGCTCCATTTTAATGTTTGCCCCACCTTTATGGAGAGACTCTTAACAATTAATATTCAAGAATAACTTGTTACATTCAGAAATACCCTTTTTGTATTTAATGCTCTTGAATTTTAATATGTTTGCACCTAATACTAATTTTTTTAGACTTCAAAAAATGGTCGCACTCAATGTACCCTATTTAATAAGATAGTTTCAATTAGGAAATGGCTATAAATAGCAAACAAATACAAATTTAGTTCACATGGGTTTGTAAGGAAACTCTTTCCTATCTATCGGTGAATATTTTCTGTTACTTTTCTCCTCATGAAGCCATTGAAAATAAAATATTCTTATTGTAATTTAAATAATTTCCGTTCATGATAAAATTTATTTATCAATAATTTGAAGCATGATTGAAGAAAGAGACTATTTTAGTTGTCAATGATATCTCAATATTGGGGACCCGTTTAAAAAAATGTTCGATACTTGCAATAAGATATCGGAGATGATAAAGGAAAAAAGATGAGGAAAACGTTTTGTTTTCGAAACGTAGATTTACTGGAATAACGGATTAATTAGCATCGCAATTCCCATGGTCTGACGTACGTCATTTTTATCATTTTACTCAATGATCCTACCAAGATACGATTGAGTAGGTAATTAAAACAAAAATGTTATCCTGTATTTCTTGTTTCAGAATTTAGAAATGAGTCGAGGGGTTTGCCTGATGGCGGCCCTAACACTGGTTCCCATCGCCGTAGACTTTCTACTTCTACTAGCAGACATCCAGACACGAATCATTCTCGTGCCAACCCTCATTCTTCAGCCAGATCTTCAACATCTGCTGAAACATCTCTATTTAACAGGTCCAGTTCTCCTACTCTCAGGGAAAGATTTAAAAAAGTACTTGGATATAAATTTGATGAACTTCCATTTATTCGACTTGCTCCCCGCATTAATCTGAATCGGATATTCGAACTCCGAACATACGTTTTTCCTCCAGATAAACCAGTTCGATTGAGAACAGCAACTCATGTCCTCATCCCCATGCCTACCAAAGAACAAATTGTATTATCGTCGCCCAATGGCGACGTCTTTGCAATATTGGAAAAACCACCTATCAGCGGAAAAGTGGCTTTACGTGCAATATTTACACCTGTTTTTGGAATGGCGGAACGGGCGAAAATAAACATGAATACCGGGGTGGTAGAAGAAATGAGTGCAGAAGAAATCGCCGAATGTTTAGTATCCCCAAAGGAACCAATAAAAACGACTTACAAAGTATATTGTGTGTAAAACAGTTGTAAAGCTTGTGCTAGGTCGGTATGCTTTCCCTCCATGTATGCACAGAGATTTTAAATACTTTATCTATCACGAACACATTCTCGTAACTTGTTTGGCGCTTCGCGCTCTATTAAATTTGGTAAAAATGCGACATTTTCCATATTACTTTGAAGTCTATTGTTTTAAATGTAAGTTTCAATCATGATGTACCCCCATGTGAATGCGCTTATTATAAAAAAAAATAAAGAAAAATTTTATTCTTTATCATTATTTTATTTTAGTTTCGAAGTGTTTTTTCTGATAATTAAAAAGTGTACCTTTTTACCTTTCATAGAATATCCGTGGGTGTTCTCAAATTAAAAAAAAACCAAATAAAAAACTGAAAACATATTTTTATGATTTTTTTTTAGAGATATGGCTAAAGTAAATTTATTCTCACACATTGTCACACACTACAAAGCATCATTCGGAGAAAATTTGTTCAAATATTTGTGGAGAAATATTTTAAAATAAACCGACTTTAAAAAGTGTCACTGAATCTTTCTTTTAAGACCAAAAAACAAACCTGCCTTACTTAAAAAAAAAGTCAAATTTTTGTTAATTTTAATTTTTAAAGGTCAAATATTTATTTATTTTATTTAAATGGGTTGGTCCAATAGAAAGGGCGTGAAAACCCCTATCGAAACTCTACTAGACAAAATTTGTTTGATAGCTATAAGAAGAGTGAAAAATCGCCAAAATGGACGAAATCCAGTAAAATACCAGAATGTTCACCGTCTGCCGAACAAAGGGCAAATCACTAAAATGTTTCTTCTTCCCAAGGATGGTTCTAACCAGGGAATAACCCCGGTAACTTTGGCGATGAGAATAAGTTTCTCGAACTTTAGCGCCTCTGCTATCAAACTTAGCTCACTCAAACGTGTCACGCACATTTTTTGATACACCCGATAAAATGAAAAACTAACTTAGTGCGTGCCGATGAAGCCGACCTAAAGATCGGGCCCCTGGTGGAGAAGAGACTGTGAGATAAATGTTTCGCTAATGGTATGGCTAAAATCAACTTCTTGCCTCTTGATACCTATCCTGTAGCCGCGGGCGGCCCTCGGTGTCACCAGGAATGCAGTTAATCATACTGACGATGATCGCGATCGGTCATTCGATCCATAATTGTGAGACTCCTTTGGGTCCGTGAGCCCGTCTCGGAAAATATCGCGCGCAATGCAGGACTAAATTTAGTGCGTGCTGCTCAAGCCGACCCATCAATCAGGTCCATGGTTGAAAATGGACTGTGGGACAAATTTTCCGCTAGTGCCGCCATAGAAACCTTGCTGATGACCCAGTCTCCGACCTGCGTTTAAGTTGACTCTCTCGCCTAGCGGGCCTCGCAGCGAACTTTTTTAAACCAAAGTTCATCCTGTTCAAAGCATTCAAGGCCGGTCATCCAGTCAGTGGTTTTGACGACCAAGAGGGAGGCGGAAACAAAGTTTTACGATGGATGTCCTGAATTCAAATTTTATTCCTGGATCAATCTCTTTCCAAATCTTTCACCCTTCGTATTACTAGATAAATTTTCGTGTCGCGAATTTGTAGGTCGCTTCCTCGAAAACCACCTAAATGTGTCCTCGCCTTTTAAAGCTATGCAGTTTACCTACAGTAATATGCTTTTAAAATGTAACTGCAGTTTAAAAAACAAAATGAAATTATAAACCTTCCTAATTTTATATTGTTAGTCAAGATTAGAAGTTTTATCATTTTAATAAACAAAATTATTTTCGAAATAAGGTGAGTATATAATTATCTATTCCAAAAAGACGAACGATTCGAACACAAGATACATCGAAAAATTTAACGCCTTTTCCTGACTGGTTTCGTATTTTGGTCAATTCGCCTTTCGACTTGGGAAACTTTATGGGAGATCCACCACTGGATCGCTATCTATGTCTGTCAGAAGTGGAACATGAAATAGAAAGAGAGGAGTAATAGAAAAAGAGGATCTGTCCTTTTCTAATAATTCGATTGGTGGATTCACTCATTTCTAATAGAGGCAAATAGAAAATGAGTAAAATAAATCAACAGCTTCAGAAACAGTCAGGTAAACTTTATCCTAAGGGACTAAGAAATCGGAATGTGGAGTTTTTAGATTGGATGTCTTGCCCATGATTTCTATTGGTCTATCGTTTTAACAAACTATGAAAAGTAATATATTTGAAATAAACAAATTATTTATTTATGAAATTCTGACAGATTTGTAAAAAAGAATAAACTTATTAAAACTATAAAAATTATAAAAATATAGTGATCGTGACAGATAATAAACTTACGAATTATTTACGAAAGTCGTTATTCACTTTTCAAGTGACTCCGTTGTTTTTAATCTAGGTTATAATGTAGTAAAGGAGACAAAAGGAAAGTTTCCTATTTATTAAAATAAACTATATCCCAGATTAATGATGTGAAAAGAAATTAAATGTTAATATAATCAGTTGTAAACTCAGAAATTCGTTCTGCTCCCAGAACGACAAATTTTTTAAAAATCTATTAAACTTTTTATCGGCCAGTATTTAAGTTTTTTTAAAAATTGGTCTTAAATTTTATAAAAATTAGGCATTAAAACTAAAACTATCGTTGGATAATTGAAACTATAATAACTGTTTTACTTATTATTGTACCCTAACTTAAAATTAATTCGTTATTTAACTTATTAACATAATTTAATTTCTTTTTGCCGCATAAATCTTAGAGACAGTTTATTTTAATAAATAGGAAACTTTCCTTTTATCTCCTTTACTAAATTATAACCGGGATTTTAAAAAACTGTCTCACTGCAAAAGTGTCTAATGACTTTCATAATCAATTCTTAAGTTTATTATTTACTACGATTAAAATATTTTTATAATTTTTATGGTTTTAATAAGTTTACTGTTTTATGCAAGTTTTTTATAATATAATTTTTGAAATTTGGTTCCCTTGATGATAGGAAGGGTGGGTTTGCAAAACGTTGCAAAAAATATTAAATAAACCCGTCTGATTGAGTTGATACAAGTCCGTTATTTATTTATCGTATAAGAGATACCGCTACTTACAATCGCCAAACTGCAGGCACGACTGATAACACAGGCCCACAAAAAAAACAAAAGTATCTGTGCAATTGACCAGACCTATATAATCTTATGTATTTTTCGACGCTGAATCCGAATTTGAAATAAAAAAGTAGGGTCCAGCTACTTTTGTATGGGGGTTTGCTCGAAAAACCTCATTTTTTTACGGTTTTTTCATGGTTTTTTTTTAAATAAAAAAAATAAAGAAAAATTTTATTTTTTTGACTACAGAATCGAATTCTACGGGAAAAAATACATCGAAAACCATGTTTTGATTTTTTTTTACAAAAATTTCAACCCACCAT
>JAWWLR010000034.1:92251860-92263656 GCA_035041075.1 Acraspis erinacei | reverse complement strand
CTACTCTCAGGGAAATTTTTAAAAAAGTTCTTGGATATAAATTTGATGAACTTCCCTTTATTCGACTGTCTCCCAGGGCCAATCTGAATCGGATATTCGAACTCCGAAAATACGTTTTTTCTCCTGATCAACCAATTCGATTGAGAACGAGAACTCATGTCCTCATTCCCATGCCAACTGAACAACAAATTGTATTGTCATCGCCCAATGGCGACGTCTATGCCATATTGCAAAAACCACCACGCACAAAAACGGTTTTACGTGCAATATTTACGCCTGTTTTTGGAATGGCAGAACGGGCGAAAATAAACATGAATAGCGGTGCGGTTGAAGAAATGAACGCAAAGGAAATCGTGGAATGTCCAGTATACCAAAATATTAGAATCACAAAGACTTACAGAGTATTTCGTGTGTAAGACAGATCGGGTGCTTTGACCTAGATCTTTATGCTTTCCCCGCTGAATGCATAGAACTTTTAAAATAAAGTTCGGAAATAATTTTTTACATTCACAATTATATTTGTTTAAATTTCATAATCAAGTGAAAATTTAATTCTT
The DNA here is from genome assembly GCA_035041075.1 of Acraspis erinacei. Classification (NCBI taxonomy): domain Eukaryota; kingdom Metazoa; phylum Arthropoda; class Insecta; order Hymenoptera; family Cynipidae; genus Acraspis; species Acraspis erinacei. Next base: position 92,263,099 of record JAWWLR010000034.1, on the reverse strand, counting down.
TATCATTATTTTTTTTTAGTTTCTCAAAGTTTTTTCCGATAATTAAAGAATTTCCCCTTTTACCTTTCATAGAAGATGCGTGCGTATTATCAAATGCAAGAAAATAACCAAATAAAAAGCTGAAAACATATTTTTTATTTTGAAAATAAAATGTTGAAAAAAATTTAATAATTAACTACCAATTTATTTTATTTGCAAATTTATTTAAAAATAGGCCGGTGAAGGAGCATAATCGATGAAGCCTTTCCCAAAAGATGATTTGCGGAGCGATCTGCGAATCTTAGAATTATAACGCAAAATATCCTACAAGTCTGCTTTTAGATTTTTATGTATCTCGCGTCTTTTGGCGTAATATCAGAATTTTCGATTTTCTGCACATTACTTACGATAAATAAAAATAAAATTACGATTCCTATTGGAAAATGGTTAAAACCTTTTTAGTGATTTTTCAGAAGCTTGCAAGACCTTTTTTAAGACTTTTTTCACATTTTGCAACCAGCTTTGAAAATTCTAATTATGAGTAAAACTCGTTTAACATCATAAACTTTAAAAAAGTGATGGAAAAATTAATTTTTTAACATACTCAGAATCATTGATTCTTTTATTTATTTTATATTCTATTTATTTTCCAATTAACCTTCTAAAATTACACTGCATTCCCGCTATAGAAGCCGTTTCAGGGGGACCCTTTATCTCCTACGTTTGTGGACGCAAATAAAACTTGATAAAAGTACTGATTTATAAGCATGCATGAAAATGTATCAGGGAGTTAGTTTTAATCAGAAAAAAATTCTCGGTCATTTCCTAGTTTTTTCTTGGTTCGCAAAAATTTTCAAGGTCAATAGAATAAAAGAAATTCAACTCTAAGGCTAAACATTTTTCCATCTGAAGTGATCTGAACCTGCTAAATGAAATTTCTAAAATCTTACACTACGAAGGAAATTATTGTTATTCTTGTAATTCTTAATATTTTTTAAACCGTAAAATGTTTTTTGTTGCTTTACTAGGGAAAATAATACAGGTTAATTGTTATAACACTTAAATAAAAATTGAACATGTTATGAGACTAAAAACTATAAATTTGAGATCGGCAAGGAGTCCAGGTTTCTAAACCTATTATCTGAAGTACTCTACTGCTTCCCGCCCTTATCTCTCTGTCCTGCTCGAATTTTGCCATTCTGCAGACACACATATATGTCTTACTGCTCTAATCTACGGCTAAACTGTGCCTATGGAAGAAATACGAGCTTCCCATGAGACCCCATAATCAGTTATCAGGTTTAGACCTCGGACTGGTGCTGTGGATACGAAAGCGCGATGTTAGAAAATACAATGAAAAACAAACCTTAAAACAATTTTCCACCGCATTTGGCGAGTATTAACAGCATTTAGAAAATGTTTCAGTAAACACAAAAAAGCAATTTAAAAAATATATTAGCTGATATACAGGATCCGTATTGTCATTGTCCTAGAAAATTTCATCTCATGAAATTTTCTGATACTCTAATAAAAATTTGCATTCAGTCCATGGCTTTGAGAAATCTAGCATCTTATAACAAATGGTACAGCCCGTCAGAAACTTTAAAAATCTAGTTTCAAACATAATAGTATCATCACATGTGCTGAACAAAGGGCAAATCACTTTTAATAGAACCCATCAATATGCTGGCGTATGGGGAATCCATATTGATATTCATTAAGGTCAATACCTGTCGTCCAATCTTCAGAAAAGGTGATGGTGATTTACATCGAGTGCAAAAAAAAAGTGCATCCTCGATTGGGTGTCTTATTGTACACCGTATTTGCTGCAGTCCCAAACTACGGTAACTGACAATGAGTTGAATGGCAGGGTAATAATAAGTTAATAAATCTATAACTGCTCTCTGGATCGAACCTGTAGCTGCCGTTGGGACTTCTCTACTTCAAATAAGAAAACTTTGCAGCCGCAGAGAAACGGCTAAAAATGTTTGGCAAAGAAAAAACTGGGGTAAATTCATTTGTACAAGAGAACAATGAGGTCAACGTTCCCGTTGAAATTCCTTAAATGCCTTTTTTTGCCAACCTAATCTGTATTAATAATATAATTTTACTTTATGAAACTCAGATCATTTCGAGACTATAAATAGGAATAATGTTAAAATTTCGTACAACCAGATAATAGTGTAGTTTTATTGTATATGTAAATCAGACTTCTAGACGGATTAACTCTTCTTCGTGGTACTGTTGCTAAGGTGATTTCGACAATTAGAAATACATTCCCCTTGAATTGAAGAAACCATTTCTTTAAGATAATGTTTTTAGCTAACAGCATCTATCTTCAAAAAGAAGGAAGTAATGATAAATAGAAGAAAAATTCTACACAAACGAAACCTTCAGTCATCAGAAATTGCGTTGCAACGAGAAACCTGTTATTTGTCTGGAAGTCAATAAATGTTTTTATATGATTCAAAGGATTTTTCACGGAATCTCGGGAAATCAATTGAATTCTGAAAAAAACTTTTCCAAAATTCTTTAAACGCATGAAATTACTTTGAAATTCCCTTGAAATATTGGAATCGTAAATTCTTTCAGGTATTATGATTTCCTAAGAAATACTATAAAATCCCGCGGAAACATGAGAAATCATAATTATATACTAAAAATGTATAAAATTCTCTGATATTCTTTGCCATCGGTTTAAAATTTCGAAACATTCGATATCTTAAAATCTGGTGTGTGTATATTTAGAAAAAATGGATTGAATCGTATGAGATTAGATTTTAGGATTTTTTAATTATTTTCTGAAAGGATCCAATTCATCTCTACAACTCTTTTAAGTTCAAAAGCATCAAAGATTCAACATTAAATATTACGTAGAAGGTGATATCAAACGCAAATATTTCAGAAGGACAAATTTCACGCCTTTAATATAAAAGATAACGACTACAGTATACATTGTATACGTCCATGAAACAGAGGAATATTAATTATTCCGATTCTTATATTACATTATTAAAGTGAAAAGATGAATATTGTCTGTGCTCTGTTCTCATGCTTGGCCATTATCCTGAATTCTATTGGTGAATGCAATAATATAATATATCTATTATTTATCTAAATATATCCGTTATGTAAAATATCAAATTTTGGTGTATAATTTTAATTCAGACTCCCACTGCTGCGAGATTTATATTTCGGGGGAATGAAGGACTTTTCAAAAAGACTTTCAAGTGCGCTCATACGCGCAACTTTCAAAACTAACAAAGATCCATAAAAAAGCCCCTCATTAGCACATATTATCGATTCATGCCACGATGATAGCACCCAATAAATTTAATTATTATATAACAATTGATGAAGGGCTTGTCAAATAAGATTTTAATTGCGCTCATATGCTCAATTTTTGTGTTGCTTGTTATTGTGTGGATCGCTAAGAAGTGTTAATAAGGGGGTTCATTACACGGAAAGACTTTCTATTTCTATTCCAAGGTTTTGTTTTTAATGCGAAATAATACAGTAAAGCAATGACAGCGTATTTTAGAAATATTATTTAAAATTAATAGAACCGGAGAAATAATTTTCTGTTATACTTGCTTGTACAACTGACAATATTCTCGTTTAATAAATTTTATTTGTCTTTTGATTTGTTGAAATAAGTACACGGAGAGACTTTTGGTATGAATATTTTTTAAATCGCATAGCCATGATTCAAATCAAATGTACGAATGTAGGGATAATCAAGGTATGGTTAGAAAAAGTCGAATAGTGACTTCCAATTATTTATAACAGTTTTGAACATAAGTGCACAGTGGTGAAATGTTTCAATGAATAGGTTCAATTTTTTGAAAGAATAAACTGAAAATATCTCTCCTTTGACTTTTTGCTGATGATGCAATCATCATGCGATGATACATTTATACATTTATAAAAAGTCTTCACGCTCAAGGCTTTTTTTTTTGCTAAAAATTCGTTTGCCTCCTGCTGACCTTGATGATACGAATGTATTATTCATACATTTTTCAGGTGGAAATTTAAAACTTTTAAATAACACAGAAAAAACTTCGACTCAATATCTAATTTCGGGGCACCACTTCTCTTTACCAAAAATTAACTTTTGTCGTGATAAGGGTACCCTGACATGATGTGTTATTTTCTATGGGCTTGTGGTACGAAGCTTCACCTCTTGTCAATCGTTTTCATAGTTTCGCAGCAGAGACAAAAATTTATGTTTGTATACTAACTGCAAAATCTACAAAGACGGCAGTAGATACACATTTTTCGCGTTGTTGAGAAAAAATTATGCAGTTTAGGAATTGAGCCACTCAATTACACCCTAATTTACAACTCGTGATGCTCCAAGATACAACTGTGTAGGTACTTAAAAAAATGCAATCCTATATCTTTTTTTCAGAATTAAGTTCGCAATCCAAGCGTTTACCTGATGATGGCCTTAATCCTGGTTTTGATCGCCGTAAACCTTCTTCTTCTTCTGCTTCTTCTAGCAGCAGACATTGTCTCGACACGAGTCCCTCCCTTACCACACCTCATTATTCTGATAGGTCTCGATCACCTGCCGAATCACGTCTTCGTGACAGGTCGAGGTCCCCTACTCTCAGGCAAACTTTTCTCAGCGTACTTGGATTTAGTTTTGATGATCTTTCATTTATTCGACTCGTTCCCCACAACAATCCGAATCGGGTATTTGAACTCCGAAGATACGCTTTTCCTTCAGATATACCAATTGGATTAAAAACGAGAACTCGTGTGCTTGATCCGATGCCAACTAAAGAACAAATTGTATTATCAACATCCAATGGCGACGTCTGTGCAATATTGGCAAAAAGAACAGACGGACACACAAATCTTCGGCCGATATGTACATCTGTTTTTGGGGTCTCGGCACGGGTAAAAGTAAATATGAATAGCGGCGCGGTTGATAAACTGACCGCAGAAGAAATCACGGAATGTCCAGTAACCTCCCTCGGAAATATATCAAAGTATTATGGAGTATTACGTGAGTACTATACAACACAATTCGTCATATCATTAATAAATTTTAAAGAAGCACTCTTCATTTATATCTGGCGTTTGCGCTTCAATTTTAAACATACGCTTTCAATTTGAAACTTTAAAATGCAATAAGATAGTTTTAATTAAGAAATCACTATCAATTGCAGAATAATACAAATTCAATAGAAAGTGGTTTGTATGAAAACACTTACATGCCTATTCAGAGTTCTTAAATTTTTAATTTTTTTCTTGATACAAGTAGTAACAAAAACTTATGAATGTTTTCCTATACTTGTCTCCTCACCTTTTAATTAAAAATAAAATATTTTGTATATAGTGGGGAAATTACCTTTTTCTGAATAGTTTCAAATCCTATTGAGGAAAGAAACATTTTTTCTTGTAAATGATTTCTTTATTTTGGGGAGGAGTTTAATTGTTCGATATCTGCAATAACATCTGGGATAACTTCAAAGTGTTAGGTTTTACTGTAGTTAAATTAATTTCAAGTTTTGAAGACATCAAAATATATCGAAAAATAAACTGAAGGATTCGGGAAAAGTTGCATAATTGTACATGAATGGAAGATTTTTGAAGATTTGCACACAAGTTTCTAAGCCTTATAAGAGTTTTGAAAAGTATCAATAAAATACAGAAATTTTCTTCTTCTTTCTCGTTGCAGAATTTAGAAACCAGACGAGGGGTTTGCCAGATGGTGACCCTAACACTGGTTCTCATCGCCGTGGACCTTCTCCATCTTCTCCTGGCAGACATCAGCCAGGCACGACTCCTTCTCTTGCCAACCCCCATTATTCAGCTAGGTCTTCAACTCCTGGCGAAACACCTCTTCGCGACAGGTCTAGTTCTCATACACTCAGGGAAACTTTTCCACGAATATTTGGATACAGCTTTGATGAACTTCCGCTTATTCGAATTGCTCCCCGGACCAATCTGAATCGGATATTCGAGCTCCGAATATACGCGTTTCCTCCCGATAAACCAATTCGATTGAGATCAAGAACACATGTCCTCATTCCCCTGCCAACCGAAGAACAAATTGTATTCTCAATGCCCAATGGGGACGTCTATGCAATATTGGAAAAATCAGGAAGACATACGATCATGCGTGCAATATTTACACCTGTTTTCGGGAGTTCAGAACGTGCGAAAATGAACATGTACAGCGGCGCGGTTGATGAAATGAACGCAGAAGAAATCGCCGAATGTCGAGTATCCCCAAAGGAACCAATCACAAAGTTTTATAGAGTATTTCGTGTCTTAGACAGCTCGGGCGCTTTGAGCTAGGTCATTATGCTTTCCCCGAGCGTATGCATAGAACTTTTAAAATTAAAGTTCGAAAATAATTTTTTACATTCACAATTACATTTGTTTAAATTTCATCAATGTTTGGAGGAAGATATATCAAATTACTCTAAATATCATGAAATTACTTGGCATTGAATTGTTCAATTTAGAATTGTTTAAAGTAGTATATCCTTTAAAATTAACAAATTTATTGATTTATTCTTAATTTTAGAGTGCTAAATATGATATTACAGGATATATTTATATTTTTTAACGAGTAATATTTGAACTGTTGTACCTTTCAAAGATTATTCGTGCGTATTCTAAAATGCAAGAAGAATATTAGATAAAAAACTGAAAAAAACACAATTGTGAAAATAAGAGTATATTTATTTAAGGGGGAGTACGGTCAAGCGGGAGAAAAAAGCATTTTTGGTAGAATTTATTTTTTGCGATATTGTTAAAGTAAATTTATTTTAATATTTTACAAATTACAAAGCATCATTTGGAGAATCCTTTTTAAAAATTTCATTGAAAATTCATTTAAAAATAGGCCGGTGACGATACAGAATCGAAGACGCGTTTCCAAAAAGTTGATTTGCTGTGCGAAATGCGAATATTAGAATTATAACGCAAAATATCCTACAAGTCTGCTTTTAGATTTTTACGTATCTCACTGCTTTTGGCGTAATATTGGAATTTTCGATTTTTTGCACACTACTTACGATAAATAAAACAGTACATTGTGTATCGAGGGCAAAATAGCCTTACGCCCTTGATACACATTATACTTGTTGTCCTACCATCGTTGAAAACAAGCATGTGAAGCAAATAAAGGAAGTTTCGAGGACACAATCACACAGGGTCTGGATCGAGAATCTCACCGTATCTCTCTTAGTTCTCCTTTTCACAATTTTTTCTTTCCCATCTTCCTTTCCCTTTCCTCATCTCCCTTTTCCTTTCCACGTTTCTCTTTTCAGCCGATCCCCTTTCTCATTTTCCCCTTCCCTTTTCCTCATTCCCCTCTCCGTTTTCACCCTTTACCGTTTCCCTTGCCTTTTACCCCTGTTTGACTTTCCGTTTGCATTTTCCTTTCCCCTTTCCCAATCCTCTTTACCGTTTTTCTTTCTCCTTTTCAATTTCCCCTTTTCACCCTTTCCCCTCATCTTTTAGCATTCTCCGTTAACGTTTCCCAATTCCAGCATTTCCCCGTTCCCCCTTTCTTTATTTCTCCTTTACCTTTTACTGTTTTTCTTTTTACTATTCTTTTCATTCCCCTGTTATTTTTCCGTTTTCCCATTTCCGACTTTTTCTTCTCATTTTCCGTTTCCCTTATCGCCCTTTCCGGTTTATAAGTTTTTCCTTCCCTCTTTCTTCCCCCATTCCCTTTTACCGTTTCGCTTTCCCCTTCCCCTTTTAACCTTTCTCTTTGCATCCTCTCCCAGTTACCTTCAAACTTTTTCTCTTTTTTACATTTCCCCTTTTCCTTTTTTCTTTTCCCCTTTCCATGTTTACCCTTTCCTTTCCTTATTTTACCCCTTCTACAGAGTTCCCATAGTATTTAGCAAGCCTTTCCTTCGCTTCAGTAATTAAAAAATAATGCTTAATCAGGACACGAAATTCACTTTTTTCCATTTTCGTTAAAATTCAGGAGGTTATGTGCTTTCAATGTCTGCCAAACACAAACTAAATGACCCAGCTTGATCAAGATTTAACAGCAGCCTATTCATAGATGGTGTTGACGAAATGAAATGCTTATTTGACGAAAAAAATCTCTTATTCAAAAATTCACTGACTTATCAAACAGCCCTCGTAAATCCTGGGCTCGATCGTTGGTTTACGATGTTTACAGTGTCATCGAAAAAATAGCACGCTCGACCTCCCGTTGTTTCATTTTAAGTATCATGTGCCCTTAAATCCAATGAATTTGTTTGAAATAAATTATATTTCAAACATTTCAAAAAAGATTATATCGATTTTCACCGGAAATGTCGATATATGCTTGAAAGAATATTTGAAAATTTGAAAAAATGTAACGTTATAGTAACGTTTTTTGATCGGAAGCCGGTTATTTTAAATAAAAGTAATTTATTTTCAAAGAGTATGACTTTCAATTCACAATCATTTTTTCGTAGAACATTTTTATTTTTCGTAAATGAAATCATAAAATTTCAGATTTGTATTAATCTTCAGAGTTATAGTAGACATCGGCTACTTTAAATAAAAATTATTGCATTTCAAAATTGAACTCACAATTTTAAACCACGTTAGGTTTTATTATAGTGCGTTTCATCAGAAATTGCCGTTAAATAATTATTCATATATTTTTTGAAGATGTTTTCTATGCAGATTTGAAGAAAATCTTTATTATGGAGTATAGTAAAAAATATAAAAATTTTTAGCTAAACAATTCTTAAAGTTAAATTATATAGAAACTTAGGAGAACGTCCGGTACAGTGAATCAGCAGGAACAGTGAACCAGTCAATTAAAAAAAAACTACTAATTGAACATTTTTTATTTTTTTATGCGCAATTTATTTTTGGATTTTGGATATGTCTATCCAAATTTCATACGATTCGCATGATTTTGTTGTTAACCAAAAATAATAATGTTGGTTTCTGATGGTGACTCTGTCTCTTTTTGTCCTTCTAGTTTTTGTAATTAAATCTCAACAATAACTCCAAAAAATAGGAATTGTTACTTATAAGGTTACTGTAACACATATGAATATTGTAATATAACACAATATTGAAATATGAATAACCAGTAATAAGTAAACAAAATATAGTTTAAAAAGTGCGCGCCCGGTACAGTGAGCCATTGCATTATCGGGTACAGTTAATCGACAGGGCGGCCACACAGCACAGGGACAGAAGTTCCAGCTAATATTACTTCTTGTAAAAAATTGGGAATATCATTGTAAATCTTTGTAATTAGGATTACTTTTGGAGATTACGGATTATAGTACTTCGAAGAATATATACTATCGTCGTAAAATCTTTAAATATATGTAAATTATTAAATTTTATTGCTTATAAAGTGGAAATGTCACTACAAACTGCACTGATTGAAATTTTTCGGAAACAAGAAAATTTTTTTCATGACCAAAAATAGTAATAACTTCAAACTAACTTTCATTTGATTCTAATAAAACATTGGTATAAGAATAAAAACTTAAAATGCAAAAATTGGTCCACTATACCCGCCGTTACATATTTTTGTTTAACATTTTGTACGGAAAATTTCAGTAAAAATTTTTTGTTTAAATTGTTTATTTAAAAAATTTAAATTTTCTGTATTTTCTGTTATCATTATAAGTTTTTGAAAAATCACACTATAGTAAAAATGGTTGGAAAAGGAATTATTCGAAATCTCATTCATTGATACATTAATTTTAAAATAGATTTTGATAAAATTTAAGCTCACATTTACTTCCATTTTTAACAGAGTGTTAATTTCCCTGTTAACTCTTTTAACCTTTCAGTATTGATATTTTTAAAATTATTTGTATGCAATGAAAAAAGTTTACACTTTCTTTTTTTCGCGATATCGAGATCTTTTATTTTGATTCTCTCGGAATAGGCTCTTTTATTTTGATCAAACGTTTTTTATTCTCATTGAAAAGTAATGCTCTCTTCTCAATAAATTACAGAAAAAACTACAAATTTACTAGGAAAACCACTAGCATAGAAAAAAGCACTAAAATGGCATCACTAAAATATTTATGCCAGGGGCATCAACTTCGATCCATGGTGATTAAATTTGTAATATTTTACTTAAATAAACTCTAATTTTATATTTCAATGGTAAAAGTCATATCAATTATTAAGTTCTAAATGCCAACGAGAACTATAATAAGTTGGGAATTCAGCACCTCATGCCGAATTAAAAAAATGGTACATATCCTCGAGGTGCTTCATACTTGTACACGCACTTAAAAGGTTAGGGAGGTGGTGGGAGATGCCGGGCGACTGTGAGCGACAGTCGGTTTACCAAACTGTTGAATAGTCTAACTAAAGTCTAGAAAAAATGAAACTCTCTTCCACAGTGGAAACTTTCATACAATGTGGAGGAAATAATAACTTATAGCCTATATCAAATGTTCTCTAGAACTTATTTAGAACTTTATAAAACGTTCAAGTAAGTAAGACATTTTTTAATTATAAAGATACACCGAAAATTTTCATTCTTTAACCGATTTTCAGGGAATAATTAACGTTGCAGAATTTACGGTATGATTGATTTTACGTTTGCAAACTTGACTTAACTAACATGAAATTTTATCCAAATGTTCCTCAATAGTTTTTAATAATTATACACCCCGTGAATTTATGTTTACTTTTGAAAACCTTTGCTTTACATTTGGAAACTTTAATCTATGTTATTAAAATTTACTGAACTGCCATGTATTCTTTAACATTTTTCACATCACATATTATTATAATAATGTAAAACATTATCTTCTATACTCTGTTCAGTGAGAGAATGATCAACAGCGCGCAGTTTTTTCAGTAAAAGGTGGAGTAAAAACCCTATAAAGGGTGTGTACAACACATATTAAACAGGCAGGTCAAACACTTAGCACTCAGGCCCTTGGCAGCAGGAGTTCCATTGTTTGAAAATCTGTTAGGCACGCCTTTATGACAGATTGCGCGAACTGAACGAAAGAACGTCGTTCCTGTCGATCATTCTCTCACTGAACAGAGTATAGGTCCATATATCCCAATTTTACACACAAATTTAGTAAAGTTTCCCAACCAAATTTTCTCAGTGTATGTTGAATTTTTATTCTGAAGTACTTTTGTTCCGTTTTTACTCGGAAGATTGATTTTTTACCTTCTTACTCCGAAAAATTTATATTCCATTTTTACTCCCAAATCTTTTATATCCCGTTTTTACTTTCAGCCGCTCAAATGTTCTAAGAATTTGAGAACTCTAACTTCTGTT
>JAWWLR010000034.1:92193144-92205418 GCA_035041075.1 Acraspis erinacei | reverse complement strand
TTCAGATTACAATGTGGAGATTCAGTAAACTGGCGGCGGACATTTTGTCAATCGAGCTGATTTTACACTTTAAGTTCGCAAAAAACTTCGAGTTTAGAAAATCATCATAAGAAAAAAAGCAGGATCGAAGCAGAAAACTATATATTACAAATTATTATCTAAAAGATGCAATCGAAAATTTATTAATAATACATTTTTTTGATAAGTTATCCAGCATATTGCATCCGCTATTTTGAAGTTTTTAAATCTGATAACGGAATCGTAATCAGCGTCGCTGAAAACCCCTATATAAGAAATATTGTAAAGATTCGTTTAAGCGTTTCTTCAATAATGATTTTTTTCTGAAAAAGGTTATTTTGTCTGTATTTTTTTACATGTAGAAATAGATTAACAAAAACTATAAACAATAATTACGTGAATTTTGATTCTATAACATTTCAATATCATAAAATTACAAAAAACGCTAAATAAATCCTACAAAAACTGCATTAAAACAGCAAAAAAGTGTTTAGAACAAGGTAGTTCCTGGGAGACCACTGTGCCGTAAGGGTTAGTGGCATTCACAGAATTCTGTACGATTTACAACGACTTTTAGAGTGAATAAAATATAAATACTTTTTTATCAAATAAACGTTATAAATTTTGCCCTCGGGAATTGCATGAATCTAGAATTCATGTATTTAAACTCATCGGGATTTGGGCGAATTATGAGGGGGAAAACTTGCAGATGGAAAGTCACTAAAAAAGCTGGTGTAGTTTTTCAGACTGAATATGCTTTCTAACAAACTGTTTATTCAAAATAAATCATAAGTAACAAACAAAAAATATATTTTTCAAGAGAGCGAAATAATATGCCGTAAAATCGAAAGCAACCTATAATGATAAAAACAAAAGTTACTCCGAATAAAAAAAGAGTTTATAGAAAAAAAACTAAAAGCCGTCGCGGGGGACGCCTGGCAGATGCGTGTGTAGTCAGTCGGCGGCGCCCAGAGTTATGCCATCGCGAGCGTCGCCACGCAACAGATTCTCTCACACTCGTACAGCCGAATTAGATGTTTCAAGTAAAAAGCTTACTCTTTTCCGGGAAAATAAAAATTTAGTGTGGCGACATCGCAATGTAACAATCATAAAACTTTTAAAATTGGCCTTTAGTCAAAATTGAAGAGTTTAGTAAGATCTATATCGCATTTAATTTAATCAGTTTATAAAACAGTTATTTACAGATATAGGAATTATGTGATCCAGTTAGGTATATCATCATAAGAAAAGAAGCAGGATCGATTAGAAAATTATGTTAAAAAATTATGATCTATTATCATTGCAGACAATAAAACAGTCATTATAATATTGATGAATTGAAGAATATATTCTGCCATTATAACTTTGGAAAGGTTATCTATACTCGAGCAACAGTCACTACTACCACAACTCTTCAGGTACTTAAAACAAAAGTGCAATCCTTTGTTTCATGTTTCAGACACGACTACTTCTGCTAACTCACCTCGTTATTCGGCCAGGTCTCCCTCACCTGATGAATTACCTCGTCGCGACAGGTCGAGGTCTCCTACTCTCAGGCAAACTTTTCCTACCGTATTTGGATTTAGTTTTGAAGATCTTGAATCTATTCGACTTATTCCCCATAACAATCCCAATCAGATATTCGAACTCCGAAAATACGTTTTTCCTCCAGAAAAACCAATTGGATTGAAAACAAACGCTCGTGCCCTTATTCCCATTTCAACTAAAGAACAAATTGTATTATCCACATCCAATGGCGACGTCTGTGCAATATTGGCAAAATCACCGTACAGAGGCACCAATCTTCGAGCAATATTTTCAACTGCTTTTAGGAAGTCGGAACGAGTGAAAATAAATATGAACAGCGGGGCGGTTGAGAAATTGACAGAAGAAGAAATCGAGGAATGTCCAGTAACCTACAACTTTAAGATCACAAAGTATTATGGAGTAGTACGTGAGTACAGCGCAATTCGTCACACCATTAATAAATTTAAAAAAATGCATGCACATACTTTTTAAAATTAATATTCGAGACGAACTTTTTAAATTTACAATTGCATTTTTCTACATTTCACAAATGTTTTTCTTAAATCTATAAAATTACATTAAATATTACAATTATTATATCACTTGATATTGTTCCATTTCAAATAAGTGTAATTTCACCTTTTTACATAATTTTTACTTGGTAAATTTTTCAATTAGGTATCCATTCAGTTTAAAATGCGTAATTTTAAAATGCTTTAGATACCAAATTTTTCATTCTTAAACGTACGGTTTCAATTAAAAAATTTAAAACTGCAAGGTGAACGATTTAAGATGTAATTTTTGTTTTTCTTTGCGCTTGAATTTGATTATGTTGTTGCTTAGTACTAATTTTTTATATCTTAAAAAAATGATGAAACTCAACGTAACCTATTTTTTAAGATAGTTTTAACTAATTAATGCCTATCAGTATTTCAGAAAAATACAAATTCAGTACAGAAATTGGTTTGTAAGAAAACTTATATATACCTATCCAGCGTGTTCAAGTTTAATTTTGATGATGAAAGAGAAAATATTAATTGTAAATGATTTCTTAATATTGGGGGCCATTTTAAAAAATGGTTTCATACCTGCAATAAGATATCTGGAAAAATTTTAAATTATTAAGTTTCTACTTTATTTTTAAGTAATTTCAGGTTTAGAAGACCCTAAAATATGTCAAATAAAGACTAAGGATTGCGGGAAACGTCGTTTAGTTGTACATGAATGAAAGATTTTTAAACATTTAGAAGCAAATTTCTAAGCCTTTTAAGAGTTCTGAAACGTATTGAGAAAGCACGGCAATTTAAAAAAATTGTAACTAGTGGAACACAACACGAGATATCAACACGAAGACTCGTAACGGATATACGTACATTGACTTTATTTCAAAGCGCCCATCTGAGTTGTAGAGAGTATCAATTTTTCCTACTGTTCCTCGTACTTTTTCCCACTTTTTAGAATACTTTTCCTAACTCTAGGAAAGATTCTATTTTTCCACGCTCAGCAAAGACATTGCGATATCACTGATTTTCTGCACTATTTTGAGACGACAAATGTCGTGTCTAGTGCGTAGGTGTTGAATAATAGTATGTTCCATTCCTAGTAATGTATATTATTTTTCATAGAAAATATATTGAAAAATCGAATTCAGGTACTGGTAGAGCCTACATTTCTACAGACCTATCTACCTACCCGTGTAGCCTAGAGGCGAAATAAAAGTCTTTAATCCTAGGAATCCAAGCGCTGTGTTTCAAACCGCTCTAAAGGTACCGAAACTCGAAGTTTCAATAGAGGGGCTATGCAAAACTATATTATTATTAATGATGTCATATGAAAAAACACATTATTTTTTCTTTAGAAAGTTCAAAAATGACGAAGACTAATTATTTAAATAACGTATTTTAAAGGTGCTTATGGAATTGCGCCACACAATTACAACCTCATTTATAACTCGTAATGTACCATAATATGATTGTTTACTTAAAAAAGAAATTTAATACTGTATCTCTTGTTTCAGATATTGGAAATCAGTCCAGGGGTTTGCCTGATGGCGGTCCTAACAGTGCTTCTCATCACCCAGGACCTTCTTCTTCTATTGGCAGACATTATCCAGACGCGACTAATTCTCTTGCCAACCCTAATTACCCAGCCAGTTCTTCAGCACCTGCCGAAGCACCTTTACACGACAGGTCCATTCCTCTTATTCTGATGGAAGCGTTCTCACGCATATTTGGATATAGTTTTGATGAACTTCCCTTCATTCGAGTTTCTCCGCTGTCTAATCGGAATCGGATTTTCGAACTCCGAAAATACGTTTTTCCTGCCGATAAACCAATTCGATTGAGAACAAGTACTCGTGTCCTAATTCCCATTCCAGCCGAACCACAAATTGTATTCTGGACACCTAATGGCGACGTGTATGCAATATTGGAAAAAGTACCAGGAAGACGCTTGAATGTTCGTGCATTATTTACACCTGTTTTTGGGATTGGAGAACGGGCGAAAATAAACATGAACAGCGGCGCGGTTGAAGTAATGAACTCGGAAGAAATCGCGGACTGTCCAGTATTCCCAAGTCAACCAATCATAAAGTTTTATAGAGTATTTCGCGTATCCAATAGATCTAGAGCTTTGAGCTAAGCTGTTATGCTTTTCTCGCGTGTACGCAAATACCTTTAATAATTAAAGTTCAAAAATCATTTTTTAGGTTTAAAATTACATTTGTTTAAATTTCAAAAGTGTTTCCAAAAAATATATCAAATTAGTTTAAATATCGACGTATCACTAGATACTGTGCTATTTAAAATAAGTTTGTTTCAAACTTTTTTATGTTCCGTTCATTTTTTAACTTTTTAAAAGCTATTCATTTTGCAATGGGAAATTCTAATAAATTCTTAAAAATTATTGGTTTATTCTTGATTCTAAAGTGCCGAATATGATAGCTTGGCGTAGATTAACGAGCGGGAATTACCTCGGAATTGTTTTTCTTCATTGAAGCGACGAACATGCTTTTGTTGAAACTCCTTTGTCTTTCACGAATACATTCTCATCACTTGTTTGGCGCTTCGCGGTTGATTAAAATTTGTAAAAATGCCACATTGTTAATATTAGTTTGAACTAGGTTATATTGAGTGTTCGTTTTAATCCTTTTTTACCTCAATGTGAATGTCCTTATTCACATAATGCAATATAAAGTAAAAATTGTTTTCTTGATCATTATTGTATTTTACTTACGGAGCGTTTTTTCGATAATTCAAGAATTTCTCCTTTTACCTTTCAGAACAAATACGAGCGTATTATCAAATTGCAATAAATAATAAAATAAAAAACTGAATTCAGGTATAGATTTATTAACTTATTATTACTCTGCCATTCAGCTCATTTTCAGTGACCACAGGTGGGACCACAGCAGAAAATGTGCACAATGAACAGACCCACCGCCGGCTGAACTTTTAAAATCCGTTGAGTTTTTTTATCTACGATTTTTTTAGCAAAATGGCGGCCAAACAAAGAAAAACGAAAATGTAAAATTTCGTTTTGTCGATATTTTTTAAATCTTTTTTCCTTTAAATCATGTACATTTTTAATTATTTCAGTACAAGGATATTTGCATAGTTTATTTTTAAACAATATATGAACAATATTTAGTGTGAGAAACAAGCCGATCAGAGCGCAGCGTAGCCATTTCACCTTCGCTGAGCAGCATTGGACGTTAGGCGTGTCTTAACTGCCATAGCTGAATACCCTTGTATACAAGAATACCCACATATTTATATTAATCGCGCGGATATAAACTCTTTTCTTGTGTATCATGATTTTACCTATCTAAAACTAAATATTTTTATTTTGTTTAGAAATGAACTATTTGAATACCTTTTTACTGAAATATTTAAATATTTATAACTTTTTCTTAAATTTGTTAATTATTAATTGAAAATTAATTCATTCCATTTTCAAATAATTGCATCGTTTAGAGCATACACAAAAATAGTAGGAAAGAGTATTTCACAATGATCAATTTTTGTCGAATTTTTAGCGATTTCACATAATGCTGTATCTCACTGAAAAATTGTCGCAACAAAGCATTAAAAAAAAATTAAGCTTTAAGTTTCTAGTTTTGAGCTACATCTTCCGCGTAATGTTAGCAAGTACTGTGAGGAGAAAATTATGCAATTTTTTTTGCTTTTTTTCAAGTCCACCAGCTTGAAAAAAAATTTCCAACGTAGCTATGGCTTGGTTCTTGAACAGTTACGTTTTAAATCTTCATGAAATGACTAATCTTGAGTGTGCCTTTTACAGCTCAGTAGCACTCCAAAACCCCTGCAGAGTTACATTTCTATCTAACCAACCGTTCTCTTGTTGCAAATGGTCGAATTGTTGAAGAACCAAAAGGGTCACGTTTTTTCCGCTTGAATATGTCCTAATAATGGCTAAAATAAAATAAAAATTTGAGCTTTTTCCCTATTTTTGCGCAAATATCGCTGACATTGACAAAAATAAAATTTGTTTTAAAAAAGTTTAAGTTTAGAAATTGGAACTGTTTTTCAGACTGTTTGTCTGATGTTTTTGACCATGAATTTTTAATTAAATTAAAATTAAATTAAACATTTTTTTCAATGAAAAAAGGGTATTTTGAAGAAAAAAAATTGTTTTGAGGTGTTCAGTTAGCATGGAAATCGAGAAAGGCCTTTCTCCTAAACAGGTATGAATTGGGCTCCAAACGCGATTTCGGTCATCAATTCTCATTTGAATTAAATTAAAAATTGATGGTCCAAAGCATCAAACAGGCAGACAAACTCCAGCCCAGGCGCTCCTATTCATAAACACACACACACAGAGAGAGAGAGAGAGAAGGAACTCACGGAAAGCAAAATTTATTCAAGTTTTGGAAGCGTTTAAAAAAAATTAAAATTTAAAAAATAAGTTTGAAACCAATTTTTTTTTGTAAATTTCAGCGATATTTGCCAAAAATAGGAATAAAGCTTAAAATTCTTTTTTGTTCATTAAGCCCTTGATTAGGAAATGTTCAAGCGCAAAACCGTGACACTTTAATTTAATATTTAGGCACTGATAAAATAGTAAGTAAGTAAATTAAGAATAATAATTTAGATGTAATAATTAAGAATGTTTGGAAACTGAAAAATATTTTGTTGAGCACGCTTTTGAAAATAAGTCTTTATTTCAAAACAAGAGATAAAAGGTAAGAGAGGATTTACATGACAACTAAAATGTAAATTTCATGAATAAACTAACAAACAGTAAACGAAAATATATTTTCCTCTTCTTAAGAATATTTCGAATGTTTCGCGCTTCGTTGCGTATTTCCGATTCCCGTTTTACGGCGGTTAGTGGAAGGGGTAACGTGACACAATTATCCCTAGAGGAACTCTAGGTTATTCAACTATGAAAGGCACACGAAACATTAGTTATTTTATGATAAATGGTCTTACCGATTTTTCAAAAAAAGGAAATAGACGTTGAATAAACAAGCTATTCGGTCCATACCATAGCTAAGTTGGAATGTTCTTTCAGGCTCGCGGAATTGCAAAAAAAGCAAAAAAAATTTTTATTTTTGTTCTCACAATACTTGATAAAATTACGTGGAAGATGCAGCTCAGAAAATTTTATTTGCCAAAAGATCTCGAAATTAGAAACTTTAAGCTTCAAAATGCTTTCTTTAAGACCTTGATACGACTACAATAGAACCATAATACACTTAAGGAGTCCCCTTGAAATGTACCCGGTGTAAAGCGTATGGATCTAGTTATCCTTGGCTTTCCATGATCAAAATACGTGAATCTTGTACCCCAAAGCCTTATTGCATGGCTTAGAAAGTCAATTATTCGTGGGCATATATTTTAAAGTTTTAAGACTTCAAGCAAATAGTCATGCGGCATGGAAAAATGCTTTGTAGCAGCCAATGTATTTCATGTGTAAGTTCCTTTGGTGCTTACGAGCTTGAGTCATGTCAACAGCGTCTATAGTGACTAAATCTTTACTGCCACCCGAGTGTTAACAACATCCTTTTTGTTATTCTGTAAGGATGTCAATCTCATCGAAATCAGAATATAACTTATCTGCAATGATAGCCTTAAGACAGATACAAATTGTTGGAAGACAGGCTATCGGTCAAAATTCAGATGGATTTGGGCGTCTGGTTCTTTAGGTAACATATACGTGGTAGCCTAGGGCAGAAAGCCTGTCATCAAATATAGTTGTTCAATGATTTTCTGAAAACAGCTTGTCAACGCATGATGCACACTCGTGAGGTAGTTGTACCAGAAGTTGTGAACCATGTCAGGCTGAACCGCGCAGTGTCCCAATTGCATCTGTTCATTTTTCCACAAACAACCGACCAGTAGCTAGTCATATCTTCGAATTGAGGGATTTCGGTATCTTGCTGGTCATTGTACTTTACATTCAGTTCACGATAGAACCTTCTTTCATGTGCCTGAAAGTTTCGATGAGCTTTCTGGTTCTGTTTACTTTTTTATATTGAAAAATATAGGCCTAGTTTGAACTTTACTTTGTTGATTTCATTTGCTGCTTTATTCTTTTTCAAAGACTTTTTTAGACGACATGTATTTCACCAAATTGATAGGAAATTTTGTTGATAAAGTAATGAGTATTTGAACTCTAAAAACTCGTAAAGCAATTTATGAAAAAAAAATTCTCATTTTTGCTTTGAAGTTAGGCGCTATTATGGCGAATTTATCCTATGAGAGTCAAAAAAGTAATATTCCTCTCAAAGTGGTCTAAAGAAAAGTCTTAAGAAAAGTCGTAAAAGTTCCTATTTAAAGCAAAAACAAGTTTGACCTTAATATAACATTGCAGGTCAAGCTCAAAGTAAAATTTATGGTCTGCACTTGATTCCTTGTTAAAAGTTACTCTAAGAATGACCTTGATCTTTATGAAAAAATATTTTACCCAGAAAATTATTAAGCTGTTTCGTTACTTTTTGTGCAGCCTGTATATGCATCTAGTAGATAGGGGATGCTGCGATGCAGTTTCATATCTTTCAAGTGAAGGATTTATCGCAAAAATCCCATCAGCCTAAAAATGCCAAAATCAAGTTTACGGCAAGTGTGCAAATCGTGATCGTTTTGTAACTAAGGTCAAGTATGTCGTAGAATCCATAAATAGCCATTTGAAGACCTGCTTCAAATATTTCGAGCAATTCTCTCAAACTCCAATGGTACTACACTTGATAACAAATTTGAGAAATGCAGCAGAGATTCATAATGCGTTTCATGCTATATTGATTTCAGACGTTTACAATGTTCAGGAAATATCTCAACTGATGTCTCGAATTAATCAACGAAACGTGCTATAAAGAATCTTAGAGAAACTCATATGAATCATCAGTGGAAAAAGTTCACCTCAAGTAATGATTATCCATTAGAAGATTTAATGATTCTAAACAAATAGATATAGATACTAGCTTTGGGAATCTATCAAATACAAGAAGTTAAATCCTATGAACTCCATCAGAAGATCCATAACATGCATTTATAAGATTTTATGCTTCTAATAGTGAATCTTCTTAGGAAACCGGTGATTTTTTTGAATAACTCCACGGCCAAGTGCACATAATCGATCGAGCTAATAATATTTCTCTATTGGAGCATGTCGAAAATACTGGTCACTGGTACGTGTTTAGTTGGTAGGCAAACTATTTGATAAATTTGGACACGGGCCTTTGTAATAAAACTAGTAAAGTTAACCATTTGATATGAATGTTGTTTTAAAAAAATTCTTATTGAATTTTATATAACTTAATGAAATTATAGAATGCATAATATATATGGCAATACTGTTCCGTACGTCTGCCTTGATTGGATAATGTTTTAAGTTATATAACTTAAATATTGTGCAATTTGATTATTCATATAAGTATCACATTTTTTGTTCCCTTCAACTTTGAAAATTAAATTTTGATATATAAATAAAATAATTTGATAACTTAATGTGACAGATAAGTGTCATAAGCGTAATCAATTAATTCGTATTGAAAGGTCTAAACTTTAAACAGCCCAATTTAATTAATAATACTTAGTATGGCTATACCATATACCATGTATGTAAAAATATATTATTTAATTTCAATAAAATTCTCTTCATTGTAAAACCAGTTTTTACATTTGTTTAAAACTCTAGTTTAAAATATTTACGATCAATAGACGATTTTTGCTAGTTAGCAGTAAATGAATCGGCACTATTTAGATTAGTGGAAAACTAATACCAATTAGTAGTTTCCTAAAAGAAAAAAAATCTGAAACTTTAAACGTAAATTAATGTAAATAACATAAGAATATCTCTTTTGAATTTCTTTCTTAATTCTTCTGAAATATAGAAAAACTGATTTCAAAAGAATTACGCTTTTCAAACTAAATGACGTACTAAAAGTAAACTAAGAAGAAGATTCCAAGCATCGAGAAGCGAGTTGGGTTACCATTGTTCCAAGATCTTAAACATACAGAAATCTTAGTATTAGTCGTTATTATTTATTTCTATTACTCTATAATTTACAATAATTTGCTTAATGATGCCAATCATGACATCAACCATCATACCAACCATGTCGTATTTTAAAAATAAAATAAAAAATAAAATATTTTAATCTTAAGGAATGCTTTCAGGTATTATAAAATATTACATACAAGGTGATATGAGTTTGCAAAAAGTGCGTAGTAACCAAATTATTTTCGTTTGGACTCAATCTTATCAATGTAAATATCTGAGAAGGACAAAGTAGACGTCTTCAATATCCAAGATAACGACTACAGTATAAATTGTGCAAGCCAGTGAAGAGTAGAATATTCATTAGTTAGATTCGCTACACTACACTGTTTGATTGAAAAGATGAGGTTTGTCCGTAATCTGCTCTTAGGCTTGGCCGTTATCCTGAATTCGATTGGTAAATATAATTATATAATATATCCAGTATTTATGTATATATTCTTTAAAGCTTTCGAAAAATTAAAATTTGGGTGAGTTAAAGAGCACGGAGGAACCTTTCATATACCAAATGACGTAAAAGCTGACATTTTCTACACACGTGAAACACATTATTGGAACGAAAAGAATCGGGGTACAGAATCGGGGATTTATGGTAATGCCTGAACTTTTAAAAATAATTTTTTCCAGTTTTATCAGAGCATTAAAATACTTACATAATATACAAACTAACTCTAAAGATACACGAAGCTCGGGAATCGGGAAATCGAAAGACATGAGCGCGAAAGGGGCTCCCACTGCTGCGAAGTTTACATTTCGGGGGTAATGCGTGAGAAAGCACTTCAAAACGTTTATAATAAATTATAAAAATACCATAATTTATAGCTATAATAATCATAGTATATATAACAACGAATATTATTAATAACTATGATGGTAAAAAATTAAACAAATCCTGACTTTAATATTTACTATTTCGTTACATTTGGTGACGTTGAGATTCATCTGCTGTAAGATCAGAATAAAGACCTTGACATTTAATAACAGTTTATGCTAAATGAAGACTGAGAGCATACACATTGGAAGCTTCTCACCTCTCCAGCGATCGGGCGTGTAGGGGAATAAATATTTTCTGGTAATGGCATTCCCCCACTACTGTCACGCTCTCGAGCGAGCACGAATTTCGGAAGGTTTTTCTCAATTGCGCCGCGCTGGCATCAAGGTAGTTGTCGGGCCAAAAGTCATATATCTGAAAAAAAAGTATTTCTATGATTCTAATAATCAAAATACTGCAAAAGATGGCACTTTAAATAAAATCAGTACTTTTTATTAAAAAAATGGTAAAAGTGGCAAAAGAAACATTAAGTTTAACCAAGTTTCTTGCAATGGTATTTTTTCTGACCGTCGCTTTTAACCAATTTTTTTTTCGCACGTATGCAACATTTTAACTCATTCCACAGTGTGACAAAAGAACTTATTTTGGACAGAAATAGCAAGACAGATTAATTTTAAACATATTTTTATGCACTATTTAAGTAATTGCAAGACCTCTAGATATAACGTACAGCTGTTGTTTTAAAATATTCCAACTGCAGAAAATTTTGTTGCTGAATAATAAAATACATGGCATTCCTATTTTGATTTTTAATTGTGCCACTGGCCTAGAGAGTTAGAAATGAAATAAAATATTTAATAAACCAACCATTTTTTGCAATTTCTAAGGACCAGTTTGTTGAAATATATGGTTTTTGCATAAAATATGAGTCAAATTAATGTACGATTACACAGAGAGAATATAGTTTGAAAACCTGAGGATCATTGTTAGAAATATGTGACCCAGTCCCAGGAAAGTAATGGAATTCATTTTCACGGTGGTTAATCTCACAAATGTTAATATACAAACCTACCCTCCCTGGTTCTCAGATGAGCTTAAATATCTCGTGATTGTCAAGAAGATTGCGCACTTAGTATATAAGAGAACTTGACATCGGAATGACTTTGAGAAATTCTCAATCTTAAGAGCCAGATATAATCTTCTATCGGAGCATTGCTATGATGAGTACAAACTCAGAACTTCGAGAAATATCATAGCCAACCCGAAATCTTTTTGGAACTACGTTAGCGAAACTAGAAATAACTCCTCGAAGTCAGGTAAAAAGGTTTATCGATAATCTAAGAGCCAAATGTAGCCCACAGATTGGCGAATTATTTGCTTCACATTTTAGATCAGTTTATAATCCTGCTAACAATTATGGCTACAGTCATTCTTATG
>JAWWLR010000034.1:92121868-92131995 GCA_035041075.1 Acraspis erinacei | reverse complement strand
CATTTTTTGCATTTTCGATTTAGAGATCCGTAGGCGATGATTTTTTTAGTAAAGTACCCAAAGAGACAACCTTAACCACTCAAACTATCATAATAACCGCCTGCACCCCATTTAAACCATGCCATGTCGTAAAAAACTGCCATTCGCACACGACCTTTATAATCGAGGGCCGTTCTCTTGGTATCGTCGGAATTTATTTGGAGACGCCTGTTGAGGGAAAAAATGGGAATAGTCTGTGAGAGTTGAATTTCCAAAATGGCTTCAGTATTAAGATTTGTAGTTGCGTTGTCAAAACTTGTGTAAAAGATTTTAGCACATGGTAGGAATGAAGGAAAAATAAGTTCTTCATATAGTCTTGAATTTTCGGTGCCCCAGTCATTTTCTGTCATTTTAGGTAAAAGGAAACTCTTGCCAAGGTTTGGAGGTCTGTAGAAAACGAAAAGAGAAATTAGATAAGGAATACATTCATTCTTGTGATTTTGAAATAACTCAAAACATATTATGCACACATGTTTAATTCGAAGACGTAAGAGTGTCATATAAAAGTTGTACACATTTGATGTTCATCGCAAACTTTTTAAATAAAATTAAGTATACGAATACAATTTTTTTAACACATTTCTATCAAAGCACATTTGAATTGGATATAATTTTAATAAATAAAAAATAAATCCATTTTTCATATTCCAGCATAATCAGTTGAAAAATATAAAATATAATAGCGCACATCTATAGCGTATTATCCAATTCTTATATACAGTTGGTGATGAAATAAAAGCAATTTCACTAAAACCTTTTTCCATAGAGCAATACAATTACTTAGAATTTATGCCAGATTGAAATTGATTTCATCATAAAATATTTGAACATTTGAAATTATTCAATGCATATTACATGTGGTAAATACTTGAGACGAATGGAAAGTTATTTATTATTATTTATAATAAATCAATCATTCGAAATAAATTACTCAGATATGGCAAATAATTGATTGAAATGTAGTTTCCCAGAAAACCAATTTCTTTTTAAGGGCATTAATTGAGCAATCATTGGGAAAATATTAGTTTTGTATTCAATATTTGCCTAATAATTGCCTAATTAACGTTCTTTATTGCCCAATTAAGGTTTGGTTTCCTGGGATCGTTCACATTTAATATGGATCATGGAATTATGATTCACAATTTATCAGAAATTCGCTTAATTTATATTTATCGCGAATCAAACTAGCGTTTGAATTGAAAGGAGTGAAATATCATATTTACATCATGTTGACCATAGTGTCGATTTGATCGGCAGTCTGCTCTCTCTCTCTCTCTTTCTAATCGTGCAACATCTTGACAGCTTTCTTTTGCAACTTTTTCAGTGGCAAGGCCGACCATTCGTTCGTGTACGTTTATACGTGTGCTCTTTAATGACTGGTATATTTAAATCATCAAACAATTTGTTGACTTGAGCACAACCCATGCCAGCTTTAATTGCCCCTGGAAAGATTATACATTTTTATTTTATGTAATGATAATTTCTCTTATTCTTTTTAAAATTATATTTTTTTCTTTGATTTTGAATATAAATATAGCTACGAACCGAGTGCAATCCTGCAGTTTACGTTGAAAACTTTCCGTCCGTTTTCATCGTCACGATAATCGCTGGTGTGAACATCATTGAAACGAAGGCAATCGCGGCATTTTATTTTGTATTGATTGACTCTCCCGATCTTTTGCGTTTCGAAAATGTCGTCCAGAGACAGATTGTTGTTGCATATTTTGCACTTCAATCCAGCTCTCAAAACGCCGAGATTCACCAAGCCAGTCCCAAGTCTGCTTTTTTTCGGAGCTTGAGCGTCTTCGAGAGATTTTTCACGGGTATTCTCCCACTTACGTTTCATTCGGTCACTCAAACTTTTTCTTTTTAAATACACTGCTTTAATAACGTTTTTATTTTTCTATCTGAATAGTTTTTTCTCCGCGATGACATTCATATTGATATGAACTGTCAAACTCGCTCTGTGCTTCTTATAGGTTAGCCTTGTTCGCTCGCTGCTGTACCGATACAAGCAACGAGTCTCAGTGAGAACGAAGCAGTAAGCATAAGAGCAAAAGACACAACGAAAGCGACGTTGCCAAGAATTGTGCGTATGATTGTCGATATTTTTAAGAACGACATTAAAGAATTTTATTCATTTATATGATTTGGAAATAGGTTTCATGAATTTAGAAAGAAATATCTTCATAAAATAATAACAAACTCGCTTCAAATAAGAATTAAAAGCCATTTAATTTTTGTCGTGTGCAGTTGGCAGCAGAATTGAAGTGCAATGTTAAAGGATAGGGCACAGTTGTGCCACAATGAAAACACTAAATCTCGCTGCAGTACAACCTTAAACGTGGTCCTTTGAGTGAGTCGCAGACAAAAAATGCAACATTTAAAAAAATTTCATTTCACGCAAAAATTATTATATAGTTTTTCCCTGTGCATACTTACTTTAATCTAAACAACGAGTACTGCTTAGTGTTTGCAAATTATTGAATCTAGTATTTATTCAGTAAAGTGAGATGATTAGATTTTAAGGTTAGAGCTGAGTCCAACAGCCTTCCTGTTATAATTCGCTTCAACAACAGGTATGTCAATATATCAGTGGGTTCCAATGAAGCAATGTTTTCCGAAAAGTTTTTTTCTTGAACATTTATTAGGACGTCCAGCTGACAAAGGTAGAAATTGAAAGCTGGTGAATGGCTGCAAATTTCCCCAAGATCATCTATACAAGTGCAATGAGCACTTCAAATAGAACCATCTGGATCTAATACAATCCACGCTTTCAATTTTTTATTCATTCTTTGAGAATGTTTAACCTGTAACAATTCATATATTCTTAATTTTGCAAACATCTACATTAATTAGAAAAAATCAAGGAGATTTTTCTATTTCAATTAATATTTCCTAAACTCAAATTTAAAGCATCTGGCAATATGTTCAACATTCTATTCTACTTTTGGATTAAGCATTATTATTAAGTAAATGCAAAATTTTGTGAAACATTACAAAACAAAATATACTCGAATATAAATAAATTCATGCAGGGAATTAAAAATAATGGTGCCAATAATAACCTAGGTTAGGTTTGAAAGCAGTTTTAAGCTGTACCTCGTCCTTTGGGTTCTCATGTTATATCGGATTGCTATGTACATATCCTTTTTTACGAACTTAATAAAGATTTATTATTATTATTATTAACTTCAACACACACTAGAAATTTTTCATCTACCTTATTGCCCATCACTTTTTCAACTAATCTGGCTTCGTGAAAGTTTCTAAGCTTATATAAGCTTTCAATTGTTTGCAAGTATAATAACCATGAGTTATCGTAAAATAAGTTATAAGATCGATCTCACTCATTGCAAGTACATCACTAATACCAGTGGAAAAATCCTCACGTTTCAGAGCGTAGAGGTCTAAATTTTCAATTGCACTTAGTTTATCCTAATAGCGGACGTTCATTTCACCAGATAAACTCACAAAGTATTCACTAGACTTTTTCAATTTTCCAATAAACACAATTTTTTAACTAAGATAATACATACGATGCAACGTATACAATGCTTTGTTATCCCTGAGGTGTTCGGATATTTTCAAATGACGTCACAAGTTAAAATGCTCAATCGGGAGAGAAGGTTAAAACGATCGCGTAGGATCGATTTGCGAAACAGACGTGACAATGGACAAATCTATGAGACTATTTATAACAGTTAGTGGATTTGGTGTGGATGACAAGGATTTCGAAATCGAAACGAATCAAGCACGCTCAGTGGAAAACGTGGGAAATATTATGATATTAAAAGATCGAGAAGTTTGCCATGTTTTTCCTGAGATTACACGCATCTGGTAAATCGAATACCTAGTTCCTTTAGTTATTAAAGATATAAACATGCTATATGACACTGTCGACCCCTGTGCGAACTAGGCAATATGATCGTGGATGGCATATTAAATGAGCGAAAAATAGCACGAAAGCCAGCAAAAACATAGCGTTTAATTGTATTGATCGTCCAACTGAATGAATAAGTAGCTTTGATGAAGAAAATACGTCTGATCTGATAATTATTTTCTCCAATAATAGAATTTGCACGTCAATATCGAATACGGTTGATATGTGTTTACAAGTGTGACTAGTTCCAGCCTTGCACATTCCCTGCCGGAAATCTAGGTACTTTCTAGGCTCAGCTTGTCTAGCGAACGTCTAGGGCAATTTTATGGCGGTCGCCTCGTCTAGGGTTCATCTAGAGTTCATCTAGCGGCGTCTAGTAAGTTTCACCTGCGACACTGTTGAGTCTAGGAATCGTCTAGTATAATCTAGCGAGGGGAAAATTCTAGATCTAGCGACTTATACTAGAAATCGTCTAGATTTTCGGTAGGGGTGTACCCATGGGTGTATCTATGGTGAACGAAATATAGGGTTGGATTAGATTAACATGAAGCGACAAGTGGTCGAGAGCGCTATTGTTTCGAGGATACTTGAAACATCATAAAAACCCAGACTCGAGCCCAGGACTGAGATTGATGGCCTGTCATGCCTCACTCAAATTTCCTATTGTTGGAGATAAGAGCCGGCTGAGAGAAATTAAAAATGATTACAGGATTAAGGAATTTCATTTGAATATTGTGCATTAGCTGCATTAGATAACGATGAGATAATTAAAAAAGCTAGAATAAAATCGATTAATCCGTTCAATTTCTGTTGAGATATTTCATAATTTCTCATGATTTCTCCTCTCTTCGCAGATTTTACGACAAGAAATACTCCGAGAAATATGGTGAATATTCATGAATCGGTAAAGTGTGGAAGTGCAATAAGTTATTTCATTTTGAAGATTACACTTGAAGGGTATGAAATTCGCAGCCTTTCCTTCAGCAATTCCTTTTCCAAAATTTTCAACCGAAAACTCTGCAATCATAGACATTGATCATTCTTCTCTATTTGTTTCTTGAATATTTGTTTCAAATACAACTGCTTGCTTTGAAATGAATGTGCTGTTGCTCAGGCTTGATGCACTGTTTTTTTCAAACAGTATAGTTACATTTTTAACCAAACAGATTAATTATTATAAACTAAACGGATGAAGCTTAAAACATGAATTTTTAACAAGACAGTTCCACATTCGACCAAATAGTTGAATACGCAACCAAAAAGATAGTATGTTAACCAAGATGATGTGTTTATTACAAAAAAAGACAAATTTTCAAATAAGCAGTGTAAGTTTCTATACTAAACAAAAAATTCCAACAAAAAATAGAATAGTTAAATTTTTGTAAACAAGATTAATTTCCGCGAATTATCTTCAAAACGTTTTAATTTTCAACCTGAAATTATAATATTCTAACAAAAAAGTTAATTTTCTACCAAATAGTTCAGTATTTTTACTTTTAAGTAACAACAAATTTGATATATTTTCAAGCCAAAAAGACAAATCTTCACAAAACCGAATTTATTTTAACAAGAGTTCAACATGCTGTCGAATAGTTGAATTTTCGAATAAAAAGAGGAATATATTAAAAAAGGATTTATTAACCAAGAAGATCCATTTACTGCCACGAAAGACGAATTTTCAAGAAAACACATGTATTTTCAACGATATTCATTGAGGAAAATGAATAGCTGGGACTACTATCTTTTTATTAGTAAAGCATTCATTGGTTCTTACAACTATTCAGTTTGTAACGCCGACTAATGAAATAGTCGTGTTAGGAAACCGTTTATAATTCTCATACCTAATTTAAGTTAGTAATATTTTGGTAGTCAGAGTTACTAATAGTTTAGTCATCTGTACCACTAATGAACTTCTCTGACAAATAAAATTAGTTGGCGTAACTCTTTTATTTGTTATCATGATTGGTACGACTTGAACGCGAAAAGGATGCCAACAAATCTGCGATAAAATGACAGGGAACGTTCAGGCATGGACGTCATAACCAGCTGAAGTCACATCAGAGTCCCTAAGAAGTCTCAAAAACATATGCCCACATGCCCACTGGGATCTTTAAAATTTAGATTTCGATATTATAGTGACAGCTAGTTTAGTTAGTTTCGTTAACAAAAAGAACAACCACCCATGCCCCAGCTAACAAAACTAGTTCTCACAACTAACTAAATAGCAGTGCCATTATTTACTAACTAAAATAGTTTCCCCAATATTTTATTAGTTGTCCCAACAAATTGTTTTTTGCAGTGCTATAGATTGGCAATCTATGAAGGACCAACATAGTTTCAACATGATGAACCATGGTTACCACATGAAGACTGCCCTCGAAGGAGCAATAAAGTGTTTCTTTGTAGGCCCGTATGGCATTGCTACACTGACAGAAAAGATTGCGTTAATTCAACAAAAAAGTTTGTTCAACCTACTTTCTTGAAACCAAAAAATTTGTGCAGCCTTAATAAACCTTTGTTTCTATTTAGAAAACACAACGAATTAATTTGGTCAATACAAAGTAATTATTTATTTGAGCATGTTTAGTTGATTTCAAACAAATACATGTTTTTACCGGAATATATCATTTATTAGAAAAATATGTGGTTAAACTAACGATATAATTTGTCAGGTTCAACCAAGTAATTCCATCAATTTCACTAAACATACTGAAACAGATTACGTCAGCCCACGCTGGTGCCTAGTTTGCACGCCGAAACATGTCGAAAAGATCGTGCGTGGTGTCATCCATTTATGAAAAAATGAGTTCTACGAAAACCGGAACAGTCACAGTGTCAAATTAATTGCAAAAGTGGAGTCTGTAACAACATCCGGAACATTATGAATGTTAGTACAACCTTAGGATCGCAGGTTGCAATTTAGTTCACTGGTGCAGGCAGTCTAACCTAGAAATCCATAATCAATGAAAGAACCCCAAACAAATGTATGGAAAACGCCTTTCTGTCAGATTTGGTGAAAGTTCGGTTTTCTGATGATGCAAGTAATGCTTATCAAAAGTTTTTAATAATAGTAATAATAATAATAAGTTTATTTTTATTTGGTTGGATCAACCAAAATATTTATTGTAATCAAACAAACTTTCAAACAAAAAAATTGGTTAAATTAATCCAACTTTTGATTGACCTTATAGCAATGTATTTCTTTGTTTGATCCAACCAAATTATTGTTAAATAAACCAAACCTTCTGTGGGAGGCCATTAAAATTTTTGGATAGTAACAAGCAACTAGATAACATTGTAATTTCTTCCAGAACCTTTGTTAAAAGACTCTGGGCCAAAATTCATAAAAAATTGTTCGTTTAAAGACAAATTATTTGAAGTTTCGCAATCAGTCATTTTTTGAGAGAATTTGCAGGTAATCCTCAAATGATTTTTATTATTATTATTATTATTATTATTATTACACCATTAAGCCATTTCCCTTTCGGGGTAAGCGTGACTCACTCGGTGGGGAAGGGAGTAGTGTGAGGAAGGGTTTATATGATTTTTAGATTGATCAAGAATTCTCGTAATATTTATTGAAATAACACGTGAAGATCCTCACAAAGTCGTCTTGTGAGGGTCCCCCCTTGAGCCCATTAGTATCCTAGGTCTTTTGTTTCAGGCGTCATACTTTTCCGTCCTAGCACACTTCTCTAGCTTCTTTCACGTCCACGCATTTTTTCATGCAGGCTCTCGTGTTTTTATGGCTTCTTATGTCTCTTCTAACTAGGGTCTCATTCTCACATTCTAACCATGCTTTTCGCGGTCGGCCTCTGGACACGCTGCCATTAACCGCTTTCTTTCCCATGTGTCAACTAGTGTCTCGTCCGCACCACATTCTTTGAGAATTATCTCGTTACTCACTTTATAATGAGATTAAAATCATATTTAACGCCCAATAATGAAGTTAATGTGCAGAATACCTAAAAATAAAACCAAGAATCCGTCGACCAATGGTGGTTGTGTAAATTTGCTATTTGGATTCTTCGTTTGATTTTCAGGAATTCTGCACACTAATTTATATTCTTCTTCTAGAAGCATGAGATAATTGACCTAGTCTTGGTTCATCAGTTTCTTCTAATGATAGCAGTTGTCAACTATAGAATGTTTTTTGGTGCTCTATGTGCTGATGCAATTTACACCCTGGTATGAGTATAACTTTTTCAACCTTTATTTAATTTTTCTTAAAAATTTCTACGGCGTTTTCAGAAAAATCTTTGACACAATTGATAGAAAATAAATATAATTATCTTATACATTTTTGTTAAAAAAGAACGCGGTTAAAAATAAAAATGAAAATTAACTTACATTCATAAAAAATGCCTTATTTCAGGCTGAAGATTTACGATACTCAGTGCCGTGGGCATCAAAATCCTCAGGAGTATCCAAATCTATGTATATAATTATTCAAAGATGTCAGAAACCACTAAGATTATTTGTCACTGGATTTGTTCCTACATATTCGTTAGTTTACTATGCCAGTGTAAGTAAACAAATAAAAATGGTTAAAGTTAAAAATCATATACTTAATTCACTAAATATTTTAACGAATTTCTGTATTTTAAATAAAATATGATTAAATTATTTTATATATTCTTTTTTTTAGTTTCTGTCCTCTACCTTCTCTTATTTCTTGTATATAAAGGCAATATTAAAATTGTGAAACAGAATTTATCAAATAAAAATTCCTCCGTGATAAAAAAAAGCGATATAAACAGCTACCTGGAGAATGTGAAAACAGTGGAAATAATATTACATTAGCATGAAAATGTGAAATTTATGGAAATAGAACAAACAAAGATTGTTGAGTAAAATGTTTGAAAAATTATTGCTGAATCATATAGTATTACAAACCGAAAACTCATTAAAATCTACGTACCGATGCTTTTTACATAATTTGTTTCGAATTTTCTACTGTCTAGGATATACCAAACATACGAATTAATATTTTCTTCAAAATACTTCACAGGCCATGAAAATTAGCACTAACTTTGAATTGTACTTTTGAATACCTATGTTATTGGCAAGGTGCATTTTAAGTAATAAATAAAACAGTTAGTTGATCAACTCATAATTGCTACTCAATCTGCAACAATTCCACAAAAAATGACGAACCCTGTAGTATATATCAGTATTGAGGAAATTAATATTCTATATGAAAGTTCTGCACCCAGCAATTAAAATAAGCTTTATCGAAACCAAACTTATAAGGTATGTATCCCGGGTGTCCCTCGCCAATTTTAACGAGCTTGAAATATGTTGTAGTCAACTAAAAAAGAAGCGACACGTATTGAATTCATCTCCATAAAACCAATTTCAAAAGTTCGAAGGGGTAACCCGTCATCTACGTGCGACAAAAATAATGGAAAGTAAGACAACCTTCAAGCGAAAAGTCTAAAAAAAATATACGCTATGCAAGAGAACAAGAGTAAGTTTACGTGTTCTTGCATTTTTTCAAAAATCATAATGTAGTGTGTAACTACATCTAAAGACACGTTATCATAAATATGCATATACACAACCTGTTATTTTTATGAAACTGTGTAAACGGGGGTTTTGGGGTCGCTGAATCTAAATTTGATAACAGAATTTCAAAATTCAAAATTGCAGATCAAATATGGCTGATCAAAAGTTTGAAAAAATTTATTGAATTTTTATAAAAGTCAGTATCGTATAATTTTCGGGGTTGCTGTATCCTTATCTGAAATAAAAATGTCAAAAGTCAGAACGGCGGATCAATATTTTTTTAAACTTTAACCA
The DNA here is from genome assembly GCA_035041075.1 of Acraspis erinacei. NCBI lineage: Eukaryota > Metazoa > Arthropoda > Insecta > Hymenoptera > Cynipidae > Acraspis > Acraspis erinacei. Next base: position 92,122,271 of record JAWWLR010000034.1, on the reverse strand, counting down.
TTTATTTGTCCATCATCGTTGGAACAGAAAATTAATTTCTCATAATATTTTGGAACAATAATGATAATAATTGAAAGAGTGTTTTAAACATAACAATTTTTTATACCGTGAACATCGAATGATAGTAACATTTGTGTAGCTTTGTATTTCGTAATATGTTTTACAATAAGACTCTCCGAAACTAAAATGAACTGGATTTTCAAATAGTTTTTGTTTGTTATTAATTTACCCACTTTTGTAACAAGAGTATTTGAAAAAATGGGAAAAGTGCCGCACTAAAATTGTTTCAGATTCGAAAACTGTATACATCAAGAGGTTAAATATTCCTGTCGTTCCTATTCGTATGGTTTTCACCTTGATATGTTTTTTGCGAATTTGGATTCTCCTAAAAGAGGCCCACCCG
>JAWWLR010000034.1:92106671-92118204 GCA_035041075.1 Acraspis erinacei | reverse complement strand
TTATATTCTCGACAATTGTTTCTGTTGCACACTCTAGGCCTGACATAGTTCTCCTTGACTTCGAGAAGCAAACCATGCTCGTTATCTAATTTTCGGCACCAGCTGACGAAAACATCATAGCCAAGGATAATGATAAGAAAGGGAGGTATAGAGACCTTGTAAGGGAGTTGCGACGACTGTACCCGGAATATTCGGTTAAATTAATCGTCCTTACCTTCGAAGCTCTTGGATGTGCCAAGCTTTCACTGGTTAATATACTGAAAAGCGTCCCTGCCTGTGAACAATATGCGAAAACACTTGCGGGGAAAATGCAGAACGCAGTCGGCCTTGGGTCGCTCCCTGTTCTCAAGGTGCACGAGAATTTTGCCGGATCATCGTATTGGTTTCTTATCGATCCACCTCACGATCATAACACCAAATAAATTAAATTAATATATAGAAATTGATGAAGGGCTTTTCACATAGGATTCCAATTGCGTTCGTATGCAACACTTTCAAAATTAAACAAAAAACCATAATCAGCCTCCTCATTACCGAAGGGATTCATTATGGCTTTTTCTAAATTTTGAAAGCGTCGCATATGAGCACATTTGATTCCTATCTGGGAAGCCATTCTTAAATTGTATATTGTAATTACATTTATTTGGAGATATCAGCTTGGTGTGCAGCGATAAAAAGTGATGATGGTTTTCTTTTACTAAAAGACGGCAATGTCGCAATTCTATACAATTCTACTATTTTGTTGTTCTTGTGACTTTCGTAAAAATGAGTGGATCAATTCTATCTTTGGCACGCTTTTTTTAGATCCAAACAGAAAGGATGAGTTCATCAACCAGCCATTTTGAATAAAAATTGAAAAAGTTAGTCAAGAGAAGGAAAAATTTGCTTTTTGATTTTTGATTGTACAAAAAATAATGAAAAACCAAAATTCCCTTTTGTACTCAAACTACGGAAGATATGAAAAAATATAAAAGAACAAAAATGGTTGACATCAAAGAAGGCCTACATGTGTTTTAATGATCACTTCATGATAAAATGCTTAGTGTTGTTTTATTCGTGAAAAGTAACATTGAAAAAACAAATTTGGAAAAACGAGACATGTTGCAAAAAAATGATCTAACAAAATTTGTTTAACCGAAAGAAAATAGGAATTTGTGGAAAACGATTTGTGGAAAACGAAAAAGGTACGTAGCAAATTAATAGACGAAAGTTGTGCATCCAAAAAAGAGATACGAATTATTTATAATTCATTACATTCTCATCATTTATGATTAGGAAAATATTTTAATTTTTCAAAATGTAACACAACAACATTCAAATTTTGAACCAAGCGGCGCAAAATACGAAAAAACGTCTAAGAGAAATGATAGATTTTGAAAAGTCCTACAAAATTTCTGTAAAAGATTTTTCAATAGGGATTGTCACTTTGTTTTTATTTATCGATTGTAGTTTTTTTTAAACTATTTTAAGCCAGTTCATAAAATATACATTTACAAATGTATATCAAAAATCGAACGCGTAGCGCTAGTGCAGCGGTAAGAATTTGTACTTTAAAGGCTACAGAGCTTTGCGCAGGTTAATATTTAAATAATTTGATTAAGTAGAAAATTCATAACGTGAAGACCCATGATCGAGCACGAAGCGTAAGATTCCACAGACACGCTACGAAAATAAATACGACTCGGAAGGAGCGAGCGATATTTTGCCCCTCTATGCCCGCCCTATTTGAGAGTCTGGCGCACACTAGTTCGACCTGCCATGAATTCGACGTGCGCGTGGCAGTAGCAGGCCCGGGTGCGTTCTCACGCATTGCCCCCAAAATTTAAACTTAGCTGACTCCTGAGCCTCTCCTATCTTTGGAGTTCAAGTGTATATTGTATATGTATGTTGATGCGCTGATAAAACTTGAAAAAATAAGGTTATATTTCCAAGCATTAACATAAAGCGGAAGACCGTTCCTTACTAGCACTAGCCGCGTTGGCTCCGCCTTCTTTCACGGTCAGTGGACTCGAATTGGGGTATGAGTACATTTTGCGTTTATTAATATACTATTTACAAGTGTGTAGAAAATTTCAGTTGGTACGTGAAATGTTTTTCCGTGTTCTTTAAATTGAAAAAATTCTTATTTGTCGAAAGTTTAAAAGGCTATTTACATAAATAATAGATATATTATATTATTATATTCACCACTAGAGTTCAGGATAACGGCCAAGCATAACTGCAGAGTACAAAAAATCTTCATCTTTTCAATTGAACAACGGAATGTAGCAGTCTAACTGATGAATATTTTATTGCTTCATTGACTTGTACAATCTATACCGTAATTGTTATCTTTTGTATTAAAGACGTCAACTTTGTCCTTCTGAGATATTTACATTTGGTATCACCTTCTGTGTAATAATTTATCTTGAAGCTTTAAATCTTTGGGAATTCAAAGAGTTGTAGAAACCAGACTTAAAAATTTTTCTTCAGATTTTCATTGATTTCACGATATTTTACGAAAAATTTTTTCCCTTATTTGAAATTATTTTCTTCTTTTTGAAGATATATTCGGTTTAAAAAATTGCCTTCAATAAATGTTTTTTTCTTTGTTTAATTCAAGATGAATATATTTCTGACTGCCGTAATCGCCTTAGACACTGTACCATGAAGAGGACTTCATCATTTTAGAAATCTAATGTATATATAGATATACAATATAATTATGCTGCTATCGAATTTGAACCTAAATCCTATTTATACACTGAAAGACATTTTATATCAATAATTGCTGTTTCAATATTAATAATTGACATAGTCGATTACGATATGACGCTTACAATTAGAATATGAAAACTGAATATCTAGTGAACGAATTGGTATATTCGATTGCAAAGATTGATATTTTATGTATTAAAACGCAGAATAATAAAAATTTATAATGATATTATCAAATAATACAAAAGCAATTATAGGAATTAATAGATTAACGTAGGAGAAAGGCACCCAAGGTGGACACCCTGGGTTTTTTTTGTATCAAGTGGTAGCAAGTTGCACTTCATGTCGGTATTGCAGTTTGGGAATACCCAGTTTTTGTTCGTGTAATGGAGTAGCAAGTCGTGGTTGTTTGACCGCTGCACGACACGGCACGAGAAAGTTGCTTCGAAAGTTTTGAAGACACTTTGGATAACTAGGATCAAATGAACGAAAACAGTGTTTCAGAGAAGGTAAATACCCTCTTAGCTTTGCTTACGTACCAAACAAACATATTCTAAAGAGATTTGCATGATATTGTGAGTAGATAATTTTTTTCGATTTTTCCAAGAAAAATGCGTTCTGACCCTAATGTGGACACTTTTTGATCCCCAAGGTGGACACTTGCATTTTGTATGAAAATTTGTGTACAAATATCAATTTATTTTTAGCAATGTTGAAAGAGAAATAGACACAGGTGTGTGACTCACACAGTGTTTACAGTCACAAATAAAGTGAGTGTAGTGCCGTAGCTACAGTCAGCGGGGCCCCTGAATGAAAAATGCTATCTACTTCCTCCGAAATGCAGGAATATATGTTTCAAAACTTTAATTTTTCCAGGATGTCATCGTACAAACGCAAAACTGAATTTTCAAATTTTGACTTTGCCACATTGGCAAATGCCGTACTGGCTGTAAAAAAAAGAAAATTTGGCACTTTCAACAACAGAAACACGGTTTGGAATAACCAGGAATAATTTGAGAAGATAGCTTATCAAATTGGACACAGAAAAAAGTATTGATTTTTCCACGGTTTATAAAGAAAAATTGATTCTTTAATGGCAACAAAAAGTTTCATACAAAGGCCTTTCAGTAGAAAGGATGGTGCGTTATTGATTTTTCTGATTTAGTTCAATAATGAATCACAATGTGATATTTTTTACAGGTTTTCACACCCGAGCAAGAAACCGCTCTCGTACAATATATTAAAAAGTGCACTGATTTTTATTATGGATGGACAATCAAGGACTTAAAAAAATTAGCGTATCAATTCGCATTGAAACTTAAAGTTGAATGTCCACCAAAATGGCACGATAATCACTCGGCTGGTAAAAAGTGGTACCAGAAATTCATGAATCGTCATAAAGAACTGAGCTTGAGATTACCAGAGCACACATCATTACATCGAGTGAAAGGATTTTGCAAAGAAAATGTTAAAAAATTCTTTGGTAATTTTTTTTATTGATCAATATGATACAGACCAACATTGTTGCAATAATCATATTTTTTTTAGATCAGCTGAATGACATGCTCCAGATTAAATTTGACGCCTTTCGTATATGCAATATGGACGAAACAGAGTTTCCAACGGTACCCACTAGAACTGATAAGATCATTACAACAAAAGGAACAAGAAGAGTTGGCCAAGTGGCAATTGCAGAAAGAAGCACTTCGGCCAGCATGGCCTTAACTGTTAATGCTGCGGGACATTCAATTCCACCCATGTTTCAATTTCCCTACAAGAAAATGCAATCGTATTTTATGGACAATGCTACACTATGATCAATTGGATTTGCAAATGGTGGATGGATGACACAAGAAATTTTCGTTAAATACATGGAACATTTTATTCAACACACACAGTCTACACTGGACAACCCGACACTCTTACTTCTTGATAATCACACGTCACGTATGTCTATTGAAGCACTGGACTTGGCTGCTGCAAATTGTGTGCATATGCTAACTTTTCCACTGCATTGTTCTCATCGAATGCAACCGGTCGATGTAAGCGTATTTTTTCCTGTCAAAAACATTTACAAGTCTATGGTTGCAGCATTGCATCAGAATAATGTTAATAAGTCTTTCGAAATTCGTCACATTGTTGGAGTTGTCAAAGATGTTCTTGATGTTGCTCTTTTACCAAAAACTATAAAATCTGGATTTCAAGCTACCGGGATTTACCATTTTAATCACCATATTTTCACTGAAAGCGATTTTATTGCCGCACAACTCAGTAGGGAAGCTGAAAGCGTGGGAATGGCTGATGCAGATGACCACCTCATTGATTTTGTCTCAGAAGAGCCTTCAACATCTTCTTCTATGCCTACTTCTCTATCAACTTCTGTGCCTACTTCTGATAGAACATCCGTTCCAGCTGATAAAGAAATTTTCTCATCAGAGCCTTCCACTTCTACTTCAGTGCCTGCTCCAAATTTATGTGAAGTAATATCAAAAGTTGGTCCGTTGCAGAAAACAGCAGGAACGAAAAAAAGCAATAGAGGACGAAAGCCAATGACAAGTTGCATCCTTACGTCACCAGAAAATATTGCAGGTTTGAAAGATAAAAAACGCAAGCGCGAAAAACATGATCCGAAGTTGCCGGCTGGAAAAGCTATGAAAAAGGCAGCAAAAAATTCAAAGCAACCATTGCCGTCTGAACCAACGCGAAAATCTTTGACAAACTCAAAACCACTAGCTAAAGAAGCATCTTCGGATGAAGATGTCGATTTTTGTATAATTTGTTTATAAAATATGCCTTCCACGCTTACGAAATTCAATTCTCTTGCGTGCGACATATGTAAGAGGGAGGTGCACTTGAAATGTGTTACAATGCGCGGCTCTCGGTACACTTGTCCTCAGTGTGACTCCAATGATTCAAATTAAAACCTTTTTTTCATAAGCATTCGATGTAATCCCTAATAAAAAACATTAATGTTTGAAAAAAATTAGAAAAAAAAGTTCTAGGATTATTTTTCTAACTTTTCGTGTGGATTTCTTAAAGGTGTCCACCTTGCGGACCTTTTTCAAAGTCATCATTTTTAAAAATTTTCAAAATCAATTATTATTTTGGTTATATTGATGACATCAAAATTTTGTTTCATGCAAAAGTTAGGTAATGAGTTAAGCTTTCGGGAAATGTTTAATTTTACAAGATATGTAATTTTTTTGGATTCTATGATTCTTTAAATGATTAGTGTCCATCTTGGGGGCCTCTCCCCTACATAAATTAATAAAAATATTCTACCAATTAATATGTTTAATGAGAAAGTGCACAGAAATAAGAGATATTTTTATTTTCCGTGATAGACGCAAACATAAATTGTAATCTTCAGTTGAGAAAATTGCAAATCACTACATCAAAAAAATCCGAATAGACCCGATAAACTCCCGAGGTTAGCCGTATCCGCCGATTTTACCTCATCGCCGAGCGCTTTCGAAATGAACCGGAGAGCTTCGTGTTTCCCGCTAACCTTGTCAAACTTCATGTATATACTCTTCTTTTCCACTCTTTTGTTTTCAAGGAATTTACAGAATAACAACTTAGAAATTATAAAACAAATTATAAAAACTATTAGTTCAAAGTTTCGAGGTTCTATCAAGGATTTTACCACTCGGGTTTTAAGCATTAGATTACAGAACATTCCTAAAGATTTTAAATGTTTCAATATATTTTAAAGTATTGAAAATATTTAAAAGGATTTTGAACGTTTTCTAAAGATTTAAATATTTCACAAGATTTAAAGGATTTAAAAAAGGGTAGATTACACCAGATTTCAAAGTTTGTAAAACATTTCGAAGATTAGAATAAAGGTTATAGTAAACCATATTTCTAAGATTTCAACAGATTTTGCACAGATTAAAAACAGTTTAATGATTAAAAATGAGTACACAAGATTTCAGAATAAAAAAGATTTCATAAATATTTCAAAGACGTTAAACTATCAAATCAGCTTTTAACAAATTTCAGATTTCCAATATTGCACAGACGTCGCCATTGTATGTTGACAATCCAATTTGTTCTTTGGTTGGCATGGGATTATGGGTAAGAGCTCTTGTTCTCAATGCAATTTGTTTATCTAGAGGAAAAACGTATATTCGGAGTTCGAATGCCCGATTCGGATTGTTGTGGGGAATAAGTCGAATAAATGCAAGATCTTCAAAACTAAATCGAAGCACGTTGGGAAACATTGGTCTGAGAGTAGGAGACCTCGACCTGTCATGAAGAGGTGATTCGGAAAAAGTGAAAGACGTCTCTGGGCAAGGTCTGCTATGAGAAGAAGAAGAGGAAGAAGAAGAGGCGCACAGCGATCAAAACCAGGATCTACACAGTTCATGTCAGAGTACTTTCACACTGCCAAAGTTAATTTTCGTCAAATCTATATTTCTTGCTGTGTTTTTTAAAAGTTATGAATTTCTACCTTAAGAATGTATAAATGATACATTCATATCATTCAGGTCATGAGGAGTCAAATGAATTTTTAGCGACAAAAAAAATTCAGCGTAAAAACTTGTTATGGATGTTGAAATACATCATCGCATAGTCATCGCATCATCAACAAGAAGTCATTGGAAAGATATTTTCAGTTGATTCATTTATAATCTTACATTACTTTTCCTCATATTTTATATGAGAGCATAAATTTCAACTACTAATCATTAAAAATTACTAGAAATGACACTTGTTCATGAATTTGCATACAATATCACTATAATTTTTTCTCCTAATTCAATAGATGAAAATTTACTTCCACGTAGTAATTATACTAATTCAAGACACAGTCGATATCATTTCTTAATCTTTAAGTAAGTAGAATGATTCAAATGTAAAATGTGTATTTTATTATTTAACAAATAATATTCTTTAGCCGCACCGAAAATTATTATTTATATATTTAATTTAATTATTATATTACCGATTATTATTTACAGTTGTTTTAAGACAAGGGTTCGTCTTAGCCGAATATGAGTTATGAGGGATCGCTCTAGAAATTTCGGAGAAAAAGTTATATGGACTTTTTTATTGTTGGAACTGATAATAGATAATCATTTTGTAATATAATTTTTAACTTCGATCCTGTCATTTAATTACTGGAATAAGAAAATTATTTGATAATCCTCGATGAGCCAACCTTTGTCTCCGTCATATTTGTACACTGTCGAATATGCGCTAATCTTAAACAGAAATGAGGATTGTTACTTAATAATCCAGAGCCTACAGGTATGTACCTGGTATGAAACAGCGAAATAGAGTTTCCTGCAATCTAAGTGTCGATTATGAATCCGCGAGATGAATAAGGCATTTCCAGGGCCAGTATTATTATATCCACTGCAAGGGTCTTGAGCGAGATGAAATTTGATCTCAAATACTCAAGTTCAAGATGTTTTGTTTTCACCCCTACGCCGCCTCACTCAGAATATAAAAATTCTTTCTCACTCTTACAGCTGAGTAGAGGTTCGTGGTAATGTAAACGAGACATGTGCAAAATGAGTATTTGCGGCCGAATTTCCTCTCGCTGAAGAGCCTTGATCTATTACAACATAACACATATCAAGCAGTGACGAGGGTCCGAGACCCAAACTAATATATTCCACCCAACGTTGGTCACAAGGGCAAAGACTATGACTTATTTCCATAAACCTATACATGACTACAAATTATCTATCATCATAAGTACAGATAATAAGTGAACGCGATTTCGTCATTAAACATTATCTCTGTCTTGCAAGAACTCCTAGATTAAAAAATTAATACGAATTCCGACGACATGCGATTAAAGTTTGTCACAAGGACGATCGCGGGATTTTGCCGGGAGCATGTGCTTATCTGAAAAAGTGAACCGGCTTCCATCGAGGTCGCTTTACAATTTCAGCTGTAACCAAGCCTCACGACAGCGAGATAGAGGGTTGTAGTTTTTGACGGACTTAATACGATGATCCGTCGAAATTTTTATGCATCCTGAGGACACGGAGCGATCTCAGGAAGACCGCCTCCAGAAGCGCCGCTGATGTTCAATTTATCCTCCAAAATTATGTGGAATAAACCATGTATCCTCTTTTCGAGGAGCTGTTCACGGAATTCAAGTTCGAGAGTTAGGCAGCGTCCTCCGCTGCTTTGTACAGAAACTCCCTTGTGCCCACTTCTTCGCGGTTGGTGACCATTTCAAGAAGAGGGTCTTGTTCATTTGCGGCAACATTTGTTTTAGCGAGACTCTCAGAAAGGAAGAATCAATGTGTATGCTTTTTTTCATGTGCATAACCTTTTGTGAACCGATATCATGGAATTTGAGCTTGTCCTTCATCCATGGATCCAGGCCACATGAATATAATACTAACGGAAAAGGGAGCATGCTCGTTGCAGATACCTTGTTCCTGGCCGAAAGTTCTAAATACTTAATCTACCAGATTAGACGTTTGTATCGGCTTCGGAGAGTATCCTCTATGAATGCCACGTGCGGAATGCGGCTTTGCAGCAGCCAAGTTATGTACGGATCTCTGCAATGCCATGATATCGTATAGAACTTCTGTCGACGACTTCGGGGTCTCCTGTGATGCCATTAAGTTTTCCTCGCTTCAAATAAAGATTAGATCAATTTTCTTACCTAAATTTTATTACAATCTCCTGAGTATATTTTTCGACAATCCATGGAGCCAGATATAGTTGCAAATTATTTTTAGTATATATAAATTCGAATAGACCTTAGCACATTTTTATAACCTAAATTATATTCCAATCTCCTGAGTTTATTTTTCGAAAATTTGTAGATCCAGATGCAGCTGCCATTTCTTTTTCTATATATGTTAAGATCATCCATGTAAAATACATAAGTGACCTTGTTCTTTTGATTTCCAAGTTTGTTGCAGAACTACCCCTCGGAATGGTGAAGTGCGAGAGATATTAGAAATTCTTTAAGATAAAAGAAGAGTGGGCTCATGGTTTCTTTTAGTATCAGATAGTACCCATATTCTGTCAACAAGATGCTTACTGGCGGTAAGCCAATAAAGGGCAGTCAAATCTTCGCATTCAAGCTTGCCATAAATCTTCCTCGTTAAGGAACCATGCTGATATCGTAGCACTTCAGCAGTCTTGATTGGTTACCCTAATTTTAGTGTAGCCGGCATTATTGTCCGATCAATTGTCCGGAGCCCTACGCGTTCGATTGTTTAGAGCCGCACTTAGTACACTATTTTTGGCGTTATCATTTCTTTTCTCGAAAATCTAGGGAAAGGGTTCTTCCATACTTGTAAAGCCTCACAACAAAGGATAAGGCTGTATACTCTGAGAAGTCGCCCGGTCTACCACAGTCACTGTTCGAAACAACTCACCAAAGCGCTATTCAGCTTTCGGCACGGTTTTGACGCCCCCGCTTGGGCGTTAATTCCTTCGGAACCGCCCCTGGATAATTGTCCGCGATTGCTTACAAATTAGTTTAACCATATTCAGCAGAAGCCTTCGGTAAAGGGAGCCTCTATACACAACCAGAGAACGCTTTCGGTTGCTTTGTCATAGTGCCTTGGGCCTTAACCTGACTGAGGGAAGGCATCATGTATTTAGAAAAATTATAATTGATACTTAAAATGCAGGAAAATCTATTTCACTGTTTTATAATATGTAAATAAGCTATCAATTTGTAAGAAACAAACTTCATTTCTGTTTAATATTTGGGCTAGAACAGTACACAAGAGCTACTAAATGAGAATCAGTATATTGAAAGAGCAGTGTAAGGTACAGCGAATGGTCTAAAAGTGTAATAATTGTTATTTCGATTCATAAGTATCGCTAGATGACTTAACTCATACGTTTTTGAGGTCGCTGAACTCGAAGACGGGTTCAGTTTGCTGCCATCAGGCCAGGATCAAGGTCAAGTAAAGGTTAAAATGAGAAAAAAACATTGAATCGGCGTGAACTACGACATTAAGACGTTTTTGGAATCGCTGAATCATCCGAATCCGGGGTTAGTTCAACCCCATACGTTCGATTCCATTGTTTTATCCATTTTGACATTAGGATGACCTTCATCTCGAGCTGATGGGTTGAAAATGATTTCAGATTCGGTTTCAGCTACCCCAAAAAGTCTGAGAATATAGGTTTTCTCATATCCAGTGGTTTTATTAATTTTGACCTTTACTTGACCTTTATACTGACCTGATGAGGTCAAGCTGGACCGGATTCGGAATCAGCGACCCTAAAAGCAGCTGAAAGCTAAGGTTTTTTTATCCAATTTTTTCCTCCCATCCAATAGTTTTCTCCTACCTAATGGTTTTCTTCAGTTGTTTGACCTTCAACTGACCTTTATCCTGACATGGTGGGATAAAATTGATCCTGGACGGATTGAGTGGCCTCAAAAACTGACGGGAATGGTAGCTTAGCCCGGGTTGCAGAAAATGTTTTTTTGGGTGCTACATGATGGAAAATTATCAAGAGCAATTAAAATGATCGCGAAATTTGAAGCCGTAATAATTAAGCTAATTGAGCATTATAAAATTAAGCGAAACTTGAAACGCTTTTATATTCGCTCTGTTTTATATTCTCCCACGTTTATAAACTTGCTATAGCACTCATTAATATCCGCTCGGCATCCATTACCTCACAGTACAATGTGATAAGCAAGACCATACACGCGCAGTGCGGTAATTTTTCCTCCGCTGAGAGGCAGTGGCATTATTCCCTCCCAGGAGGATACAAGTGAATGTTTAAGTGCACTGACGGCGGGTATAATCACGGTTTCAGAGTACTATATCTGTGACTGCGTATTTGGAAAATAGTATTTGAATTAAAGTAATAACTTTAGTTGCGGATG
>JAWWLR010000034.1:92077405-92093997 GCA_035041075.1 Acraspis erinacei | reverse complement strand
GCAGGTTCTCCCGACATCCTGCTACGCCTTTCTTTGAGCCGCGTTGTTCATACATTTCTTGCCACACAGGTCCAATTTCCCGAACAATCCTATAATTTAGGATAGCTGTAAATATCTTATACAGTGTGTTCAGACAAGTGATTGGCCTGTAATTCTTTGGGTCTGCTACGTTTCCTACTTTCGGCAGTGGTACTGTGCGCCCTTCCAACAACCACTCCGGAATTGGCTCTTCCGACTTAAACTATGAGGTGAAAATACGGGCCAGGTGCTGATGGTTTGAAGGAAACTTCTTCCACCAGATGCTCTTGATCCCATCTGGTACCGGAAGAGAATAGTTCTGCATAACTCTCAATAATTTTTTCACCTCATCGGTAGTGATGGTTGAGCTTTCTTCATCAGTTGTTGTTCTGAGGGCATCACATAGCTCTTTAAAAATGTTCTCTGAGTCTTCGTCTACTTTGCGTTACACTTCGTAGACATCTCTCCAAAAGAGGTCGACCGCCTCTGGTTTGGGGGGATGGTCAGCAGTAACTGGAGGGTCATGGATGATTCGAGATGGGACACAGAGAAACTGTTGGTTTCCTCTCACGCATCTCTCTCTGCTCTCGGCTTCTCTACCCTCAGATAGTATGCGCATACTCTCAACAATATTCTGCCTGATTGTCAGCACCTTTCACTTGTTAGGAGCGTGATACCGGATCCAGAGTTGGTGATCGAACTTTCGAACCTTGGCGGTAAAATTCCTGCAAGATTTTGTATAATCAATCAAATACTGAAAGCGGAATGCGTACGGTCTTGCCCAGCATATCTTTATGGCGAGTTGATGCATTCGTCTTTTGGTCTTATGATCAACCGTTAGTTTTGTTTTACGGCTCTCATCGGCCAAAGCTCTAGCTGCAGTATAGACACTAAAATTGATAGTCCAGAGGTCGGATTCTTCGGAAAATTGCCTACGAGGCTCTTTATCCATTTCAGCCAGATCTTTAAGCTTGAAAGAAACCTGGATCTTTCTCCGGGGCATGAAGCATCGCTCGTCCTCTATCGGTCACCTCTGTTTCTCTGCTTCCAACTTGTTCTGGCTCTGGTATAGTAGGCGCTCCGCTTAAATAGTCCCTTTTTGCAGTACTTTAGCATGGTGTCATAGACGTTGATGCAAAAAGTTCAATAGCTTTGTGTGTTTCTTGAACCACAGAGCATATAGTCGTAGCATGTATTTCTCTCGTTCAGGGGTTACACTCGCATCGTAGCATTCTAGAAAGGCCTGATTTTGCTGCTCCGTCACAATGGACTTAGAGTGCTTTATTACCATCTCTTCAACTCTTACGGCATTATGCTTAATATCGCTCCTCTAAACGCTCCTAGGGAAATAGAGTTAATGATCGAGAATAGGAAGTGCCGCATGTACTAGAACTTTATATTCTCGATAATTGTTTCTGTTGCAAATTTGAGGCCTGACATAGTTCTCCTTGACATCGAGAAGCCAACCATCTCCGTTATCGATTTTTTGGCACCAGCTGACAAAGCCAACCTAGCCAAGGAGAATGAAAAGAAGAGAGGTATAGAGACATAGTAGGATTGTATATCCTTTGTTACATCCAAAAATTTGACAATTTCGATCTAAGGCCTAAAACTGGAAGCAACCTACCTTATCCTACACGAAACAGTGTAGTGCTATAAACGTAGAACTATATAAACCCCGATTCTTCTCTATATCTTTGCCTTTAGTTTCAAGCAGTTATACTCTTTCACGAATTGATCACTCGTGGATGGAAATCCTTAATAAGAATGATTATTTTCAACTTCATTTGATTTTAACGACAACAGAAAGTTAAAAATTACAGCTTCAATGAATAGAAACAACCGACATATTCCTATTCGTTATTAAACGAATTAAGTGTGTCTAACCTTCACTGCCTCTTTCTACTCAACAAAGACAGTGGGTCGCTAAGTGATACGTACGCGTTTCAGACAGACTTACACTTTAGAAACGCGTTTAATAAATTCCTGATTAATGAAGATGCAGTAAGGCATCCTAGTTACTAATACAAGTTACCAAAACATATTATAAAAAATTGATAGGTAATTGGTAGCGAAATAACTCCTCGAGAAAACACATAGAGGATTAGTTGCGACGGTCTAATCTTTGTCGCTTTTTCTAGTGTACGATGAGTGCAACTGTCTCTTAGTAGTCTAAGAGCGATTATAGTCAGACCCTTCGCTCACAAAGTAATGAATATTTGAGTCTATTAGACATAATTATCATCTTGTCTCTTAGAGAAAAGAAAACTTTCAAAAACCTTCAAAATTTTATTTAATTTAAAACATGTTATTGCTAGTATTAAGTGCATTAATAATACCGTTTTACGTTGTGAAACTCAGATAATTTCGGGACTATAAATAGAATTTAGGTTAAGATTTCGTCAAATCTGATAAAAACACAGTTTTATTGTAATTTTATGTACATTAGATTTCTAAAATGATTCAGTCTTCTTCGTGGTACTGTGGCTAAGATGATTTAGAGACTCATAAATATATTATTCTTGATGTAAAGAAAGCATTTCAGTTAGATTTAACTCAAAGCCAATAGGTTCTTTAATCGCATGGACATACTTTTAAATTCCTTTGAAATAATTGAATCGTAAGGAATTCTTTCAGGCATTAGGAATATTCATTATTTAGATTTAAAATATTCAGTCAATAGAATATACATTAGTTAGATTCTTAAATTACATTATTAAATTGAAAAAATGAGGTTTGTCTAAACACTCCTCTTATGCTTGGCCGTTATCCTGAATAATTCTATTGGTGAATATAATAATATAATGTATCTATTATTCATGTGAATATTCTCATAAAAGTTCCCTATTGAAAAACGCAGTATTTTCTAAAAATATTTGAGTTTTCGATGTCGTGCATACTACGTTCGATAAATAAAACCACAATTCCTGCTTCGCTTTGACAAAATCTTAATTTTGTGGTGTCAAATTTGGGACAATTTCAATACTATCTTATTTATTAATGATGAGAATGTAATAAATCATAAAAAAATGTGTACTTCTTTTTTGGGTGAACGAATTTGTAGCTTTTCTCGGGAAAAAGTTTTTGTTAGGTCATCTTGTTCTTAACTTGTGTTGTTTTTCTAAAACTTTATTTTATATTTTCATTTTTACTTTTCACAAGTTAATCAAAACTAAGCGTCCTAACAAGAAGCGATTCGTATCAAATTTGTAGAAATTTTTTGGCCTCACAATTTTTGCTGCGACTTTTCTTCATAATGTACATTTTTTCGCTTAAAATTTTCATTTATGATTGAGATTTTAAATCTTATAAATACTATATCTCTAAAAATTTAATTTTATGGAAAAAGTCATCAGAATAAACTGTTTAGTTTTCTGAGTAATACAAAAAGCCGTGTATATAATTTTTAAATCTAAAACTGTCATGGCCGGGCAGGCAGACACACCCCATCGTAATAATTTGATTTTCGGATTAAGGGGGTATCGAAACGTGGAGATCTGTTGAAAAACTGTGGTATCAAATTGCGGACAATTCTAATATCTGCTCAATCGTAAATGAGGAAGATGTAATAATAACGAATATTATTAATAGTTATTATGGTAAATAAAATTAAACAAATACTGACTAAAACATCAGAAAGCAAACTTCGTATTAAATAAAATTTTATGTAAAATGATGAATGAGAGCATATAAATTAGAAATTTTTGGTTTTAATAGCTAACGCTGCACTTAATTGAGAGCAGAGATGTCTTTCTGAGTTTACATTTACAGCCCATATTCTCAACAGTGCCTCGATCTAACTTGTAGGGGAATTACTTTGCTGGGAATGGAGTTCCCCCACCACTGGCATGCTCTCGAGCGATCTGGAATTTCGGAAGCCCTTCCTTAATTAACAGTGCCGCGCTGGCATTAAGGTAGTTAGTTTTCTTGCCAAATGTGAGATATCTGAAAAAAAATGTTTTTTCTATGACCATGTTTAACCATGTTTTTCTCAAATCATTATTTCTGGCCGTGGCTGTTACCCGATGTTTAAAAATTGATTCCATTTTAATAAATGACGGCTTATTGTTTTCGGGAAAACATTCACTACAGCTCTACCGGTTTCAATTCTGAAAATAACTAAACAATTTCAAAATATAATTATTTGTTTAAAAAACGTTTTCTTGAAAAAAATTTTCTAACGATTTCAGAAATAGAAAAATGTACTTCCCAAATTGGAAATTCAGAGAACCTTTTTCCGGAAAAATAGGCCGTTATTTATCAAAATACAATCATTTTTTCAAAAATTGGTAAGAAGAGTCTGTCAGAAAAAAATTAGATTGCAAAAAACAAGGTTAATGTTAATATTTTTTGTGAATTTTAACATTTTTCATTCAAGTAATGTTCAGGAGTAAAAGTGTAAATTCGTAAATCCTTCGCACTGGATTCTTGTTAAAGTTAAATTCGAACTTTTGGAGAGTAATGGAAAACGCAGCAGCGGGCTTAAAGCCTGAAAACAGATTAGGATTATCGGTACTATCGAGAGCGAAATTATTGAGAAGCTGAACTGTACTTTTAAAATCAGATGACGGTTTTACTATAAACCTTGAAAGGGACTTACTACTTTGCCCTCTTCTAGTTGAATCCGAAAGAAAATTATATACCTCCTGCATAATTCCGAAAAAGTTACAAGCTATAACGCCACATTTTTCAGAACACCTTTGTGTTTGTCTTTCATGTTAGTACTGTTATTACAGCTGTAACTAAATTGTGCCGAAAATGCGCTCACATGCGGCACCAATTAAAAATGTTGCGCGACAAAACTCTTTGAATTATACCAGATTTTAAGCTGATATGCTGATAAACGCCATAACGAAAAAATTGTGCGCTACATTAGAAACCTGCATCTTATGTGGTTTGAAATGCGCTTCGATGCTCCACTTTTAAAAGGAAAAAAAAAATTAACCCCCTCCTTAACACTTCCAGCCAAACGTCCACCTCCACGATGATAAAACTAAATAAATTGAATTGATATGTGAAAATTGATAAAGGTCTTTATAAATATGAAAACTGTTTGGACTTCCATTCGTTGGGCCATTTTTAAGATATACAGAAAATTTTCATGGCGCATATGAGCGCATTTAAAACTCAATAAGAAAGTCCCTTCATCACTTGAGATTAAAATTTTTTGATGTTGTTGGTCATTAATCTGCAAAATGTTATGATCTCTATATATTGTGCAATTTTCAAGATATTGAATCTTAATTTAATCTTGGATATTGATTCTCCCAAGCATTTGCAGACGAATGAGTCCATATCGGCAATTTTGTATTTCATATCGCTGTCGAATAATTTCATATCTGCGTCAGGCTGCCCCCCCCCACATTTTATCTTTGTTACATAGCTAGTACAATATTTTTATTCATGGCGAATTTTCGCGCATTTGTATCGAAAGACAAATGTTATTTGTTTAAATAACTCTTCAAAAGTGCCCACTATTAGAATAAAAAATGATGAAATATTCCATCGCGAGCCAATTCTTTCCCTACAATATGTGTAAAATGTAGCATGGACGTTTATTGATCCAGCGACAAACATGATTTGAAATAATAGTGATTGTACTTTTATTCCGATCACTGCAACTAACACTGTTCTCTAAATATACTGATTCAAAGTAAAGAGCCTTTATCTACTGTTCTATCGCAAATTTCAATAAAAAATGAAGTATGTACCTGTTATTAAAGAGGGAAATAGACTTTCCCGCATTTTAAGTTTCAATTCTAAATTCAAAAAAATGCATGAGGCCTTCCCTGGGCCAGCGGAGGCCGAAGTTAATTCGACAAAGCAAAAGAAAGCGTCCAAGGGTTGCGTACAGTCCACAAGGGTGGACGAACCCTTTCCTTAGATCTTTGATGGAAACAAAAATTATAACACCAAACATAGTTGTAGTAAGTGCGGATGAAAAAAATCGAACGCGTAGGGTTACCGAGAATTGGTCGGACCACAATGCCGTCTACCTTAGACATGGGGTAGCCAATCAGGACTGCTAGAGTGACACGCGCAAATTGCAGATACGTTATCATACACTTAACAAGTCAAAGCTATAAATAGTCAGTCAGAATATTGTAGACAGAATATAGGTGCTTTCCGACGATAGGAGAAGTATAAAACCGTATTACACTGTCATCTTTCATAGAGGTTTCTTTCAGGGCGTACCTGGGCATCCAAACCTCGCAATGTGGCACATTTGGTATTTCGAACTCTCGGCGAGGAATAAAGTATTTGCAACGAACGTACTCTCCATTCCGGTATTTCTGTATTTATTAGGAGCGGTTCCATCGATAAAGGATCCTAATTAAGAAAGCATAGGAGAAACACCTGTGGGAACAGATCCTTGAAAAGTTGATGCACGGCATCTTCAAAATAATTGTGGAGGATCAGGCTATGTCGTATGATTTAAAGTTTGCTATCTCTAAATCACCCGATTGCAATTCTAGTACAGCACGTATCATTTTGGCATGTTAAGACGGTTTGATTTCCCCTTTAGCATACCTTCGCCTGATTTTGAGCCAAAAGATTCCCGATGAAAGGTACAGAGTGTGTCATGCACGCCCCGAGCATCAATAATACTTACCAACTCATGCAGTTGACCAACTCACGCGGGAACGGCCTACATCAAAAGGCACAATGCGAAACAAAGAGTGGTTTATTACCATTGCGTTCACTCGTATGCAATTAACATTCATACCGCTCCGCAAATGCTCCTGGGGAAACATAGGCAATGGTTGAATATTAGAAGTGTCACATATACTGGAACTTGATATTCTCGATAATTTTTTCTGTTGCCCACTCGATGCCTTATATAATTTTGCTTGACTTCGATAAATGAACTATGTTCGCAATCGAATTTTTGACTCCATCTGACAAAAACATCATAGCCAAGGAGACTGTCCGCGTCATCGGCGCTTCTGTAGGCTCCAAAATAATGCTGTTTAGTAGCCTAAAAAGCATCCCTGCGTATCAACAAAGTGCTAATAGACTTGAGTGGAAATGCAGAAGGCGCTCGTCCTGGGGTCGCTTCTTGTCCTCAGGGTGCATAAGGATCACCGTATTGAGTGCGTCCTTATAAAAAACTTTTAATAATACATCTGCACATACATGTAAGGGCATAGAAAACATAAGCGCCAGGAGTGCATAGAAATGGTATTTAGACGTAGTCGTGCAACTTTAACGTTCGTTTTTGACCTTAAATCATTATTTTCGAAGATGCAATGCCTTTCCGTACATATCAATATCATAAATTAAGTTACCCGATCAATTTAAAGACTTGCGGAAAGAATGTTCAATTCAATTTTAAGATTGGTTTTACTCTGAAACAATACAGGAAAACAGTGTTTTCGAAATATTATTTTAAATTGATAATCCTGTAAAAATACTTCTTAATTATCCTTGTTTGGAAATTAATAGAAACACATGAAAACTCCAGTAGACCACTCTTCTGGCGAACACTGTTTAGCTACTCAAATCAGGAGCTTCTAACATGCATGCTTCACTCTCAATTCGTATAAATCTTATCAAATTTCAACGTCGTAATTTCTGACGTTACAGCAGACATATCTCGATGTAGAAAAATGTAACGCATTTTATGTAAGTAAAATGTAATTCATTATTTGCTGACAGGGTAGCCACTGTACGAATAAAATGTAATAAAATAAAATATCTTTTTGTAATTTCTAAAGATTAGTTGTTGAAATTTATTTTTTTTTTTGCAAAAAATATGAGTGAAATTAATTAAGAATGTAAATAAGTGAAATTACCTTTTCACTTTCAATGATTTATATCCTTTTTCAATACAAATGCAATTTTAAAAAATATTTGAATAAATAGGCTTCATATTTTGCAGGGTAAATTTAAAATATCTTTCCAATTACTTTTGCTCCTGATGCGATGACGCGTTTATACATTTATAAACAGTTTTGACGACGATCATTTTTTGTCGCAGAAATTTCGCTCGACTCACCATGATCTTGATGATACAAGTATGAATATATCATTTACATATATTACAGGTAGAAATGTATAACTTTTAAATAAATGAAAAAAAGTGCGAATCTGACGCTAATTTCAGGATACCACTTCCCTTCAAAAAATTAACTTTGGCATAGTGAAAGGTACCCTGACATGAGGTATTATTTCCTTTGGACTTGGGGAACGAAACGTAGCCTGCTGTCAATTGCTTTTATATTTCCGCAGCAAAGATATAAATTTCTATTTGTATATTAACTACCAAAATCGCAAAAGAGACACCAATTTTTTGCAGTGACTGAGAAAAAGTATAGGAGTGTTAGGAATGCAGTCCTTCATATACAATTGTGTAGATACTTTAAAAAATGCAATCCTGTATTTCTTGTTTCAGAATTAAGTTTGCAGTCCCAGCGTTTGCCTGATGATGGTCCTAGGCCTGGTTTTCATCGCCGTGGACGTTCTTCTTCTTCTTCATCTTCTTCTCGTAGCAGACCTGGTCCAGACACGAGTCACTCTATTACCACACCTCATTATTCTGCTAGTTCTCCGTCACCTACCGAATCACCTCTTCGTGACAGGTCGAGGTCTCCTACTCTCAGGAAAACTTTTCTCAGCGTACTTGGATTTAGTTTTGAAGATCTTGCATCTATCCGACTTATTCCCCGTAACAATCCCAATCGGTCATTCGAACTCCGAAGATACATTTTTCCTCCAGATAAACCAATTTCATTGCGAACAAGAGCCCAAGCACTTAATCCCATGCCCACTAAAGAACAAATTGTTTTATCAAAATCCAATGGCGATGTCTGTGCATTTTTGGAAAGAGACATAGGCAGACACACGAATCTTCGACCAATATTTACACATGCTTCTGGGCTCCCGGCCCGGGCGAAAATAAATATGAATAGCGGCGCGGTTAAGGAACTAACCCCAGAAGAAATCGCAGAATGCCCAGTAACCTATCACGGAAAAATCGTAAATCATTATGGAGTATTACGTGAGTGCAACACAATTCATCACATCATTAATCAATTTTAAAAAAGGCCCCGTCACTTGGATCCGGTGTTTGCGTTCCGTTTTTATGTTCGCCCAAACTTTAAGCTCATGCTTTTTAAATTTAATGTTCGAGAATAACTTTTTACACTTACAAATCTATTTTTCCACATTTCAAATATATTTTTTGTTTTAAATCTATCAAATTACATTAAATATCACAAATTTCATATCACTTGATATTGCTCCATTTCAAATAAGTTTGATTTCAAATTTTGCATGTTAAGAACACTTGCAAAATTTTTCAATTATGAGGCCATTCAGATTTTTTATGTTGTGGGGAACTGCATTTAACGCGAATACCGGTCCCAGACTTTCACGATAGGTGGAAGGGTACTGTAAGTACTTTCGGTTCCTGATCAAATTTATTTCTGAATAATTTAGAGCATTATTGTTGAAAGAGAAAATTTTAATTGTAAATGAGTTTTTAATGTTGGGGAACATTTTAACAAAATTATGTATGCCTTCAATAAGATATCTCGGACAATTTTAAATGCATGCATTTATTTGACGCTCGATCGAAGCGACTGCGGGAAGAATACAAGTTCACAGCCAACCTATATTCACATACTATCTTGTCCAACAACTACGCGAAAAAGAAAACTTTTTTCGTCCGAAGATAGTGAAAGATAGCACGAGTCAAAAACACGAAGACACATGACGGCATATTAAATCACACATTCACAACAGACTATCACTTTCTCTTATTTTGCAACGCTCATGTCAACGATTAAAAAATCACTGATTTTGTCCACAACTTTTAGTCGAAAAAAGTGGTATTTTTCGCATAGGTCTTGGACATGATTATATCATTAGTCACCTTTAATTAATTAAAATTTTTTTAAATTATTGTGTTTTATTAAATCGTATTTCATTTTTTTAGCAAAAACAATCGCCACAACCGCACTAATTCTATCTTTATATCCTCATTATTTAATATTTAGCAGGTACTAGAATTGTCCTAAATTTGATACCACAGTTTTTCAGTGGATCTCCACGTTTCCGAGACCCATGAATCCGGAAACCAATTTTTTACGATGGCGCCTGTTTCGTCTGTCCATCCAGCCGTCCGAAGCTATTCAAAGCTATTTATAATTCTCAGAAAGCCAAATCAATGAAATCAATCGAAAATCAAAATTTTCAGCCCAAGAACGCAAGATGAGAAAAAAAGTCACTAGAAGAAAAGAATTTATCTTAGAAAGTCCTTCCAGGTTATCACAAAAAAATTTTTTAACCAATTTGTTAACAATAATTTCTTGATAGTAGTTTTGGTTTTAATCATAAAAATGACATTAAAAATAAAAATGAAAGATGTGTGGCAAAACGACAAAAGTTACGAAAACGAATTGATATAAAAAGATATTCACCCAAAAAAGAGATAGAAATTTGTAATAATTTATTAAATTCACAGCATTTTTGAAAAAAGATTGCAGCTTTTTATTCATTTTCAGATGGTGCAGAAAATATGCATTTACAAATGTCTGGCAAAAATGGAGCGCGAGTCTCACAATGAAAATGTGTACCACAAAGCCTACAGTGTTTTGAGCACTTAATCTTTAACTATATTTAATTAAGTAGAAAATTCATAATATGAAGACGTATATACGAACTGCGATCTAAACGAAATATTTTTTATAAAGTTTCACTGAAGGATTCCAAATGCAAAGTATAAATATCCGAGTTTAAATGGCGAGATTCAACAGACGCGCACCGTAGGCGCGCTGAAACTTGCAAGCGAATTTTATTAACTAAGTAAATAATATTTAAATAAAGTTAATTACTAATTATTAAATAAGATAAAATTATAGGCACCCATGGAATTGGTACCAATAATTACAAACTCATTTACAACTTTTGATCTACCATAATATGAATGTGTACTTAACAAATAAACTTAATCCTGTATTTCTTGTTACAGAATTTAGAAATCAGTCCAGTGGTTTGACTCCTTCTCTTTCCAACACTCATTATTCTGCCAGTTCTTCAGCATCTGCCGAACCACCTCTTCGCGATAGGTTCATTTCTCTTACCCTCAGGGAAAATTTTCGACGTTTACTGGGATATAGATTTGATGAATTTCCCTTTATTCGACTTGCTCCCTGGACCAATCTGAACCGGATTTTCGAACTCCGAACATACCTTTTTCCTCCTGATAAACCAATTCGATTGAGAACAAGAACCCATGAACTCATTCCGGTGCCAAACGAACAACAAATTGTATTATCTTCGCCCAATGGCGACGTCTACAACATATTGGAAAAAACATACGATTCACATACGGTCTTTCGTGCAATATTTACACCTATATTTGGGATGGCAGAACGGGCGAAAATAAACATCAATAGCGGCGCGGTTGAAGAAATGAACGCAGAAGAAATCGCCGATTGTCCAGTATCCTCCAAGGGATCAATCACAAAGTTTTATAGAGTGTTTCGTGTGTGAGACACATCAGGCGTTATGTGCTAGGTCGTTATGCTTTCACCGCCTGTATGCGTGTATGTAACTTTTTAAAACCAATGCAGTTTGCAATGTAAAATTCTACAATCATTTGTATTCAAAATCTTAAAGTCTAAGTGCACTGTTCTAGGTTACCGAATATGACATTGCAGCGTAGATTTATAATTTTTAACCAGGAATATTTGAACTGTTCCATTAAAAAAAATTTTTAATTGAAACTTTTGCAGACTATCGGGCGGCAAAAGACCTCGGAATTGTTTTTCTCAATTAAAACGGCCATTTTCCTTTTGTTGGCGCTCCTTTGTCTCTAGAGAATACATTCTCATAACTTTCTTGGCGCTTCGCGCTCGATTCGAGTTTGTAAAGATGCCACATTTCTAATATTATGTTGAACACTGTTATTGTAAATGTATGTTTCAAGAACTTTTTAACTCGATGTGAATGTGCTTATTCAGACAGTGCAAAATAAAGCAAAAATTGTTTTCTTTATCATTATTGTATTTTAGTTACGAAGCGTTTTTACACGATAATAATTCAAGAATTTTCCCTTTCACCATTCATAAAATATGAGTGTCTATTATTAGCTGCCAAAGAATAATCAAATTTAAATCTGAAAACATATTTTTGGAACATAACGGCTTAAAAAAATAAGTATAAAAACTTTTAACTTGAAAAAAACTCCCGGTTCTCGCGTGACATACAATTGTAAAAATACGATCGTATTTCTTTAAAATCTCGTAAATCAAGCTGAAATCCGTGGCATGAACCTGTTAAATGACATTTCATAAATTTTACACGGCAAAGGAAAATCGTTTTTATGTTCTTGCAAGGGGTCCAGCGGTCAAAACCTGGTATCTGCAGTATTTTACCGCTCTGCGCGATTATCTTTTTCTTGGTCTCGCATTTTGCCATTTTGCTGCGATACCTTTCAAGCAGCAAGCAAGATTTATACGTGAAAATGTTGGAATCGCGTCCCGAAAATAAATGAGTGGGAAAATTTTAAAATAGCTTATTGCAAAAATTTGCGGAATGTCAGGATTCAAAACAGCGTGGACACTCGTGGGCTTACATGTACAGAGAACTTGAATGCTACCCGCTTTGCACAGTAGCAGGGGAGAAGCCATTGTACAAGGAAATTTTTTTATTTCGCGGCTTGAAAGATGCATTCGGATCGGTCATTCGTTCAACACCGTTCATCTTTGCTCAAGTTTATCATAGTATTCATGATTGCGTTATAAACTTCAGATGGATACACGCGTCACAAAAATACAGGTTATGTTAAGTAGTAATTACAAATAATAAAAGTGCTTAATTAATAATGAAGTGAGACATTTCGAATAAGAAGAAAAGGCAATTTTTTTCCGCGAAAAAAAATTAATGCAATGGATGCTGAGTGAACAATACTCTGAAATGTTGATATTCTGCGCTTCTAGTGGACGAAGAGTAAATTATATCTTACGCTTATTTGCTGCCTAAAAAAGGTATGCCATAAATAAACAGGATATGTGTTGTGCAAAGTGAATAAAATAATACATGCGAAAGCTTAAAAATCATATCAATTATATTTACTTACAGAGATTCGGGAAAACAAGCCAATCATAACATAACCTCGCAATAACGAAAGACTGGCCCAACGTGTTTATCAATATATTGATTATTGATTACAAAATAAATGCTTCGTGGTTTGTATGTTTATTACTGATTGTGTCATCAGTAATAATTTAAACAATAATTCATTATTATTAATAATCGTAATAACAAGCACATTATTTCTGAGCACAAGTCTTCAAGCAATATTGGCGGCAAAATTTTCCAAATGTCTTCATATTTTGAACCATTTAAGCTGCCTTCGATAATCTGGGGACCGCTCAGTTTGTTGCCAGTTATTCCACACCATACGTTGACAGTCCATGGACGCTGGTGTTCGACTTTACGAAGACACAGCGGATTTTCAATACTCCAGTGGTGCATGTTGTGCCGAGTAACAATTACATGGGTCGTAAAAGAGGATTCGTGAGAGAATAATACATATCGAAAAAATTTGGGATTTTGTTATATTTGTTCACGTGCATACTGGCAAAAAACTACCCGCATTTGGAAATCATCATCATGAAGTTCTTGATGTAAAGACACATGATACGGATGAAATTTATTACGTTTATTTTTCTAATTTACTGTATTCAAGGGGAAAAAAGTAAACACTTTCGTAATGTTTCGATTGAAAAATTCTTTTTTTCCGTGGACAGTCCTGTTGCAACGAAAATGGTGTATTTTTCATTGTTAATGTATTGCAGAATCTTACGCGTGCATTCTCAGTAACAGTAAAATGAAGAAAAATTGAATTTCGTCTATTACAGCGCCATCTATCGCGGAACGAGAAAAATGTTTTAGACAAATTATACGCATTTTTATCCAAGAAAAAAAATCACCCTGTATATATTATATAGTAAACTGGCTAGCAGGACTGAAAGAGCCGAGAGGGTAGTTTGCATGTGTATCAGTCGGAGGCGTGCAGAGGGAGGGGCCTGACCGAGTCAAGCAGAAGAGAGGCGAAAAGTTACAAAGGTCTGCCATCGCGAGCCTCGCCACGCAACATCTGCTCTCACACCCGTACCGCCGAATTAGATATTTCACATCAAAAAATTACTCTTTTCCGGGAAAATAAATCTACTGTAGCGATATCGCACTGTAACAATCATAAAAGATTGAAAAGTGGCCTTTATTTAAAATTTAAGATATTTCGTCGGAATTTGATTATAATATCAAATATAAATCACACGAATCGAAACAAATATACCATGCTTACAGGTGTAGTCGAGAATGGCGCGAACCTTTTTCTACATTTTGCAAATATCTTTTTTTAAATCTATTACATTACATTAAATATCACAAATATCATATCCCTTGATATTGTTCCATTTCAAATAAGTGTGATTTCGACTTTTGTATTTAATGTTTACTTGGTAATTTTTGCATTATTAATCAGATTTGATGAGAATCGAATCAAAACTTTCTTTGACCGTCAATGTAAATATGCAAAAAGTGATTTTTGTAGGTCTTACGGTGCTCCATTACATTGAAAAAAATAATAATAAAATAAATTTCGGGAAAAGGTTCGTTTATTGAATTTTCTGACGTTTCAGCATCACTGCGTGCCTTTCTCAAAGAAATCAAAAATAAATTTATATAAATATTAACAGTTTTATTACATTATAATTAAACTTATTTTATGTAAAAGAGATAAAAAATACATGTGCTTCATTTGACGTTAAAAACAACCTTATAAAAAAGATAAAACAACTTTTTAATAGTTATGGACAGGCGAGGAACACAAGAATAAGTAAAAATAGGAATATACATTAAGGCGGTAAAATCAATAGTAAAAACTAAAGACGTAATTTAAAGGGACCGTAAAAGTGGAAAGCGCGCCAAATGAATTAAAAATTATTTTATGATACTTTGAAATATTTTATTAACATTCATAATTTCTTTCTGTAAATTAATAGAAATATTACAATATTTATTTATAAATATGGATTCCAATATTAGTCTTTTGTATGTATTTCTTTCTTTGGCTAGAATTTTAATATTATTGAAATCGAAATTAAAACAATGGTCAAAATTCCATCAATGTTGTGATAGACCTGTGTTTAAATTTCCAACTCTGCAGTCTCTTTTTTGTTCAGAGACTCTAGTTTTTAGTCTTCTCCCTGTTTCACCAATATAAAATTTGTCAAAGCAATTACATTTAATGAGATATACAATACCAGATAAATTATCGGTAGTATCAATTTTTTTTTTTGATTAGGTCAAAGTTTTTTAAGAGTATTATTATTTTTAAAATAAACATTTGTGTTAAATTTCTTTAGTGAATTTCTCAACCTTTCAGAGATTCCATGAACATACGGTAGCGTAACATTTAAATCTGATTTGTTATACGTGTCAATCCAGTTATTACTCCTACTCGAACCATTATAGATTTCATGAATTATTTCTTTAATAATACTGTTTATCAAAGGAAGCGGATAATTATTTTGAATTCATGTGATTTTAATTTGATCCCAATTTTCTTTTCTAAATTTTATGTCACTTAACTTTACGGATTTATGTATTAAACCTTTTATTAGGCCAACCTTTTGGCAATACAAATGATGGGAATCAAAATTGAGATAGTCGCCAGACCATGAATCTTTTTATACCAGTTAGTAATCAACTCACCTTTTGGTGTTTTTATAATTTTTCAATCAAGATAATTTATTGAATTATTTTGTTCTAGTTCACATGTAAACTGTATGGATTTTTTAATGATATTAAACGTATTAATGAAATCATCAATTTTTTCTGTAGGAACAATAGTTAAAATATCATCAACGTATCTTTTACATAAAATAGGTATGAAATTCAATTTTTTTAAAGCTCTTTTTTCTACATCTTCTAAAACCAAACTTGAAATTATAGGAGACGGCGGTGAGCCCATAGGACAACCATTTAATTGTTTATAATATTTGTAATTAAGAAAGAAAACCATTTTATTAAAAACAATTTTAGTAGCGACTAAAAATTCATTTTTTGTTATTTTAGTTAAATTGTGATTTTGTATTAATTTCTCTTCAACGCAATACAATGCAAGATCTAATGGTATGTTGTCAAACATTGAAACAACATCCAATGAAATAATGGAAGGCGTTGGAGGAAGTGTAATCTTTTTTCAAATATCTTTTAAATACCAAGTATTTTTAACGAAAGACTCTGTGTTTCCTGAAATTGGTTTTAAACATAAGAAATATATTTGGAAAGGTTGTCTGTAGGAGACCCATTTGTGGATACAATTAACCTCCATTTCAAATTTGGCTTATGTACTTTTGGTAGAGCATAAGCTTTCGCTACAGTACTATTGTGCGTTTTTAATCTATATAAAGTTTGTTCATTAATTAATCTTTCTTTCTCCCACCTAGTAAATATGTCGTTACATTTTCCTTCTATTGTTGGAACGAGACTTATGTTATCCGTTATGTTACCCTTATCTGCATTTATAAAAAATACATTTTTGTTTTCTTTTT
>JAWWLR010000034.1:92037613-92054423 GCA_035041075.1 Acraspis erinacei | reverse complement strand
TTTGTTCATTGACATCAATTTAACCACAAACTATTTTTTACATTAATTTATATGATGTAATTATTATATCGCTAATAAATACCAGAATAATATCTTTAAACTTATAAAAAATCTCGTAAATAAATTTAAACACAAGAGCATCAAACATGTTTTAGTCAGATTAGTACAAGTAACGCCACTCTTTATGTCTCAAAAGAGTGCTTTTCTTTATCTATACAGCGAGATAATATTAGGAACTGTAAATCTATTAAACACGCCACTACTCGCTCTCCGATTCGCGGGCCTTTTTCAAAAAGCGCGACTCTCATTGGCGATCGTTTTTTTCGTTTGGGCCTTTTGTCACGGATCCCAATTATAAATCCATTCAGTTTATAACCCTTTCATTTTACTTAAATTTTTGGGATTCAAAGTTTAATTGTATATAAAAGAAAAATTGTTGAAGATTTGGACACAAATTTTTAAGCCTTGTCAGAGTTTTGAAAGTATCAAGAAAATACATCAATCTTCTTAGGGTGGCTGTCGTATCAAAAATCAGGTCTCTGAAAAAACAAAGTTTTCTATGATTTTTAGAATTAAAATTATATTATTAGTAATTTTTAATGAAAAAATACATTATATTGCCATGAGAAAGTTAAAAACTTACAGAGATTAATTATTTAATTAATGTTACTCAAAAAATTAAAATTATTCTTCTTGTCTCTTTGGACCAATTTTTTAAAAATTATTTGATTTTATTAAATAAGAGCTCATTTTTGGGTAGGAAAAACGTTGCCTAAGAACCTGCGGTTTCTATTTTTTTTAATTATTTGATAATCTTTAAGTATAGTAATTTCTTTAAAAAATGTTTTCTCAAGTCGTTGGACGATATCAGATTATAGGCGTTTATGGAATTGGGCCCCAAAATGACAACCTCAATTATAACTCGTGATTTACCAGAATATTATTGTGTACGTAAAACAGAAATTTAATCCTGTGTATTTTATTGCAGAATTTAGAAACCAAACGAGGGGTTTGCCAGATGGTGGGCCTAACACTGGTTCTCATCGCCGTGGACCCTCTTCTTCTTCTTCTCCTGGCATTCATTATCCAGAAACGACACATTCTCGTGCCAACCCTCATTATTCTGCCATTTCTTCAGCGCCTGCCGAAATACCTCTACGTCACAGTTCCAGTTCTCCTACACTCAGGGAAGCTTTTCCACGCGTACTTGGATATAGATTTGATGAACTTCCCTTTATTCGACTTGCTCCCCAGACCAATCTAAACCGGATATTCGAACTCCGAACATACGTTTTTCCTCCCGATAAACCAATTCGATTGAGAACAAGAACTCATGAACTCATATCCATGCCAACCGGACCACAAATTGTATTATCGTCACCCGATGGCGACGTATATGCAATATTGGAAAAATCATCATGCAGAAAAAAGGTTTTACGTGCAATATTTACACCTGTTTTTGGGAGATCCGAGCGGGCAAAAATAAACATACACAGCGGCGTCGTTGAAGAAATGGACGCAGAGGAAATCGCCGAATGCTCAGTATCCCAGAAGGATCCAATCAACAAGATTTATAAAGTATTCCGTGTGTCAAACAGACCTGGCACTTTGAGCTAGGGCGTTATGCTTGCCCCACAGGTACACATAGACGTTTTGAGATAAAAGTTAAAAAATAATTGTTTACCTTTAGAATTACATTTGTTTAAAGCTCAAAAGTGTTTCCAGAAAAATATATCAAATTGCTTTAAATATCAAGGTTAGAATTGCTTAAAGTAATATAATTTTCAAAATTCACAAATTTATTGATTTAATCTTCATTTTAAAGTACCGAGTATTATAGTGTAGCGTATATTTATATTTTATAATCAGAAATATGTGAACTTTTTAATTTTTTAAAGATTAAAATTACAAAATTATTGTATTTTGGTGACGAAGTTTTTTCCCGATAATTAAAGAATTTTTCCTTTTGTCCAGCGGGTGAAAAAAGCCGTTTTTTTTAGTAAAATTATTTGCGATGCCAACTGCTGCTCATCGTAGAATTATCGGAAATCACAAAGGAAAGAAATTTGGTTTAGACATAACAAATAGCGACTTCTCATGAAAAATTTCGTCATTTCATGGCTGTAAAATCTCGTCATTATAAAAAGGAAGCGACTTTGGGTGGAGGCATTGTATATCTAAAAGGTGCGTACAAAATTTGAAAAGAATCGTTGCATTAGCTTTTGAGTGAGAGTTGGCGCCCAATTTGAAAATGCTAGTTTACAGCAAAAAGCGTTTAAACTTCTAAGCTTTGAAGAAGGGATGCAAAATTTTTCTTTTTTCTTTCTTACAATGAATTATTGATTCCAGTTGCATACAATACGCTTACTGTATCAAAATTTAAAGAATATTCTGGCGAACATTATTTCTCAATCATTGCTTGGAAACTGCGAACATGCGTATATAGGGAGGATCCGCATTGTCATTCTTCCCGGTACGTACCTAATTCGAACCAAATAATAACCCGTAAGTTCATGAGTCGATGGATTTGAAAAATGTAGCGTTCTAGTACAAATAAGTGTAGCAATAATCTGTGCAATAATCTGTGCAATATCTGTGCATTTTTCTTTTAACGATGTTTATCCATATTTTTCTCGTCTGCTGCGTCAACACCGTTGTGTCTCTTTCCGCAATTGGCTACTCCAACAACCAATGAGTTAAGAGCCTGAATGGGCAATTAGCGAGGCTTGAGTCATGCGCAACAATTGCGCAGTTGATTCTTTTTAAACTTTCAGTTACTTAGTAGTAACTGAGTATTTACTGAGTTTGTAGTATGTACGTTACAAACTTTTTCGTTTCGTTTCAGTTTCGGTACGGGGTCTTAAAAAGAACTTGAATCTGTGTTTGTTTTCGATTGCAAAAATACTCTCAGTAAACTACTTGTATTTTTAAACTGTTTTTGTCTTTCATTATTTCGGTCGATCATATCCGACACAGCACTTTTCGAATGCAGAAGGAATCTGCTCCAATGTTTCGCTTCAAAGATTCTCCTTCTCTCGAACGGGCCGAATCGGTGACCACCCCCGACAACTCTGCTGATCAGGATGATGTTCTCGAACACAGCACCTCTCCAATAAAACTTAGCCCAGTGAAAAGTGGAAAAGTGACTGTGGGGTAAATGTTTCGCTAACGGCGGAGTCCAAATCCACCCCATTTTCTCATTATAAGCATCTTGTAACCGTGGGTCACCCTCGGTATCAACAGAAACGCATCCCATCTAACTATCGAGGATCGTGACCGCTCATTCGGTCCATAATTGTGAGACCTCCAAGGTCCTCCAGCCCGTCTCGAACAATATCCCGCGAAATCCGAGATAAAACTTAGTGCGTGCCGATGAAGCCGATCCTACGAATAGGCCCCTGGTTGAAAATAGACTGGGCGACATATGTTTCTCTAGTGTCAGTGGTCCCCCAGCGACCTTCTCAAAACCGAAGTTCATTCAGCTCCAAGCAGCCAAGATTGTGAAGACCAAGAAGAAGGCCAAGAGACTTAACTTAGAAACAGAAACCAAAGTAAGGAAGACCAGGAACTCGTAAAGAGACCCTAATACTTCCAGAATTTCCGACGACTTTCTATATTTTAAGGGCCTCACCACAACCGGACCTATTTAGGACAACCCAAGTGATTTTTACGAATTATTTTTTGTATTCCATCCTCCGTATTCCTGGATGTGTTTTCGTGTCCCAAATTTGTGCGTCGCTCCCTCGAAAAGCACCTAAACCTGTCCCCACCTTTTAGAGCTAACCAGTTTAAATACAGTGATAGGCTTTTGAAATATAACTGCAAGTTAAACAAATTAAAATTCTAAACGTTAATAAATTTTATTATTAGTTAAAATTAGAAGTATGCAACTGTCTTTGAAAATTTACATGAAAGTAAAGTAAGATAATTTTCTAAATATTAATTATTAGTATTTTTATTATTTTAACAAAAAAATGTCGTGTTTTTTAATAAATTAAAATATTGAAAGATAAAACTGTATTTATTTGTACAAAATTGTCTTTTACCTAAAAAATGCTTTAATAAAAACATAATAATTTGATCGTTTTGCATCTTTATAATGCTTTTATTGCATGTAAATTGGTTATGTCTCCGACA
This sequence comes from Acraspis erinacei, assembly GCA_035041075.1. Classification (NCBI taxonomy): domain Eukaryota; kingdom Metazoa; phylum Arthropoda; class Insecta; order Hymenoptera; family Cynipidae; genus Acraspis; species Acraspis erinacei. The sequence goes on along the minus strand of JAWWLR010000034.1, from coordinate 92,050,286 downwards.
TCTAGGTCAGGATAAATCACTTGCCAACCGTGATTAAGTGGAAAGTTACTTAGCTGTCCTGGAATATTTCTGATGATATGTTAATTCACATCCTACCAAGCAGTAAAGAGAAAGAGATACGTCCAAACGGACACAATTTTTTTAGATTCACCCTCACATTCATTTCAAAATCCATGTTAAAATTTTCAGAAATGTTCAGACCTTGGATTCAAAGGATAATCGTTTCATTAGCGGTACAATAATAGAAGGATGTGAAACCTAATCCCTCTTGTATTTCCCACGTTATTTATGTTATTTATATTTATTTATGCATGTTCTCTTTTGACTTATATTTAATCATTAATGCTTATATAATAAATGTATCTGATGGTGAATCTGATTTTTTTCCGTTTTTACATATCTCTTCCTCTTTACAAGATACATTATATTTATCCTAATTTTCAATTTTGTAGGGAAATTTTTCGCTATCTGAAATCTTCGAAACCCGTAGATTCGGATTTTTCAAATCTCTAATCTGTATATACAACATGGAAAACATATATTTTTAATTTTTAATCTTTTTCGGTCAGCCTATCTGCGGTCTTCGCCGATGAGCTGTCTGGTAGGATGCAAGAGTGAGCAGGATGTTCAGAAATCGTCAGAACTTCAAAGCATTTGTGACGATTTCCAAGTTTTTTAGTAGTGAATGTAACAAAAAATTGTGAATGGATTTATATTGAAAAGCTCTGCGCAACAAACTACAACTTTATAATAATTAATTATTACTTCTCTTAGAGTATGAGCATTTGTTCAAAGCTTAAACGTGGTTCTTCATTGTTATACAAATTTTTTAAATGTTATAATATCTGAATACTTTTCTTATCATTTTCATTAATTGAAAACTCCTTAATTTATTTGTTTTTTTTATCACAATTAATGAATATACAGTTTATAAAGCTTTAAATTCAATTCCCGGTTACAATTCGTATTCCCTGTTTTATTTTTATTCCCGGAAATATTCCGGTTGGTAGATTCGTAAAGGCAACAGGGAAGCGTCCCATTTCTCGGTGCCCGTACACCTGTAGTAATCTGTTCATTTACGACATTGAGTTTGAAGCTGAGGCTTCGCTAGGTAAGAATAGATAATTAGGACTCATCCAACTAGTAAACAGAGAAAAAAGGAATAATTCGTTAAAAATGGAGGAAGACCGTAAATTCTGAAATATACAATTGCTTTTCAACTTATAAAGTTATTATTTAAAATGACCCAACCTCAAACTGGTAATGTTGCTTTTGGACGGGTCGGACTCTTACGTTAGCCCAGTTTGTAATATTAGCTTTTCATATTAAAAATAAAAATAAAATAAAAATAAATGTTTGGAAAATAGGCTTGGATAAATTCTTAAGAAAGTCCATCACCAATAAATATATCTTGCAAGCTTACCTTTCAGTTTTTTAATTTCCACAAGTGAATTGATTACATCTTAATAAATTATACTCAACAGTAAAAAGGGTTTTAATTTTTATTGGATATTTATCAATAGTGCATTGAAGTGTTTTCGTCAGGAGGCTAATGAACTTTTTTATATATGTATTATCAAACATTTCTATTTTCTCTGATGAATTAATTTCAACGTCAGTGTTCATAAATATAATTTGAATCATTTTCAGCCAATCAATCTGAGATGCAGAAAAAGTAAATAATTATTATAATGATGTGATCAAAAATATTATATTTCATATTTATAATTGAATTTTTAAATTTTATAATTAGATATAATATTTCCTGTTCGAATAATTTAAATATTTCATGTAACCTTCCAGTTGATCTTCCTGGGTTTTTGTGATTGTAATATTTCTGAAATTCGCCAATGGTTATTTTATTAATTGTCAAATTTATTTCCATATTTACCTCAGAGGGAGCATTCATCTGCACGAAAAATAGATCGAAAATATATTATATTCAAAATATACTCTGGAATAAATGACGTAGCTAATGGATATTAAAACTTACATTTTTGGTGGGAGACAATTTACAAGTATTAAAACAATTAAAATCACTTCCTCCTTCTCATTGGAAAGATTGAGAATATTCTAGTGTCCTATGTCCCTTATTCATCAGTATTTTCTTTCCTGAACGAGATGCATTTGAAAAAATAACTGCCCATAACATAACTGCAAAATATTGTTTAAATAAAAGGATCAATGTTTAAATAGTAAGTTTTGTGTTTTCAGAGAAGAAAATACTTAATAATAAGCGACATAGTGTAAGAGAGTCTAAAAAGTTATATTTTTTGTTCGTTTCCGATGAAAAGGTGCAAGAGAATGATTATTTATTGTTTAAATAACTAAAAATTCTCTTCCAGAAGAATTTCCCTCTTAAAATCCATAAATTCTTCAATCATCCAAAAAATGTATCATTATATTAAAATAATGTATATTATTGAAATTTATCATGTGCATTGATATTGGTATCTATTAAAAGACATAAAAATGTAAATACAAAATTTTAAGAAATATGAAATAAAAAATAACTTTAATACTTTGAACGAAAACGAGTCGGGTTTTCAATTTTCCAAGATCTTAATTATACTGAAAGCTTATTAGTAGTCGTTATTCTGAATTTTTGTTGGTTTATAATTTACAATAATTTCCTGGATAACGCTAACCATGACGTATTATAAAAATAAAAAATAAATTATTCATCATAATTATAATCAATGATAATTTATAATTTCAAGACCTTCAAAACATTACTTAATTTGAAACATCTTATCGCCAGTAAAAAGTGTATTGATAATATTATTTTACGCCCCGAAACTTAGATAATTTTTGTGCTATAAATAGGATAGATACTGTTGCTAAGGAGATTTCGACACTTGGAAGTATATTCACCTTGAATTAAAGAAAACATTTTTGGAAGACAACACCTTTAAACCGAATATCTTCAAAAAGAAGAAAATAATTTAAAATAAGAGAACAATTCTATTTAAACAAAACTGTCACTCAATGGAAATTTCTTTGCATCAAAAAACCTGTTATTTGGCTCAAAGCTAATAAATCCTTTTATCTGATTCAAACAAATTTTCATTGAATCTCGCGAAATCAATTGAGATCTGAAGAAATCTTCTCGAAAATTCTTTAATTACAAAGAAATACTTTGAAACTCCTTTGACATTTTGGAATCGTAAGGAATTACCTCGGGTATTAGGAATTCCTAAGAAATGTCCTGAAATCTGGTCTCTAAAACTCTTTGAATTTTCAAAGATATAGAACTTCAACATAGAATATTACACAGAAGGTGAATTCAGTTTGAAAGAACTGCGTAATAAACAAAATTTTTTTCGTGTAAACTGACTCTTATCAAATGTAAATATCTCAGAAGGACAAAGTAGACGCCTTTATTATAAAAGAGAACGGCTATGGTATAGATTATACAAGCCAAAGAAGCAGCAAAATATTCATTACTCAGATTGTTATATTACATTCTTAAATTGAAAAGATGAAGGTCGCCTGTGCTCTGCTGTTATTCTTCGCCGTTATCCTGAAATCTATTGGTAAATATAATAATGTAATATATATTATTCATGTAAATAGCCTTTTAAGCTTCCGGCCAATCAGAATTTTGGTGATTTAAAGAGCACAAAAGAACACTGACCGTCAAGGGATGCTTCACTCGAACTCCAAAGTTACGAGAAACTTAGGAATCGGGAACTCTAAAGATACGGGCGTGAAAGGGTCTCCCACTGCGGTGAATTTTAAATTTTGAGGGGTAATGCGTGAGAAGGCACCTAGGCCTACTACGGCCGCGCGCACGTCGAATTCGTGGCAGCTCGAATTCGCGCGCCCCAAACTCACAAATAGGGCGGAGATAGAGGGGGGAAAATTTGCGCTCGCTCCTTTGGAGTCGTATTTATTTTCGTAGTATGTAGACCATTCAAAGGCATTTATAATAAATGATAAAAAAACAATAATTTATAATCATAATAATACGCGCGCGGTTCGCAAGTTGGAGCGCCGCTCAAGTGCTTGTCTGTTGAATCTCAGGCTTCGCGCTCGATAATGGGTTACCTCGCTCTTTGCGCTCGGATATTTCTCCATTGCAATAAGAATACTTGGATCTAAGATTAAATTGAACAAAGCTCTTTATGCTTTGAGGGACAAATTTCATTGTGGCACTTGAGCCACGCGTTCGATTTTTGATAAATATTTTTAAATCTGTATTTTCTGAACTACACTGTAGAAAATATTGCTGAAAAGTACATTTCGTTCTGTAACGTTTTACTATGATTGATTTGGGAAAATTATACGTTTCTTGTAGATTGGCAATGATTATTAGAGGAATTTTACCATAAATGAATGAAATTTACAATGGACGTGTAATTTTCACACAACAATCTTACGATTATTTCTTATAATTTCACAACGTTCATTTAAGCTTCCAAAGAATAGTGTAATTTCACACGCGAAGTTTAATATGTTTTACATCAGCGATGTAAAATTTCAGCTTCCTTGTATTTTCGCTGTGGAACGCTTGATGGCATTGCGCGTCCATGTTTATATCCTCTAATATAATCGATAATCTGCGACTGAATTCAGTGTATGATTGTGCAAAATTTGCATAGCATGGCCAGCCTTCAGATACATTTTGCAATTGAAATCGTGGATTGTGCTGGGGTGAACGTATCAGAAAGGTAAGTGCAATGGGTTTTTTACTTGAACGTATTTGATTAGTTAGGATGCGCCGCTCCTCTTAAAAATATGTATAATTTTTGTGAAAATCCTGCGAGCGAAATGAGGTTAAAAATAGTGGGCGCAATGGTCACATTTTGATAATTACCTTCAAATTTATACGGGAACTAAAATTTATCAAATTATTTTTTTATTATAAATGCATTATGAGCATTATGAGGAAACATGGTATTTCAATACTACCAGAATTCACAACCAAGTTAGATTTTAGATAATTCTTTGTAGCATGCATGTAAATGATACGTGCAGTGACGTACAGTTCGTTCAAAAAACGATTTGCGAAAAAGAAACTGTACGTATGATAACAAGCTGAGCCGCAGGTGGTTCAGCGAGTTATTTTCGTTTATGTTAAAGATGAGTCACGTTGATTTCCGGCTGAAGACTTAACTGGTTGTGATTATGAATTATTATAGTTAAAGTAGAGGATTTCGAAATAAAACGCGATAATTTGGGAAAAAGCCGCATTGGCACAAAAAACAAAAAAATTTATTAGTTTGATTAAAAGAGAGATACAACTCGAAGAGCGAGTGTGATATGATCTAGAAGTAAGAGAATTGAGAAGTTAAAGTTTGAGATTCACGGCGAACCAGCGATGGCGTCCCGTCACACACGCGATCTCGACCCGAGAATCGTATCTATTTAATTATCGCGCGATTCGACACACATCCTGATTCTCTCACGTGAGAATCAGTGATTGCCTGATTCCGTCGATCGGAATCAGGGGTAATGAATGATGTTTTGCGAAGTCGGCGACCGGTCGTGATGGAGATCCCAACGCGCCGGATGGTTAGGGGTGGTAGAAAACGGATCTCTCGTTTTGATTCGTGGAACGACGACTCCACGTGTACTGAATTGCATAAGAACGTCGATTTCGAGCGATGCCAACGCCGATTCCCGCGCCTGCGTATGCTCTCCTCCTACTCTGAGCCCCACCCCCGTATGCGCTTCTGCATTCCGGCAGACCGAGTTGCACTTTTTCGTTTGAAGCGAGCATGAAGCCTTAAAATGCTAAATTGTGTTACGACTCAACACTGTACCATTCTCGTAACTGTTTCCCAGCATTTTCTTGCAACACAAAAAAGTGAACATGAAATTCAGTATAACCCTATAATGAATTTCTAGGATTCTTTTTGCAATTATGCAAAAATCATTGTAAAGAATATTTAATAAATGCTTGCAAAAATATATAGAATTTACAAACGAATGTTCAGCGGATTTTAGACAATTTCCACGGATTTTAAGCGATTTCGTCCCAATTCAAAACAGTTTCACAAGATTTCAACAACTAAAAAATTGCAAGCGTAAGAGGGCATTTCAAGAGATTTTAGTTGATTTCTTGGGAAATCAGTACCAGAAAATGAAATTTCATGAGATTCCGTGCGATCACACACATTTCAAGAGATTTTAAGTTATTTCACAAGATTTAAAAGATTTGATTGCATTTCACGAGATTTCTATCGATTTCACCGGAGTTTTATTTTAATTTTAAATGATTCCTATAAATTTGTGACTATTTTGACAGATTTCAAATGAATTACAAGAGTTCAAGGATTTTCCACGGATTGTAAAAGATTCAAAACGTTTTAATTGATTAAAAAGTATACTATTATTATATCTTCATATAGTTAAATAAGATTCTAAGCGAGTTCAAAGATGTCTAGGGAATTCAGATATTTTTGCTGTGTACCACTCATTTTTGTTACTTTTTATACATCTTTCAGTCTGTTATGAAATAAGCATCTCATTCAGAATAAACCCTGCTACTGAAAAGTTTGTTATTCATCAAGATATAATTGATCTTGTATTCATCACGAAATAAATAAGGAGATTTAAAGGTCCGTTTTGAGACCGTACTAATTACTTTATAGAGTAAATTCAAAGAATCCCATATGAATTTCAAAAGATTTTGAGAATTTAAAAATTTCAGAACATTTCTAAGGTTATCAAAAATTGAACATGTTTTCAATGATTTAAGAAGAACATAAAAGTTTGCACAAACAAAAATTAAGGAAAGATTTCACAAATATTTCAAAGATTTCAAATAATTTCACAAGGAATAGAGGATTGCAAAAATTTTACTAATGTTTAAGAAGACTTCACAAATATTTTAAATAGTTCAAAAATTTCAATTAATTTCAAAAAATTCTTAAAAATCAAAAAAATTTCACAAACATCTAAAAAGTTTCATTTATTATTTTATGTTAAAAAGGGAGACGTGAAAATACTTGATTTATGAGCTGGAAAATGCCTTGAATTTTATTCCTAGGAATCGCTGGAAACCCTGTTGTAGCATATGAATAAGTTGAATATACTAGTAAAATTATACATAAATACCTGGAACATTATTTTAATAATCAGAAAAGTAAATTAAATGAACGTTATTATACTTCAGCGGACTTCCAAGGCATACTGACAAGATTCGTTTTCCCTTCATGCCTCCCAACTCTTGGTTTATTAACAGTGGCGGGAATTGCCTCACACTGACCTTTGGTGGAAAGAAAACGTAAACAGTGAGGGGCGCCAGAACCGTTTCCAATTGGAATGCATGATTTTTCGCATTATACTCGACTAAGTACTCGCGCCCTTCGGCCCCTCTGAGGTGAAAGTAGCAACCGCTCTCGTCCTGCAGCCTGAAAAACTGCGTGGGCCAGCTGTTCTAGTAATTACTAAAACGAGGTTCTGGTGTCAATTTTTGACAAATATTTCATTATTTTTTCCTTTTCACGATGTTTACTTGCTTTTCATGCAAGCTTACCTTTCGTGTAATACGAATGTATAATGCGTAGCAATTACAACAAAAGAAGGATGAAAATCTACAAATATTGTGCCGCTATTACCGGTGGGACTATTTTGTCGTAAGCAAACCCAATTCTATTTCAAGTCTGGGGATATAAAACAATTTAAAATGCATTTGTATAGGCTTCCAAATTGTGCAATTCAAAATAAAAAGTTTTAGCACTTTGTCACAAACGGCTAAGAATATTGGCAAGACAGTTGTGCCTGTTGCCAAAAATGTAGCCAAATTGTACTTTACCGTTAGTGCAGAACATTTTGCAACAGAAACCGTCATCCAGAAAGTAATTGATGGTAATCGGGACGTTGCAGATTCCATAGGAGAATCGTTAGTAACTTCCGTCAGAAATAGTAACTTCTCACAGGAACAGAAAGCACAGTTTTGTAGTTTAGTAGGAACTAGTTTCCATGGGCATACGCAAGCTATGGATCCTAAATTCGATCTCTTAAGAAGCAGTTTCACCAGGCAAAGTTACTACCATACTAATTTCAATCTGCTTGATGCCGATGAAGTAAATTTTCCTGCGCCCGATGGGGAAAGTAAAAAATCCTATCATTATGTTCCAATCTTGGAAACCTTAAAACAATTGTTACAAGATAAAGATTTTCGGTATTACTGCGAACATCCAGATCCTTGTAACAGTAACGATGGTTTCTTTCATTTCACCGATGGGATTGCAACCAAAAACGAAGTTTTCTGTTAATTCAATATAAACGGGTTTAAAATTATTCTATATCAAAAAGCTTGCGAAGTATGTAATATGTTAGGACCTTTCAAAGGTGAATTTAAAATAATTGGGCTCAAAAATTAAAAATATTCAACTTGTTTTTTTGTGCCTCGAAAAGTATGTTAAAAGGTTCGGCTGGTCTCTTGTATTGGAAAAAATATTGTCAGATTCAACACTTTTAGAAACGAATGGGATTACGCTTATTTTCTCGAGGCGCACAGTTACCCTTCGAGGAATAGTTGTGTTTATGCTAGGCGATAACATAGCTAGTCATAAGATTGGTGCACTCACAGAAAATTTCAGTACGGACAAATTCTTTGGCCATTTCTGCAAAATTCCTCGTACTAAATTTCAGGCCAATGATTATTTCGGAAATCAATTACGAACTGCTCGAACTTACGATGGTTGTGTTCAAGAAGCCATTAGGACAGGCGACATGTGTAAAGGGATAAAACATGACTCCCCGTTAAATAGTTTGCAGTACTATCATGTAGCTAAACCAGGATTACCACCTTGCATTTCGCATGATTTAATTGAAGGTATCAACCAGAGGGATTTTTTGTTGGGAATTAAGTACTTCGTAACGAAAAAATTGTTACGGTACAATTGGTTGAATTATCGACTGCGTAATTGCAGGCTTTCTACGGATAATAGGGGAACTAGTTGCATCGCTTCGATTAAGAAGATGTATAAAAAGTTGTGCAGAACATTAAGTCAGATTCGGAGAATAATAATTCACATATTTCATGTGGCAGTTTTCGATGCAGTAAGGGATGCTAACGATCCAGTTTGCCAAATGATTTTACATTTGCGAGATATATGTTCTTTTGCATGCGCGCCTGCACTTTCTACTGGAAGAATCTTCTCGTTTTAACAAAAAATTGAAAACTATTTGAAGTTTCGAATAGATTGCTTTCCGAATATACCGTTGACACTTAAGCATCATTTTACGAGCCACTATTCAGGGTTAATTGTGCCATTAGGTCCCCTGAAGGACCCAGAAACTATCAGGGTGGAAAGTAAGCATAAAGCCTTCAAGACGACCGTAAATCACACTCGGAACTTTAAAACGATAACTAAAGATCTTACCCAGTATGGTTCAACATTCATGTTTTTGGTGGAAAATTATTTCCTTCAAATTATAATTTAACTGACCATTTTGGTTTAAAATTGATTTTTTGTACTTCAAAACTTAAGAATTTGAATGAAATTCGTATTTTTTAATTAAACGATCAACGCTTTTGTTCTAAATCCACATATTTCGATACAAATATATTTTTCGTGTAAAAAATTATCTGTAGTGGAAAATTCATCTTTAGGTTGTAAATAAAAGTAAATGGTTAAAAGTTCTACTATTTAAAATTTTTTGTGGAGATTCATCACTTTTATGGCAAATTCGTCTCCGGCTGAAAATCTGTTTTAATCACGAAGAATTTATGCATTCAAGTAAAAAATGGAACCACTTTCTTAAAATCCTTTCTGTTGTTCAGAATTAGATTTTTCACCGAAAAATTTAACCATTCTATTTTTGGTTGAAAATGTATAATTTTTGGATAAAAATTCAACTGTTTGTTTGGCAATTGATATTTGCTATTAAGAAATTAAACTGGTTGTTTGAAAATTTACAAACTATGTGAAAAATTCGCATTTTTGTAGAAAATTTATATTTATGGTTGAAAATTCATCTTTTTCGTATAAAATTAAAATAAGTCATTTAAAGATTCATAATTTTAGTTGAATATTCATCATTGTGAATAGAATGAAAGAGAGTGCGATAGAGCGAAGAGAGTTTCCTTCCTTGTAGATAGGATGGTGGATGCTGTAATTGAAAAAGGAAATCCGAAAATTAAATTCAAGGGAAGCAACTTCACCTTGAAGGAATGGCACATTGGTAGACGATGATGAAGTCCCAAATTAGTTTCAGGGAAAAATTGTCACGCTCCATGCTAATAACGACTACTGGAAAGAGACTTCGTGGCAGAATTATTGTTACGATTGGTCTAATCTCGATGTTACTTACTTACAACAAGTGCAGTCCGGTATAAGAAAGAGGACAACCGGCACTGAAGTAGTGCGTCGTGTTGTCAGGCAGATGTGGCAAATTAATACAAAAATTGTTGCTTCAGTTCTGAAGAGGGTGGCACGTGAGATCATGGAATCTTATCTTGAAGAGTCTGAGGACAAGAGTATGGGCCAAAGGTATGACACTGGTTACGTGTCTCTTTTTGATGCTTTGAAAGAACGCAGCAATTACTTAAACAGAGCCGAGAGAAAGCGCCCTCGTTCAAATACTAAATAATTACCGTCAAAACAAGTCAAGCTTCGCAATACGGCTAAAGTGGGAACGATAAATTGGCAACCGGAGGTTCATCCTGCAGATGGAACTGAAGCTTCTATTCAAGAAAAAAAGAATGGCTCAATCAAACTTACATCACTATAATGATCGTACTTATTGACCTTGCGACTGATGCTAAAATAACATCAAACTTAACTGCCACTTTCAAAGGACAGCGTGAGTTTTTTTAGTGATTTCGAAAATCTGGCTACGATTCAGGAGAATAAAGAAGGAATTTTCGCTTATGCCCAAGGAACAGGTCGAACAAATGCTGAAACAGTGGATGATCGTTTGGTGATAAATTTCATATTCGAATACTACGAAGAAAATCCTAAAGACTTGATTAGAGACGTCTCTGTAAGTGCCCCCCCCCCTGCTCTTCAATATGAATATACTTCCCGGCAGGAAATATGCTGATATTGAATGGAGGTGTCCATACAATATTAATAAAACATTTAAAAACACGTATATTTATATAGCAAGGACCAGAGGGGAGCTTAGGAGCATCAATGCCAAGGTAAGAGATAACCTTTTTGTGTTAAACTTTATAATGGGTATTGCCAGATAATTTCAGAAAAAAATTGACTTTCAAACATTCAAAATTATTACATTTACAGTGGTGGAAGACGAGATGACGTATCACCTTGCTTTTGACACAACTATAGTTGTATCCACTCTGAAATTTTTCGACTATGTGCCAATTATTTCGTCTATAATAGAGTCTGTATTTTGATGTACTGTCTGTAATAGTCACTGCGTATTACGAAACATATTTGTTGTGTTACATTGATATTATTTATAGAATAATTCACCCATACTTTTAGAAAGATATTCTTTTTTACTATTCAAGATCATAGTTTCCCATTATTATTTATCGATTTTTACCTAATAAAACTATCTAATTCTTCTAAACAAAATACATTCCATGGAATGAATCACAATCATAATATTTTATTTGTGTATCAAATGCCAATTAGGATTTATCTATGTTTTGTATTTGTTTTGTAACAGCAAACCAAAAAAAAAGTGTATTTTTTACTGCAAAATAAAAATATGTCATGTTGTTTCATGTTATTTCTACCTAATGTCTACCTAATTTTGGTAAATTTCCTACAATAATCACTATATTTTTATGTCATATGATACTTTTGGTAAAATTGCATGATACATTTTACAGTGTACCTTAAAATAATTAAGAAACTACAGTCCTTTTTTCAGACATTATTCTCTATCTCGGGTCTTTATGCTAAAAATAGGATTTTTGTTTTCATATTATTTTCTATGGATAAAATAAGTGCCGTTTGTTTCAAAATTTGAATGTTATGGTGCCAAATTTCGGACCATTCCAATATTTTCTCAATCGTAAATTATGAGAATTTAATAAATTATAACTAATTCTATCAATTTGTTTACGAAACCTTTTTCTTTTTTCCAGACATTTTCTATTGAACAGAGATTCCTAACAAATTTGTACCTTTTTTCGTGTAAACAATTTTTGTTCGCTCATTTTTTTTCTCTTGCTTGTGTTGTTTTTTCAAAAGTTCATTTTTTTATTTTAAATGTTATTTTTCACGAATAAAACAAAATCCAAGCGTACTATCAAGAAGTGATTATTAACATTATTAACAAAATTTCTTATGATCGTCTTATCGGCATATCAAAAGTAATGTTCTCCTTCTGTTGACTTTTTTTCATATCGTTTTCAAATCCAAAAAAAGGATCCAAACATTTTTTTAAATGCTCTAACTTTTTCAATTTTTATCCAAAATGACTGGTTCATTAACTCTATCTTTTTGTCGTGACATAAAAAAAGTCTGCCAAAAATCGATTTGATCCGTGTATTTTTACGAAATTTATCGTGTTTACGGGCGGATGGCCGGTCGGACGGACAGACATACTCTATCGTAGAAACTTTATTTTGTGATTCAAGGGGTCTCGAAACGTGGAGATCCGTTGAAAAACTGTGGTGTCAAATTTCAGATAATAAAATTAAACAAATACTGACTTTAAAATTTATTATTGAGTTACATTTTGTTACATCGAGATTAGTCTGCTGTAACATCAGAATAAAAACATTGACATTCGA
>JAWWLR010000034.1:91782137-91792384 GCA_035041075.1 Acraspis erinacei | reverse complement strand
GGTTCAGTGGAAATAAGGTTAGGGACTTAGATAACATTTACTACATTTCCTGATGATAAATTTTTAATCATTCTTTTTTTCTCTGGTTTTAGGAAACCGACCCTTTCTTCCCTTTTTCTCCTTTTTTCGCTATAATCTGCAATAAATTAATAGAACCCCACAAAAAAAATCAACTAATTTCAAAGTCTACTATTATATTTTTGGTTCAGAATTCATCTTGTTTTGTTGAAAATTCTAGTATTTGGTTGAAAATTTTATCATTCTGTTGAAAATTCAACAATTTTGTAAAAAATTCATCTTCCCTGCCCAGAGATTCAGCTACTTGGTTGAAGTTAAACTTATTTTTTTAAAACTTCATTTCTGTTTAAGATTTGTCTTCATGATTTAAAATTTAACTATTCCGTTTGTAAAAAATATTTTTCCAGGTTAAAAAAACATCTTTTGTTTTAAACTCTTTTGTTGAAAATTATTTTTTTTATTCATCATTTTATTTGAATACTCATCTGTTTGGTTTGAAATATAACTATGTTAACAGAGAAGAGTTTTTCCTTTGTTTTGAGAAAAAAAGAGCATTGAAAAATTTGGTAGAAAACTAAATTATTCAGTGAAAAATCATTTGTTGTTGTTCAAAATCCCTATTTTTGACTTAAATTTAACTACTTGGTCAGATATTAATAACTATTTTAATATAAATTTAACATTTAGGTGACAAATTAAATTTTTTGTTGCAAAATAATATTTTTTGTCGAATGAAAATTGGTGTTTTTGGGTTAGAACATTACAGACTGGAAAATTTATATTTTGGGTTTGAAATTTTACTATTTGGTTCAATATTGATTTTTTTACTAGAAAATTCGTCCCTTTGGTTGACAATGTAACTTTTTTGTTGTAAATTCTTTTTTTAATTAATTGATATTTTTTAATTGAAAAATTAACTTTTTTAGTTGATAATTCCTGTATATCCTTTCTGTTTAAGATTTATGTACATATTTTAAAATTTACCTATACCGTTTGTAAGATATTATTGTTCCAGGTTAAAAATCATCTTTTGTTTTAAACTCTTTGGTTTACAATTTTTTTATAATTCATCATTTTATTTGAAAACACAGCTGTGTGCTTAAAAATATAACTATTTTGTTAATAATTAGTTTTTTTGTTTGTTTAGCAATTAATTTTTTAACTAAAAATGTAAATGTTTTATTTTTGGTGGAAAATTAATCTTTTTTATTAAAATTTTATTTTTCTAGTTGAAGATTCACAAGTTTTTATGAAAATTCGTATTTTTTAACAAAAATTAATATTCTCAGCTGAAAATTGATCCTTTTGTTCAAAATGAAATTTTTGGGTCTAATTTAATCCAGTTTGGTTATGAATTAAATAATTTGGTAGAAAGTTGAATTATTCAGTTAAAAAGTTTTTTTCTTAAATTCATATTTTTGGCTTAAATTTAACTACGTGGTTAGATAATAATTACTATTTTAATATAAATTCAACTTTCGGGTGAAAAATTAATTTTTTGGTTGGAAAATTAAATTATTTGTTATAAAATCATATTTTTGGTTTACTATTTAGCAATTTTTTTGAAAAATTAATTTTGTTGAAAACTGATGTATTTTGTTGAAAATTCGTGTTTTTGGATAAAAAATGATATCTTAATACCTTAATATCTTAATAGAAAATTGATCGTTTGAAAAAAATGGAACTATTTCTTTAAAAATTCATCTTTTTGAGTAGAAAATCAAACTGCTTGGTTGATAATTAATTTTTGTTTGAAATTTAATGTTTTTGATTCAATCGAAAATAATGAGTCAAAAATTAAACTATTTTTATTAAATTTTTTCAAATAACTGTGTAACTGTTCTACATTTGATCGAAATTGACATTTTTAGCAGAAAAAACATTTATTTTTGTTAAATCTTTATCATCTTTGGTCACAAATTAAGATTCCTCTTTTAAAACTCATAATTTTTGGTTAACAATGCAATTATTTGGGTCTCAATTAATCTTCTTTGAGTGAGAATTTAACAATTTGGCAGAAAATTAAACTAGTTGGTAGAAAATAAATTTTGTTGTTTAAAATTTATATTTTGAGTTTAAATTGAACTATTGAGCTAAAAATAAAAATATTTTTATGAAATCGTTTAGTAAATAATTTGTCCTTTTGTCTTTAAAATTGAAAATTTTCTTCAAAATTAATGTATTTTGTTGAAAATTCAATTTTTTTATAGAAGTCTACTCTCTTACTAGAAAATTTAGCTTTTCTGATGAACTTTTAAGTATGGAGTTAAAAATTAATGTTTTCTGCTGAAAATTCAACTACTTGGCTTAAAGTATTGGCTTAAAGTTTGATTAAAAAAAAATTAAAGTTCATTAAATTCTGAAGAGCTTAATGCTTCGAACTTTAGTCTCCTCTATTTTTTTATTAACAATTTTTTCACTCAAAGTATGAAAAACCTAAATTTTTGTATATACAAATTTTTTACGCTCATAGAATACAAATAATTTGTTTATTATTCCATTTGTTTGTTATAAACACATTTTATGAACATATTAGTAAACAGTCTTATTATCGCTAAAAAAAATTCTGGTTACTAAAAGTGCTTCATATTAATATAGGAATGATATTTAATTACAAAACTAATTGAAAAGTTTATAAGAACCATTTTTATAAGCAATTTTTGTGGTGAGATATTAAATTTTGAGATTTTTTCAAATTATAATTTCCTTCAATCGCCAGAACGACTTCAGGTATTCGTTGAAATAATAAATATTTAATTATATTTTATAAAATATAACAATTTAAATTTGTATAAACAAATGATATAAACAAATTACAAATTTTAGCCCTTTAACATAGAAAGAAGTTCTTTGCACTGGGAATGTTTTAAGCTGTTGGAAGACTGACTGCTAGTCACAAAAATATTTGAGAAGTTAACATTGTTTAATCATTTTTATAAACAATTCTCGTGATAAAATATTCAAATGTAAGGTTTTACCAAAATTTTAATTTTTTATTCGCTAGAATGGCTACTGGTATTCCTAAAAAATGTATCTTTGATAATATTTAGTAAAATATAACAAATTAAATGTTGATACACTAAGATTCAGTCAACACAAAATCTTTTGATAATAACCCAGTGACTGAGCCATCAAAGAAAATTTAAATTCGATAGAATCTTAATTTTAAACATTTTGTCACAAGAATTATTAATAAAAATAGTTATTGTTAACTTTTCTAATATTTTAGTGACTAGCAGTCATTCGTCCAGTTGCTTGAAACATTTCCAGTGCAAAAAAAAAATTTCTATGCGAAAGCGCCAACATTTTTGAATTTGTTTATTTAATTTGTTTGCAAAATTTTTAATCGGTATATTTTATCAAATATTATAAAATATTTATTATTTTAAGAAATACCTGAAGTCGTTCTGGCGATTAAAGGAAATTATAATTTGAAAAAAATCTGAAATTTTAATATTTTGCTATAAGAATTATTTATAACAATGGTTATTATAAACTTTTACATTATTTTTGTAATTACATATCATTCCAACATTAATATGAAGCACTTTTAGTAAACAAAATTTTTTTACCGATAATAAGACTATTTGCTAATTTGTTCATAAAATTTGTTTATAACAAATAAATGGACTAAAGAGCAAATTATTTGTATTCTATGGGTCCCTAAACATTCATTTAAGACAATATAAAGTCTACCTAATCAGTTGGAATGGACGCTTCTAATGTGTACCCTAAAGGTTTACATTTTTCTTGCACCTTCTTCCCTATTCCTTTACACGCCCCCCACACACTTACTTGGTGGTGGGAGGGGGACCTGCAGTTTAAGATGGGTTCCGAACCACCAAGAGCAACAGCCTTAAGTACTTAGAGAATCTTTTTCTCTAGAGGTACCGGTCCCACGACTCTCCGGAGGTGAACAACTCCCTTGCTAGGCTAGTTTTCACCGCATGGGCCACCGAGGCTCTTCCAGAGTGCGAGGCGGGAATTGAACCCGCAAGCCGACAGAGTGGGTCCAAAGCCTACGCTTTAGCCCCCACGACCATCGTCCCAGTTCGGTCATAAACTTGAGAATATTTTTAACTGCGTCTACTAGTTGATAAAACCAGAATCTCAAAATATGAGACACGTGCATATAGTAATCACGTTATACTAGCGAAGGTCCTAGTCAAAGCAACCGGATTATCATGTGCTCGCAGCTCTTTTATTCTCAACTAGATTTTATCGATTCATGAGAACTATGAGTTATTTTTCTCAGGATACTACTCAATTGGCGGGAAAAAGTTCGTCGTTGGCTAGTTTGTAATAGGGATGCCGGAGTCGAGTCCGATTCATCGGAGGATTCAATTCCTTCCCTTCGAGGATAGATTTTTTTTCAGTCGACTCCACCTTTCGGAATCGAATTGAAAATCGAATCTCGATATTAAGAATTAACGGGGGTAAATATTAATTAAAAATAATATTAGATTGAATTAATTATTTATTTTAATTTATATTAACATTAGTTGGTTTATGGTATATTTAAGTCAATATGACGGGTAGCCCCGGTCACACGAACGGCCCCGGAACGGGATCTTCTCCTTTTATTAGCCATGTCGGGAATTGGATCTCCTAACACTTCAGCGGCCTCGCGCAGTTTTTTATCATTCACGAAGTACTCTCTTGTCGGCACTCCGCTTATCGGCACTCCGTTCGTATGAAGGCCGTGGATAGCGTAAATATGACCACCTTGATCGCCTAATGGAACTGTTTTACGAGGTTCTTTGAATTCATATCTTATTGTTGATACATATAAAGTCTGCCAGTTAGGACCTCCAAAAGTGCATGCTCCGACTTGCTTTGCAGGTATGCGAATAGTTCGACCCACTGATCTATCAAATGGATTTAATTCGACGACCTGAGGATAACACCAAATTTTATTTTCATTCGAAGTTTCATTTTTGGAAACATATTTAAAGAGACTGAATCCTTACTCCACCACCTCCAAGAAGAGGCACCCAAAGCCAACCTCTCGTATCAATTGCTGGACGACCCGGTTTACCCTCTATGTAACGTTTTGGAAAGTTGAATAGGTCTTCTCTTCTTTCTAAAAATAGAGATTTCTTTACGAGTTAAATTATAAGAATATACAATTGTACTCAATTTATTTATTAACAAGGTGTATTTGAGTCTAAGATGGTCCGTACCATTTCATTTTTCTTCTGTAAAATTAATTTGTTCATATAAAAATGTAGCTAGTTCCATTTTTTGTTGAAAATAATTTTTTTAGGTTTCAACTACTAGTTTAAAGTTTCTTATATTTTGTTTAAAATTCATCGTAGAAGTTCATCCTTGATCGTGGAAATGATATATTTTTTGGAATCAATTTAATTTTTGGATTGAAGCGTCATTTTTTCTTCTTGAGGATTGCAGTTTTTCTTAAAATATTTTTTCTTTAAATTTAGAAATTCCTCTTTTTACGGAAATTTGCACTATTTAGTTTTAAATTTAACCTTTTTTGTAGAAAATTAATATTCTTGTTTGCAAGTTCAACTTTTAAGTAGAAAATTTAACAACTTGTTTAATAATTAACTTAATTTGTTCGGAATTTAATTTTTTTAACCTTCTGCTCAATTCATTTTGTTGTAGAAAATCCATCTTTTTCTATTAAAGATTCTACTATTTCATTTACTATTCATATCTGATGGACCCAGAGTAAATTCTTAGTAGAATGAGTACGGACAGGCAATGACCCCGGAAAAAAGGAAGCATATCTTTTTAAATGATCGGATGGATACAGGAGGAACCTTTACCTTTTGACAAGGAAGCTCGTCGGCCCGAAGAGTATACTTGCAGATGTTATATAAAAGTTGGATGAATATTAACCGGGAATATACTCATAAAATTCCTCGGCATTTAAGATACTAGGTGACTTTTTTATGCAATGGGGGTACGAAGCTTTGTATCAAGATGAGGGACGAGGAGCCCCCAAAAAGGAGCCCCCTGCTGCATCTCCTGCACTCTTTCGAGAGGTTATACCTCCTCTTGTGCATATGGTAGTTCAAGTGGTTATGTCCAGAGAGCATCTGAACCAATGTCCTTATGTCTTTCTTTGGCACACGCAGGATTTTCCAGACAAAGGACGCATGCAGAAGCCTTGGTTTCAGGATAGCGGAGTAGAGCCATGCAAGCATTTTAGTCCTCACTCCCCACGTCAATCCAAAAGCTGTCCTACACATCCAGAAAGTCATGACGAATTTCCTGAATTGGGTCTCCAGGTGCTTTGGCCGTATCATTTTTCTATCTAGGACCATTCCCAGATATTTAACCCAGTCTGAAAAAGTCAGCCTCCCACCACAAAAAACAGGAGCGTCAACTTTCAGCATCTTCTAATTCCCCGTGAAGATGACCATATTGGTCTTCTTCGGATTTACCGAGAGCCCTGAGCTATCATACTAGAGCTCCACGATGCGCAGCGCCGACCTTCCAAGGCCCATGAATGTTTCCAGATGAGGCCCCCTAACTAGGATTGTGAAGTCATCAGCGTCTCCCTGAGTATAATACCCCTCTTTAACTAGGCCTTCATCTCATCTACTTTTGAGTCTCCTTCGGCGTAGCATGTTACCTATCCAGGTTAACAGCTGACTTGGTACAGCACACCTTAAAAAATTTCGACAGATGACCTCTCGAGGAGTATTACTGAAAGCACCCTCTATATTCAAGAACTTACCTACAGCATACACCATTTGCTCCAACTGCTGCTCCAATTTTGCTACAACATCATAGAGTGCCATTTCTACCGAGCAGCCTGCCTGAAAAGCATGCTGCCCTCTGTGCAGCGATGAGGTCAAAAGTACTTAATCCCTGATTTATCACTCGACGAGCCTCTCCAAAGTCTTTCTACCACTCTACCGTCCTTCCATGCCGATGGCACATGCTTTAGAGTGATTCTTGCCCTAAATATCTTCATAAGTCCAGGAATAACAAATTCCAGGCCTTTTTTTTTAAAGCGCTGGGTAGCTGCCATCCGCCCCTGGTGATTTAAGAGGGCAGAAGGACCCCAAAGCGCATTCCGCCATTTTGCTGTCTACAACCTTTGAGGCGAAATTCATATCGGCCCTCCTCAACTCTTGGCCCACGTCTTCCTCCTCTAGATCAGTTTGGATTCGCTGAAAACCCGGGAAGTGAACCTCCATCTGGTGATTCAGCGTTGCTTTTTCGCCTTCGACAAACTCACCATTTTCGAGCCTGGTTAGCCCAAGGCGAGCTTCCGGGTTTTTCGCTAGGATATTGTGGAGCCTCGCTGTTTCCGGAATATCTTTCGATTCCTCACAGAAGCCCCTCCAGTCTTCTTACTTATACCTTCTGATATTCTTATTGTATTCAAACTGAGCCGTCTTATAGATTTCCCAGTCTGCAGGCAATTTGGTTCTATTTGATCTATTGCACAAAGCTCTTGTCTTTTTGCGGAGATTCTCTAGGTACATGTTCTACCATTCTGCTCCTTTCCTAGAATGAATTGAGCTTGTAGGGCAATTGTTCTCATACGATGTTTTCAGAGCTCTTTGCAGAAATTTCGCGGCGTGCTCTAACTCATCAATGCTAACATAATTTGTTGGAAATTACACTAGCCTTCCTCTGAGTTCCTCTTTATATGAGTCCCAAAGTGTATTTCTAGGGTTTCTGATTTTTTAAACCTCTGATATTCCTAGTTTTAGCTGAAACAATATACATTTCTGGTCCGAAAAAGTCTCCTCATCAGAGACCCTCCAGTCCACTATTCTGCTCCTCAGACGCTCCGAGCATAGAGTCACATCAAGAACCTCACTCGTGTTTTTAACCTGGAATGTGGGAGTATCACCTAGATTCAGAATCTCGATGTCAGTGACCGCTAGATATTCGATTATATCTCTTCCTCTGTCATTTATATTTGTGCTTCCCTTCACTGTATGGTGAGAGGTCGCATCGCAACCCAACAGCAGAGGAATCCTGTTCTCTTGGCAGTGCTGAATTAGTATCTCCACTTCTCTAGAAGGCGGGCATCCATCCGCATTTCCCGAGGATATTCACGTCTCAGTCATTGGAAGGCAAAGCCGACGCATCTGCGGATACTTCTGTGTTCCCTGAGGATCCCTTTTGGGTCTCCCTGAAGGTAACTCTACCAGCCCGCTAATATTTCGGTAGTCTAGAACTTCAAAAGCTCTGTTGGCCGATTAAGGAAGACCGATTATCAGAATCCAGCCATTCCCCTTTTACATGGAGCCCTGCCCGTCAGAATATACCTTCCATGATTCCGTCTTCAGAGTCGGGTTTTCGAAGCTCAGGCGCCTCAGAACGGTCTTCGGATTCTCAGGTTTCGCGGGAATCATAACGGTCGCTCTGCGGTACCTTTGCAGGTATTATGTCTCCCTAACCTCCGCCGACCTGATAAAGATGTCTTTAAATCTAGGGGCGCGCCCCTCGCCGTATAACGCTTCGATCTCCTTAGAGATTTCCTACCTCAACCAGTCCAGATCATCAAGAGCTAGCCAGGTTTTAGGATAACCCGATGACACGACAACTCTTACCAGGGCGTCGTTAGCTATCTGTGCGAAAGTAAGGCCTTGTGTATCCAGAGCCTTCTGCCGTTTCAGCTCCCTATTGGGAGGGGGGGGGGGTTCACTGGAGCTCTTTTTCCTCTTGCCCATAGAATGAGCCTGAAGAGTTGCTCCAGGTGCAGGTCCAGCAGTATCGTTGTCTTGGCTACTGCTTGAGAGACGCGCAGTGTACACTCTCTTCCTCTGAGGGCCGGCACGGTTTGGAAGGTGGCGCTGGAGAGTGGTGGAATATGATCCGGGAAGATAAGACTTCTGATCTATAACTATTTAGAGAAAAGTTCATAAAGAAATTTTGGAACGACGACATAATATTTGAAATAGGAAAATATCTCCAATACGGACATTATTTACCAGGAAAACTCTTAAGGGCAGAATATGTGACCCGAATGATAAACAACGCGAAAGATCTGATTCCACCACCCTCGGAAAGTGACATAGTGAAATTTTTATCGGGACATTTTACGAAAGAAATTGAAACAGCGTTAATAATGAGAAACACACATTCAAAAGAAGAGTTAACAGAGTTTTTGGAAGCATTGGACCAAGCTGGCCCGGTAAATTTTTCTGAGCTTTTTTTTAAATCCAGATCAAGCCTATTACGATCGGAAACGATATTACGATGAGAATCGGGGGGAAGTAAGTCACATTGAAAATTATGATGATGTTCAGAACGAATTTGCATTAAGTGATGTTGAGATTAAAGAAAAAGTAGCAAAGTGTACTATTTTAGATGTGAATGAAAAGGAACGATTTTACAAGCTAATTCAGAGGTATAAAAATGTATACTCAAAGAAACCAGCTAGAATTTCCGTATATGAACACGAACTAGAAATAAATGATAAAATACCTTTTTTAATGAAAACATATCCGGTCCCGATGTTTCTCAGAAATAAAATGAAGGAGAAAATAGAAAAACTGCTCGAGTTAGGGATTGCACGACGCTCAAACAGTGTCTATGTAAACCCATTGGTAATAACATCCAAAAAAGATGGATCAATCCGAATATGCTTAGACGCGCGTAAATTGAATGAACTAATGACTAACGATTATGAATGCGCCGAACCTACTGAGGTTTTATTTCAAAGGTGTGCTGGTACAAAAGTAATGTCAACTTTGGATTTGGTCAGTAGTTTCTGGTAGGTGCCACTGCACCCAAACTCAATGAAATATACGGCATTTTTATATGAGGGAAATTGTTACGAATTTAGGGAAACTCTATTCGGACTGAAAACCAGCACAGCGGCGTTAGTCAGGGCATTAGATTTAGTTTTCACAGGGATTTGAGATTTTGTTATCACCTTCATCGACGATATGCTATGTACTTCGCAGAACATCACTTAATACTTAAATCATCTGGAACTACTGTTTTAACGTTTATAGGATCATAATGTCACTGTCCATTTCGAAAATTCTCATTTTTTTCGTCCGGAATTAAAATTTTTAGGTCATATTCTAACACCATTAGGAAAAAACCTGACCCTAGCAAAATTCAAGTAATTCATGAATTTCCTATGCCTAGGAATTTAAAAGAATTGAGGGGGTTTCTCGGGCTCATTAATTATTACACTAAATTTACAAAGAGAAATGCAGAAGAAATAGTTCTTCTAATTGAATTACTAAGAGATGGTAAAAAGTAGACGTGGAATTTGTAAAAAG
>JAWWLR010000034.1:91642032-91652084 GCA_035041075.1 Acraspis erinacei | reverse complement strand
GCACTTTTCATAAAATTTCATTGAATTCCTTTGTTCTCTTAAAAATTAATGGATTGGATACCCAAAGGGTGGGCACAACAAGCATAATCTAGGACTTCAATCTTGATGATTGAAGAAAAATTGGCCATTAGGATTTTAAGGAGACGTTTTGATGTTCTCGGAACAGAATCCTCATATCTAGGGACCAAGCCTTTTTTGCGACGATTTACTCTTAATTGACTAAAATTCTTCAGATCAAATCTTTTGAATGCGAATTCACAAAGTCAATATTGCTAGAGCAAGCTTCAATTCCTATTAGCAGTGATGATTACATTGTTTATAGCAGTCCACAGCCGAATCCACAGCATGTTGCTTCTATTCAATTCTCAATAATTAAACAAATTTTTCATTGAGAGGGTCAACAAATTAAAAAAATTGGAGAACACTGTACTTCATGACAACAATATTCTTTTCAATTTTCCCTTTGCAACCTAAACGTACTCCACCCGAGGCAGCAGGTTACCGGCCTGCAACCAATAGAAGCTTACGTCAGTTGGCAGTAACCAGCTGACGATTACCCTCCTTAAACGATTATTATCTGCAACATCTTACCCCAGTTCTATATTCAACATTTTTTTTCTAGTTCTGACTGTATTTTTGGTGCCAGGGATCGCGTAAACCAAGAGTTTAAGCATATTAAACACCTAGCCTATTCATCGCTCAGATTGTTGCGGTACATTCTGATAATAAGCGAACCTCGTGAAAAATCTCATTCTGCTGCGGCAGATGTAGCTTGGACTGATAGTAAATCACGATCCAATTTAGCTAGATTTGGACATAAACTTTCGTTTGATTTCTACCATTATAAATTTCCACATCTCTTTCCGCTGCTTTCTTAGTAGATAGTTGTCGATTTAATGTCTCAATCGGTTTCTACTAGTCACTGCACATACCCCAGACATTTGGGATTTATCATTGTTGACAAAATGGCTTTCATCTATTAGTAGAAACTTTTCAAAAATATTTGGAAGGATAAGAAGGTGGTATTTTCCAGAAAATATATATTTTTTTCATGTTTTCAAAATTTGAAGAAAAAAATCTTCTCTTGAAAACCCAAACTTTTTTCTTCTTTTAAATAGTTTCTAAAATTTTCTACTAACATAAAAAGGCATCTTATACTTAGCACTATCATGCGCGATATACACTCTTTCTAATCTGTCATTGTGTTCAAGAAAAAGTAGAAATTTCGATTATAAGAAAAAAGAATTCTCCTGGCTGCAGAAAGCTACTTAGCAAGCATCAAACTTACAAGATATCTTCATGATTAAAGCGGAAGAAAAAAAAATTGATAAAAAATTTAAAGATGGGGTTTTTCGAGAAATTCAATTTTTATTTCTTCAGAAAAACCACTGCGATTTTGTTAATTTTAAGCCCTTTTTGAAATTTTCCTTCGGGATTTGAAAAAAGCAGATGAACGCTATTAGAATCTCGTAAATCTCGTAAATCAATTCTTTTCATGGAAATAATAATATCCTAACAAAGTGGATTGTCATTTAAGATCATAATAACTTTCTTTTACTTTGAACAGAAATTTCTAATGTGTCGGCAAATTGTTTACATTTTTCATTTACCTTTTTTCCTATTCCTTTTACATACCTCCCACACACTTACTTGGTGGTGGGAAGCAGACCTACAGTTTAAGGTGGGATCTGAATCACCAAGAGCGACAGCTTTAAGTACTTAGAGAACCTTTTTCGCTAGAGAACCCGGCACAGGCCGCTGAGGCTTTTCCACTAATTTTCTTTTACTTACATGGTTCTTTTTCGCAGCAATGTCACTTATTTGTATCTTAATAATTATAATGTACCGAGAAAAGAAACCTTCCACGTAAATTGGTGACTTTAAAGACATTTTTAACAATATTTCACAAAAGAATAATATTTACCATAAAGCGTGATACAAATAAAAGTATTAATTTTCTAGACGTCTCTATCTCTGACCACAATAGCCCGATTATAACCAAGTGGTTTAAGAAAGATACATGATCTGTTCGTGACACCAATTTCAGTTCAATAACATATCCTCCGTATAAAATGAGCTTCATCAATAGCTTAGCTGATCCAGCAATAAAATTTGCAAACCCCTTCCTGCACGAGAGCAATTTAAAAATATTGATAACAGCTTTTGAATTTAACGGTTTCACAACTGAATATTTTGTAAAGAAGATAGAATGTCGTCTATACAAATTAGACACAGACAATTATGATAATATTAACAACAATAACCAAAACAATGTGTTTAATCCAGATCAAATGATAGACCTTCCATTCTGCACTAATTTTACAATTTTATACCAACATTTAAAAGAATACAACTTCAAGGTAGCTTTTAAACTAATAAAAGACGCTTTAAAATTTTTAGCTATAAAAAGGTTTTCACGCTTATTAAAAAATCTAGTAATATTGTCTGTAAATTTATGTGTAAAAACTGTGGCGAATGTTACATTAGAACACCAAAGAGATATATACGAACACACAACAAAGGAAAAATGATTACAAACTTCTTAAGAAAACCGTTCTCTTGAAAAATGCTGCAGAATATAAGGAAAGACTGTGTCAAACTTTTTAATAAAACCGCTCTATCTACAACTGCTGTAGAATATAAACACAATGTTGATTTTGAAATTTATTGTATTTTAACTAAAGAATCATCTAATTAGAAAAGACTATTTAAGGAAATTTCCACATCTTTAAGAATAATAAAAAGGTTAGCGACGAATCAGATATTCACGGTATCAGCGGCATCTATAATACTCTTCTGTTATCCTCAAATCGATAATAATGTAAATCAGCGTATCTTATTACTATAAGAAAATTACGTTTTTAAATTATTAATTTTTAACATTAACTTTGGTCTTAAACAGAGCTTCCTAAGCGTAGTCGAAACTTTAAATATAATTTTAGGGACAAAAATATTGTACTTTATTACAAAAATTTGACATTTACGATAAATGATTATTTCACAATTTGTTATTATTTAAATTTTATTTCTGTCTCTTTTTATAAATTTAAAAAAATATTAATTTACTGTTTTAAATGTTGCCAATGGGTATAAATAATTGCCAAATTAAGTTATTTATTTAAAACATTTATTATTTAAAAAAATTATTTTAAGGATTTGAGCCAGAGAAAAATATATTCTTAGACTTATACTAGAAACTGTATTATAAAAGAAATTCACCGCCAATGGCCGAAATCTCTTAAGCTTAAATTGTAGAAGTTTTTTTGTTGTTTTATTATCGCTGAGAAGAATTGTATTTCACACACGATATATTCTAAACATCTCTGTGATTGAGATGTGCTTGGTAATTGGAGAATCCACGATTTCTTCTTCGGTCAAAACTTCAACCTCGCCGCTGTTCATGTTTATTTTCGCCCGTTTTGGCCTTTGAAAAATAGATGTATATATTGCACGAAAAACCGCTTGACGGCTTACGTTTTTCTCCATTATTGCAAATACGTCACCAGTGGACGTTGATAATACAAGTTGTTCTCTAGTTGGCATGGGTTTAAGAGTATTATCCTTCGTTCTTAAGTAAATTGGTTTATCAGGAGGAAAAACGTATCTTCGAAGTACGAATACCCGATTTGGATTGTTGCGAGGACGAAGTCGAATAAATTCAAGGTCATGAAGACCATATCCAAATATGCGTGCAAAAGTTTGCCAGAGATGAGGAGAGCTAGGCCTGACGCTAACAGGTGGTTCGGCATGTGCAGGAGACCTGGACCTGTCGCGAAGTGATGTCTCGGCATGTGGAGTTGACCTAGCAGAATAATGAGGGAGGGCAAGAGAAAGAGTCGTGTTTGGAGTGTGTCTATCAGAAAAGAAGAAACAGAATGTTCATCACCATAAAAATAAGGAATATGGTCATCATCAGGCCAACGCTCAGATTGTGAACTCAACTCTGAAATAAAAAATGCATATAGGAATACATTTTTTTAAGTACACAATCGTATGCCATGTACATTGTACATATAGGTCGCTCATGGAGAGTAGAGAGAATTTTGAGCGAATATTCGAAATATTTTATTATTTGGAAATTAGGAAAATTTTATTTCGGATGCGCGGCTTTTTATTTTTCCATGTATCAACTCGCCGCTTTCACGTAGCTTGTTGAAAAAATTCGAATATTCCTAAAGAAAAGAATGAAGTGGGCAGTTATTTATACCAGGTGCCCTAGTATTAATTTTTTTAAATTATAAGATACAAATAGAGTTGAAAATATTGATAAAATTGTGTTTCATCAATTGGTATTTTTCGAGTAATTACCAATTAATGATTAGCCAATAGGAAGCCCACGTTAGTTGGTCTTTAGAACATGTGTCATCTACGAAAGTGTGTGCATAAAAAAGTTAATTTCATATAATTTCCCCTCCGTTCAGTGGCCTGGTAGGTTATAACTTTCTGGTGCAAGCTTTATACTTCGACCAAATACTGAAATAAAAAAATATCTGTTCCTCAAGCAACAAATTTAGTCCAAACCGTTATGAATTTAGTAGAATTAATTTTAGTTTTTCATACATTCTCTTGATTTCAAAATAATTTCCCAGCTGGCTTCGAGAGAACTTCCCAGCCGGCTTCGATAGAAGAAAGCAAGCAAATTTAAAATTAAAAAAAATCACCCAGGATGCCGTTCCATAACAAAGGCAGACATCGCTATACATACAATAATATTTTACAGCTCAACATGAAAACCCAAGCTCATTGAACGAACCCCGCCTCAGCTGGTTTCAACTAAAGGAGTCATACAAATATAAAGTTTAAAATAATCACATGAAATACCTTTTCCAGACACTATTTGAGTGGTAAGGGTAACTAAGGAGTTAAGTTAAACAGCAAAAAAAGTAAAATAAAAAATAACCAACCAGGCACCTTTCCAAGATACTGGTAGATAACGTACACAATCTTAATACTTGATTGATACGTTTTTCCCCACCGTAATATTCAAACACACCTAATAGATTGGAAAAATCCTTTCCTCAGTTGCATTTTACTAAAACTGCCGAAAAAAGCTCCAAATTAAAAATAATCATCGTAGACTCTACTTGAAATCCTACTCCCTACTTTGATATTGAGGAACCTCCAGTACATTTAACAAACAAATTTTCAAATTTTCAACTAGTAGATATTTGTGTCCCTACAATATTCTTCAACAGCCCCAAAAAACAACACTAGGACATTTAAATGTTCAATCTCTTTGTCAGGAAATAAGGTATAGATTAATTCAAGGAATAGAAGTGAATGGTCCAGGCAAATATTTTGAATTTAGTGTCAGAATCGGAATAATGCAAAGATCGATAGCTAGCTCCAATCCACAACAGGACGGAGTTTCCGAAAGGCGCAACAGGAAACTAGTGAACACAGCAAGCTGTCTCTTAGCACAGTCAACATTTTCAGCCACGTTCTAGGCAGAGTAACAATGCCACCAGAGCCTCCAGATGTGGGGTACATCAAACGCTTTGGTAGTGAAGTGCTTGTTCGACCGAGGGTTGCAAGGCTTTCATCCGTAAGAATATCATCAGCGACATCGTGAATTGATTCTGACAAAAAAGAATACGATGAACCCGTCGTGAAAGTTGAACACTCGTGCAATTGAGATATGCTAGAGATTCAGAGCGATGGCGGTGGCTACGACCATGAAAATTCTACGGAAGAGAATGGAGAATGGATACTCTCAGCAATACTGCGAGGATTTCCACGAGACGCCTGCACCGGTCTCGTCCAGAATCCATACGAGTAAAGATTTCAGTCGCAATGCAAACCAGAATGCATATGAAACAGTATAATGTGGCCACGGCGCAACTAAAAGGCGAGTTGGAAAAATAAGTTTTATGGAAGTGCCAGAAAGGCTATAAGGAGTTATCTATTACATCGTCAACAAGAAGGGCAACCAGGATGAATCGCTCAACAGACCCAAAGCGATTTTAAAGGAACTAAGAAGAGTCAGTCAAGTCTGCCACATAAAGAAACTTATGTATGGTTGTCTAAGGCATGCCCGCCGAACGTGATACAAACGATTGGACGGTGAATTACGGGCTTAAGGAGCAAAGCGGACAAACACGGATCCCTGCATCTATTTGATGAGTGATAAGGAAGAATTAATGCTAATTAGCTGAACGTAAATTAGCTGATCTTCTTGAAATGAAAGCGATCAGCGAATTCCAACATTTTCTGGGTATAAATTTCATCAAGAGCGAAGAGGGAATCCTATTTAATCAGAAAACGAGCATTTAGAACATTCTTCAGAGATTCGGGGTTGCAAGATTGCAACTCTCTTACAATTCCTATCGTGAATTAACACGATGCCTTCCGTACTTTTTAGTGTCAATGCGTCGAAATATAGCTCACATGGCAAGTTTGTTGACTCAATTTAATGATTGCTTGAACAAGACTCATTGGAATGCAGTGGGGTGACTACTTTGATATTTGAAAGAGACTGAAGAATATGGGCTAATAGGCTCTCATATGGCCCCTAATGTGGATGCAGATTGGGGAGGATCCATAGATGACTGCCGTTCGTTCACCGCATTGCATTTATGATAAACAAAGCAATGATATCCTGGGATTCAAGAAAGCAGCATACTGTTGTTCTGTCAACAACAGAAGCAGAGTACGAACACTGGTAACCAATCTGGTATATCATACACGATAAAAACACATTGACATACGTCATCATTGCGTACAAAAAAATGGTGACATCGGATCAAGAGATCTTGGACTCTTTAAAGCAAAAACTTTTTATCCAGAGGTTCTCTCAAGGGGAAGTGTTCAATATGTTAAATGGAATATTTTTCAATCCCTGTACTGATAAATGAGTGATACATTATCATAAATTACCGATATATCACAATAAGTTTCAGAAATTATTTTGGTAAATTTGTTTTTATTGTTTCTCAAACCGAAAATTTCCTGAATTTCTTATAAAAAATATTGGGTGCAACAGGTGTTGAAAGTAGGCAGTTGCAACACTTGTGAAATTCAGAATACTGATTTAAAGTAATTTAAACTGTTTTAAATTTTATAAAGAAACTACAAATGTTTATAAATTTATTCGATAAGAAAGTTGATAAATACAGCATAAATGATAATTGTACCTCATCTAAACGCTGAAAGTTGTTATATGTTTTTACAAGTATGGCGTATTGAATCAATATATCCCTTTAGCGTCTTTAAGGTATTAAACTGTTGATGTTTAAACGCATAACCATTTTTTCGAAAAAATCATTTTGAATAAAACGAATTTGTTGTTGATTCTGAATCAATCTATTAAAAAGTAAAAATTGAAAGTATACATAAGTAGAAAAATTAATATATCAACAATGCACAGATTTCTAAACATTGCCACCTCCTTTCTACAATATTTAAAAAAACAACAACAAAATACAATATTTTGAGGCAAACATCTATGCCTCTATTAAAAGAAATCTTGATTGTATTTATGGGCAGCCCTGGAGATTGGTAGCAATGTGTTTAAAAATTCGTTTAAGAACGCAATAAAATCTACTTTCTTATGAACTATTTTCGTCCATTTTATACTACTAGGAAGCAGCATGCTTCGAAGCTAATTAATTCTTTCTTATCAGGGAAATACACTTGAACTCCAAAGATATGATCTCCAAAGATACGAGTCCTCCACATATACGAGCGTCCCGTCTCCAAAGGAGCGTATATAAGGATCTCCCTATTCCCGAACTTCTCGTATCTTTGAAGTTCGAGTTATTTACTGTGTAATTATTTAAAAATGCATTGTCTGCCTAAATCAAAAAATGGCTAAGGCATAGTAACACATAGTAACGTAGTAAGACATAGTAACGTAAAAGTCTTTAAAGAATATGGTGTCAATGAGATACTGATCAGAATATATATTCTAAAAAGGTCCGTATTTATGAAGACTACTTATGGTTTATTCTTGAAGGACTTTTATCTATAAGCACAATATTAACTTTTTTGAATATTCGCAAACTTGCACAAATGGGTAAGTACCATATGTGCATGTTCAGAGATAAGATTCAGCTCAGCGGGCTACGTGTACATGTAAACTTGCACATTCAATTAACAAATTCTTGATTTGCGTAAAGCTTGAGAGAATTTTACCAAAACACAAAAATATAATATTATTATATTTACCAATAAAATTTAAGAAAACCACTAAAGATAAAACCAGAGTCCAGACAATCATCATCTTTTTTAATTAGGGGGAAAACTGATTATTGTATTTCAGTCATTAGCTTATATAATTTTCACTAGAGTCCTTATCTTTTGGATTGCATACGTCAAGATTGTCCTTCAGAGATATTTGAATTTGATAAGAATGGAATTCAGCGCAAAAAATTTGGTTGTACACATAATTAAAACTAATTTCACCATTAGGTAATCTTTCATGTTATCGGGAAAGCTGTTTTTTCTATTGCAAATTTATGTAGTGTCCGCTATGACGGCCCATTTAAAGTTCTGAAAAATCAATGTCAATCACGATTAAGTGTGCAGGGAATTTGTACGTGTAGGGTATATAGTGAGTTCAGGATCTCCCTGTATATTCTACAAAATATGTTAAAATAATTGGAAAGACGAATTTAGCACTTTTATGTGCATGGTGTAATATTTTATAAATTACTTTTTATCTGGATTTGGATAAAAACCTTCCAAATAACAGACAGCTTAAATTAATTGACGTTGGATCATTGTATTTTTTTATCACAAAAATATGAATATTAAGATCTCTAAGATTAGTTTTTTCCTCTAATACCAAATGATATCTGACATCAAATCATTAATAATAATATTAATGATCATCATTATCTAAATCAAGGAATTTGAGGAAATTTTATAAGTTTCCAAAATAGAACTTCATCAGATGTTACTGATGTTATTGATAATAATGGGGATGGTCATAAACACCTGGGCATTCTCAAATCTAAGATTATTCAGCAGAGGATGATTGAGAAAGGCCTAACGATTGCCTTCACTACAAGATTCACATTCATTCTGAAGAGTTCTCTAAACTCAGCAAAAAGGTCAGGGCCATCGATATCTATGCAATCCCTGTCCTCACGCAATCCTATGGGCTCATCAAATGGTCAAACTTCGATCTTGAAAAATTAAACAAACCCGTCCGCGAAGACATGACTATTCACCGTTCTTGTAATCGAAAATGCCTATTTAAGGATAAGATAGAACTCTACGACATAGACGGCGTAGGTGGCTCGATTATACGCCTTTAAATTTTTCCTCGGATTTGGCGTCAAATATCAGGACAGAAGATATAGAGAAGTTAGAAGCGGAATGAAGAAACAAAGTCATCCACCTACAAAATGATCGCCAAATATCTATCTGTTATTCAAGACAGCGAAAAACTGTCCTTTAAAACCAAAATGACTATTTAATGATAAGACAGAAGTCCACTTCGCGATGACTCATTGATGATTCAGATAAAAGAAAAAAAAATTATCCAGTTTCAAGAAAATAGAAGTGTTAGTTAAAAATATCAATTGTGATAAGAAATATAATGGCCGGTTTCAGTAGCAAGTAGTACTTCCGAAGTAAAACTTGCTACAAAAAATTTCCTACAGGTTCAAAAAGCTGTTCTTTTAAAGTTAAGCATGCATATTTAGACATATTAGCTTTTTTTCGTCATAAAATGTGATTCACCATGTACTCATTTAAGTAAAAAGTGCCGCACAGTGGGAGGTAAGGCACTTTTTTCCCTCGAAAATGTCCAGAGCCTTCAAATTTGGTCCGATTTTTAATTTATCTTTTAATTAAAGTTCATTAAATTCTGAAGAGATTCACGCTCCAAACATTTGTCTCCTCTGTTTGATCATTTATAATTGTTTCACTCAAAGTATGGAAAAACTAAAATTTTAGCTCGTTCGCAGAGAAAAAAATCCGTCCGCTTCGCGGGCACATTCTCATAGCGCGCTGCGCGCACGGCTCGCGAGTTTGAGCGCGCCTAGGGCGCGCGACTGTTGGTTCTCGCGCTTCGCGCTCGATAATATGTTTATCTCGCGCTTCGC
>JAWWLR010000034.1:91624093-91635744 GCA_035041075.1 Acraspis erinacei | reverse complement strand
AGTACGGTCAAGAGAGAGATCCTCGAGAGAGTTCGGTTTTCATTGGTCTGCCCTGTGACCTTTTCTTCTCTTCGTTGTGTTTTCTTTTGCCTCGCTGAGCAAGTCATCAACCAAGAATCTTTCCTTATTCTCGAGAAACGGCAACGTCTTGGGGGGGGGGGGGTCGAGACCAGCGAAAGTGGCGAGAGTGGCAATCCTGTGCGAGAATTGGAGAACGAAAGTCATTGCTTCGAACGGCAGATGCGATTTCGGACTCCATGACTCCTAAAACAATAGATAAGAGAAACGGCATCAACATCCAGTAAGAAAATAAAATATACAAGGTCGTGAAATTACCTAGTTTTTTCATAATTGAACGCGTATCGCCTTGGTCCATTTTCACCAGACATGTCGTGGATCTCAGACGGCAATAGAGAGAGCAGATACAATAATCCAGAAGGTAAAGCCAGAGGAAGAATACACTGAAGGTCACATGACAGAAGAAGCTAATGATTGAAAATTTGCACAGCAAGAAAAAGAGCAGATATCTGCTTTAAATTTTAAATTCTCAAAAAAAATCTTCGATTTTTTTATTTAGAAAACCTAAGCTTAAAAATGACAGTATTAATTTTTATTTATAAATTTTGATTCATAATAAGGAAGTTCAAAATGAATTTGGACGCCGAGGATTTCTCGAGTTTTCCCAGTCCCTTCTCCTTTGTAGCTTCCGTTAGTTATTATATCAGAATGTGCAGTTGCCTCGGGTCGACATCCATTTCCCGCCAAAAAGGTTTGCATTAAATGGTATTAAAAATTTGTAATCCTTAAGAATGCCTCTACTGTCCTTCGTTTTTAAATCAAAATCAAGTTTTTACGATGGCGCCTGTCTGTCCGTCCGTAAACAAGATAACTTTCGAAAAAATGAACAGATCAAATTCATCTTTGGCACACTTTTTTTAGGTCCCAAAGGAAAGCATGATTTCGTTAACCAGCCATTTTGAACAAAAATTCAAAAAGTGAGCGGATTTTGAACATTGTTGAGACCACTTTTTTCTGAATTTGAAAATGCTATGTACGGGTATTTATAGTATTAGAAAAGGCAGAGCAATTCATCCTAATGACTTTCTTTGATAAAAAATAATCTCAGAGTTATAGCATTATCAAAATTTTTTTAATCAATCGGAAATCAAAATTTTAAGCCAAAAAACGCACGATATGAAAAAAAGTCAAGAGAAGAAAAACATTGTTTTTTGATAGCCCTTTAAGATTATCACAACAACTTTTTGGATCTTCTTGAAAAATCGAAAATTCCAATTTCGATTGCTCAAAAAATGAAAAATCAAAAATTCAATTTTTTAGTCAAACTATCCAGGATGCGAAAAAAGATAAATTAACGAAAATTATGATACTAAAAAAGATCTACAAATTCGTTATTTATCACTTTTTGATAGGAGACGTAGTTTCGGTTTTAATCATAAAAATGGCATTAAAAATAAACACGAAAAAATTGTAGAAAAACGACAAAACGTACGAAAACAGATTGATAGACAAAGTTATTCAGCCAAAAAAATAGAGATCCAAATTTGTAATTATTTATTACATTCTCATCATTTATGATTGAGAAAGTATCAGAATGGCCAAACGACGGAAACTACGAAAAAAACTTCAAAGAGAAATTATACCCTTTGAAAAATCCTGCAAAATGTCTTAACCATTTTCCAATAGGATTCGTAATTTGGTTATTATTTATCTTAAGTAATATGCAGAGAATTTAAAATTCCAATATTACGCCAAAAGGCGCGAGATACGTAAAAAAGAAGGCTTGTAGGATATTTTGCTTTATCCATAAAAATAATATGAAAACAGCATTCCTATTCTCAGCATAACAACGCGAGATAGAGAGAAATGTCTGAAAACAGGAGCGTAGTTTTTTGTTAATTTTCAGGTGGTTTAGAAAATATACATTTACAAATGTTTGTCATAAATCTGAAAGAGATATTTTTTATAAAGTTTCATTCAAGCATTCCAAATACAAAGAATAATTATCCGAGCGCGAAGCGCGAAATTCAATATCCGCGCGTTTTCAAATTATATGTATTATAATATATTATAATATATTATAATATATTATAATTATATGTATTGCAACGGTTTAACATTAAACATATTTCGTCGAAAATTTTCAACGAGGTTAGGAGAATAATTCTGATCTCGTCTACTGCGTCACCCTGCAGTGAGGAAATTTCGGTAAAATATGTAGAATCAAGAACAGAAAACGCGGATAAAACATTTTCTTATTCGTAAATCTCCTACGAAATAGATTAGACTATTAAAGATGAATTAGCACTTATTCAAAACCACTTAGCAGAAAGCAACTGATAGAATGTGAATCCCCATTTATTTCCAATTTAATGAAGTTAAACGAAAGTAGTTAGCTCTTGAGTCGTAATTCTCGCAACATTTGGAATAAAAATGGAGCAATTATACGCCGAAAGATTATCTTTCGCTTTTTCTGTGATAAGAATATGTGGGTATTTTTCGAGTCGCTCAATTGCAAAGCATTCTACAATCTTACAAATTTTACAACATTATTTTTGAATTCATACATTTTTTGTTGTTAAATAATAACGGAGAACCTTTAAGGAATTTATTATTAAAAATATGAAAGCAACTATGCAGGATGCATAGTGGCGGAATGCCTAAACAATCCATTTGTTTATAGAAATAAATCCTCGCAATCTTATGTCCATCAAGATCTTCTCGTTTATATAAAACAAGTAGATCTAATTTCATCTCTGACACATATGGTGTTGACATACAACAAATGCATTCACTGAGGCGTTAGGAAAATTGATGAGCGTATGGTGTGAAATGCGTCTTTCGATGTGACATTTATTGAGTAATGAGGGTACATGTAAAAATGCTGTGAGGTACTTGAAATAGGAAGCTTCTGGAAGGAATTTCAGGGTTATTTGTTTTAGCGCAAGGTGGCATGATTTATGGTATTTCCAAGAAGCTTCGAATACTCTGACCCTCACTTCGTATTTTGACCTCAGATAGCATAGCCTGTTCCATAATTTTTGGTGAAAAATTTCCATTCCCGGATTCAAGTATTGATTTTCAATGTTAATAGCGAGAATCGCATACAGCACTGTGATTCGTACGCCAGCGCAAGGAGCGAATCAAATCTCACAGCATTCTGCGTTCTAGCCGCAGGTTTGCTAATCGTACGCAATATTTGTATCCAGGACTCCCCCTACCTATCTATCGAACAGCTAGTTCCGATACGAGAACATACAAATTTCCAAGATTAAGAATCCAAAAAATCTGACCTAATGGTGGAAAACGGGCGACTGATCTGAATTCAGCGTACAAAAATAAATTAAAAATGGTGTCTTATCACGTCAAAGAATTCACCAATTTTTATAAAACTGTGTTATAATTGTTATTAACGAATAATAAATAGAAAATAATAAACAATTAGGAAACTATAAAAAATTCTACGAACCAAAATTCTGCAAAAACTGCATAATATGTGAAAAAAAAAAACTAAACAGTTTGATTATCTGAAAAACACTCGCAGTCTTAGTGTGGTATTTATAATATCATATATATTCATATTATTCCGATTGATTTTAATTCAGGTACCAATCGAAATAAAAAATATTTGTCTAAGTATCCAATTTTAATTGGAATCAAGACGTGGCCTATTATTTTCAACGTTTGGCCATTCGCGACCATTAATGTATTATTTTTCAGTTCTTAAGCTTTGTAATATAAGTCTTTAATTCTTTTTATAAATTTGTCACCTATATATGAGTGAGTTGCACCCGTATCAACTAAAACTCTGAATTTATGATCTTTAAAATCTATCATGAGGTGAAATCTTGTTTCGTCCGAGTCATTTGTGTCTGTGTCAAGTAATTCTGGCGGTCTCTGGTTTTGTCTGCTATTTTCCGCCTTTTATAGCCACCGTTTGCATTTTCCTCATCGATACTATACCAACAATCACGATTAAAATTGCCTATTTTCCCGCAATTGTATCATGTAATGCGTTCTCGTGATTTATAATTAAAATGTCGGTTTCCTACATTTGGATTCTTGAAACCCTGTGTACTTGCATTCATTTCACCTTTTGTATTATCCCTACTATTTTCATTACCTGAATTTTTCGTATTTTGTACCTGTCCTTTATTATATTTTTTACCTTCTGACTTACTATTATTTTCTTCCGCGTTATATAAAAGTGCTGGTATTTGTGGATTGGTTTTATTTGGTCGTGTTTGTATGTTTCTTAACAGCTGATTAGTTACGTTTAATAATTGACCAGCTAGGTTTTGGTTTCTAAAACTATTATTATAATTGTTATTACATCGTGGATTTCTTCGAAATCCAGATTTATTTCGATAAGTATTATTATGATTTTTGAAATTTTTGAAAATAATTTTTACTTTGATCAATTTTAACGTTATCTTTATCTAAGATGCTGAGTTGTTGACCTCTAATTTTAGATTTTGCCCATTCTGTTTCCTATTGTCGCCCTAAAATTCCTCGAATTCTTTTACAAAAGCATGAATATCTTGGTCTTTTTCTGATTACAAAATTGTATTTTTTATAATTTCCGAGTATCTTTCGTTTCAATAAGTTTCTTTAAAATCGTCAGTAAATTGATCTAAATCTTGCCAATTATTTGTATTAACCTGAAACCAATCTAATGCTTCTTCCTCAAAAACAGCATCTAAATTTTCCAAAATATCTCTTTCATTAATTTTATATCCTCTTTTACATCTCATTAAATTATTCAGAAAATAAGTTGGACTATTTTCCGTGTTATTGTTAAATTTAATGAGCCAATTTGGCATTATTTGGAAAGGGGTTTGTATTATTCCAATTGGAAAGAGAGTTGCAGGAATTTCATTCATATTATTTTCACTCATCCTTTGCATCAGTTTCGGTAACGAGTATCCGTTACCGAAACCGATGTACCTCTTGCTTGTTATTCTTTTTCTTGCACCTGCTAATAAGTGCCTATGCTAATTAAAATCTAATTCTTTTCCTTCGAAATGAACCTTATTTTGTATATTTCAAGGCTTATTACTTTGATTGAATAAATTTTACGTTGCATTGAAAATTCTGTCCATCTTATCATATAAAATTTTAATTTCTTCTGAAAGATCTTTTATTTTATTTGTATCACTTTTATTTTCTTCAAAATTGATTAATTCTTCTGCGCCATTCCAGAATTCGACGTTACAATCTATAAATGAATCAATTTCAAAAGTTTGATTATTGATTTTTTCCCTTTCTTTCTCCAGCCTTTCTATCTCTCTTCTTAATCTATCGCGCTCAAAATGTCTGCCTGTTTCTAGTCTTTCATTATCTGTTTCGAATGATTGACTCTGTGAATTTTCATGAGTCATCAGTACTTGTGCATTTTCTCCCTAGATTATTATTTCGAAAGCTATTCTATCCTCTCTATTTCTATCGACTTTTTCTACCCCTTTTTCTCTCTTTACCGACTAGCTCAGAAGTTTTACGGGCTGACTAAAAACTGGCACATTCTCTTAAGTGAGCGTCTCGGTTTCTACTAATGGGGGATGCGCGTGGCCTGTCCACGTGGCGGAAGTATCTACTGAGGGCGGGAAAGCATTGGGTTGCTTTTGTTACGTCACTGTAACTGTGGTTTCGCGCGCCAATTTCTGTAAATGAAGCCGCTTTCTTTTATTTCATACAATTTTCGGCAATTTTTGTCTAAATATTTTCTTTCTAGTTTTTTACTAATGATCTCATTATTTCCTGACTAATTCTTTTTCTTAGATATCAAATTCTATATATTTTAATGGTCTTCGTTTTTATAAGCCGATCGAAAACTTAAAATTTGTACACCCTTCACTTCTAAAATCCGGCTTTCTAAAGTATATACAAGCCGTTTTTTGTCAGGGTCTGTTTTGTTTATTATTACCGATGGTGGAACGTGAAATTGGGCAGGTGTCCCACCAACGTTTTAACGGAGATATATACATTCTAACAGCACTTTATTCGAGCTAAAATACATCCTACCCGCACTTTTTCTAAAAATCAATAAAAAATTCTTAATAAAACAACAATTTCAATAAAAATATTTAAAAGGTCAATTCTTTTCCTGACAATCAAAAAACATTTTTAAATTTTAAATCTAATAATTCCTATCATGGCACATATGCATAATTTCAAATGTTAATTTTCATCATTTTAAAATATGAAAACAGAAACGTGGTTTATGAACCAAGTAACAAAGTAAGTGGGACCTGCTGGCCCGCAAGCGCCGGAAAATTTTGCAGTGTATCCCCGAGAGCAGGTTTCTCTTAGGGCTTCGTTGGTGAGATGGTTTTCGTGTGTCCCTAGGTGAAGTCACACAGATCGGAAGTTGGCGTCGTTTGAAGAACGTAAACGGGTTTTAACCGGAATGTTAACCGTATCGGGTCGCAGGGAGCACAAGACTAATTGGAGGTGCGATGAGCATAAGACTAATTGCCCTCGGGCTAGGATTGGGTTAATTAGAAATGGGGTGTTGTTCCCGACTCATTCTCCTACGCCCGCAGGACCGTACGGTATTGGGGTGCTTGTAACTTCGTTACCAAACAGTTACTCCATTTCTCCCTTAAAGCTGTTTCGTAAACTTTTCCGGCATTGTTACATTTTTTCAATTCCGAACATTTTTCCTTGCTATTTTATTTATTTATTTTTTATGGGTAGTTGTTTTTGTTGCTTTTTGTTTGTAATGTGGGCGGAAGGGGCCGTGAAGCACCCCCCCCCCCTCTGGCACTCAAAGCACAAAACCTAGTGTGCCACATCCGTTTTTGGTCTCAAGGCAATACTCCGATTCCGGCCATCTTCGTCAAATGTTTTTCGATTTCGGCGGCTTTTCGTTGTTACCTATATTCTGAGTTCTCTCAGGTGCCAGGCTTACCCATCGCACAGCAAGTGACGTCCTTCGTTGTCACCGGTATCAAGGTGAGCCTCGCATGCTATGCCATCCGCGAGCCTCCCATGCAGAGTAGAGGTGTGTTATGTAAGTGTATGTGTATGTATGTTCATTACTCGAAAGCGTCCAGCGACCATCCTGCGTGGTTGCCCCGTACGGAGCCTCCAAGCGCAAGGAGATCGCTGACTCGTTTTCGAGTCTTCTCAAAATCAGCGTCACCCCAAGGTTGTGCCCTAATACGGAGCCTGTTTATCCTTGGGCCAAAACAAGCTTTTTCTGAGACAACCTACAGTTTAAAATGGGTTCCGAACCACCGAAACCCCGGTCGAAGTACATAGAAAAATTTCCATTTCCAATTTTTCACATTTTTCAGTTCTTTTTTCTTTTATAAATTATTTAGTTACTTTTCATGTTATTTTTTTCAATTATCTTTATTTATTGTTTCATTGAGGTTTTGTACATAGTATAAGCAAAGAAAATAATATAGAAGTATCTTAGCTTACACGACTATAAACATCCTAGCATATGTTATTAATAATTTACCTTCGGTACATGATTAT
This sequence comes from Acraspis erinacei, assembly GCA_035041075.1. Classification (NCBI taxonomy): domain Eukaryota; kingdom Metazoa; phylum Arthropoda; class Insecta; order Hymenoptera; family Cynipidae; genus Acraspis; species Acraspis erinacei. The sequence continues at coordinate 91,628,241 of JAWWLR010000034.1, read as the reverse complement.
TTAAGCAGATTCATAAAAATCACAGATATCGTTTATTATCTGTAAATTGGCTGTTAATTATTGAGCGCTTCGATTTCATCTGTGGTGACTGTGGTTGTACTGCATCATCATAAGATTTGGCAAAAACATCAATAGCATGATTATGCTGTATTGCTTCACCGGCTGCTAATTAAAATTGTAGTGCAGCTGCTTCGAAATAATTTCCATAATTGACAATTTTCTCCAACGAATTACCGTGTCATCTAATCTTCATTGCTTGATCTTATGAGATAATCAGTTTTCTTCTATCGTCCTTCACCTTAGCGGTAAGATCTGTTACTGAAACTTCCTGTATCTAAAGACACACTGCAGCAAAGCTCTTCAAAGTTTCTATTGAGGTGGTTAACTGTAAATCATTAACGCTAGCCAAAGCATCTTCATCTGGTACAGTTAACGTTCTCGGCATGCCTGGGATGGCAAGCCCCATCAGTAGAAATTCTATCTCTAACATGGCCTTCAAATTTATCAGAGAAAAGCTAAAACCATACTACGACGTAAACGCGAGAATAACACGAGAATAATTATTTTTATTTTTATCATTATTATTTTTCTTATTCTTATAGTAAATATATTTACCGTATCATTTCTCCAGATGTGAAACTATATTTACCTGTGATTTGTCGAAAACAAATACAATGAAAAGTCTTCTCGGCCTTCCAAATAACCCTTTGATTCAAGATTCTTAAGTAGTATTCTGAGTCGCCCCACACTCAAATAATTTTCGTTTAATGTTGCTGCAAATTGTTTCTTGCATTGCAGATGATCTTTACTACTGCCTGCTATTGAATATTTTAATCTTGGGATTAATTCCAGGTTTGTCAAGTGATTATTAATAGTTTCTAGGGTGCTTTTCGGCATTTTCTCATTGAGATCTACCGTCCTCTTTAATTTCATTTTTTCATATTCTTTTTTAGAATTGTTAAATGAAAAGTCATTATTCCAATTGCACTGTAAATAAATAAGAAATAAACTTTATTTCAATTGTGGACAAGTATGCTGTTCAATATTATTTAGCACGCATGTTCATCGTATTTATATACCAAGTATTATTAACTTCTCTCATTTTAAAATGAAAATAGATAACTGTTAACCTTATCGCTGTATCAGAAATTGACCCCGCTCCTTTTCCCTGATCACCTTGTTGAACAAAGTTGGTCAGAGCAAGACTGTGGGGTCTCTAGTACAATGAAACTAGCTATGTTAATAGTATATTACATAGCAAGGCGCAGAGTACCGTCTTTTCATGATGAGGGCCACATTTTCGGAAGGAGTTTTAAGGGATGGTCGAAAGATCGACCTCTTTTTCATAGCACCTACTGTGTTTTTTTGGTAGAGACGCGCAAATTGGAATGCATGTTCTGCTGGTGGGGGAGTGAACGGAATCTCACTTTTCGAGTTAGTACAACCAAGCGCATTTATACCTCCTATCTAATTTTTGACCTCATAGCCTAACACCTCTGTTCTACTAAGAGGTCCAATATTAAATATGCATTCGCTTACGCCACAGGAAAAGTGAGAGTTTAGGCTCCATCAGGAAGTAGTAGAAAACGGTTACGTTTTGCGGATACCATAAAAAAATTATTTCACTTACGTCAAACAGAACCGAAGTAGACAACGTGAAAATAAATTCTATCGCGGCTAATCGAATGGCAAGCTGGTATCGAAAGTGAAATAAACTATTGTGAAACACAAATAAATGCGAATGGAGAAAAAAGCATAATAATGCGCTTGATCATTTTAAAGAGTTACTAATGCTAGTGATATTTTTAAATTTTCTAGGATTAATTTTCTTTCAGCCTTTTAACAGGGAACTAACGCAAGCAATAATGGATTAAGGGCCGCACTTGCGCATACTGTAGACGGTATTAAGAACGCGAGTGCGAAAGTCAGTTCAGACTTGAATGCTGCTGATTCGCGTTACTCGGCCTCAAGAAATGAGTGAAATTCCTTGGTTGTAGACACTACTTAGAGGGTTATAGTTTCAAAGTATGAACGGTCTATAATAATAGCTGAAAATGTTAGTTTGAAATTAATCACTGTTGTTGGATTCTTGTCCATATTTTTAGTATCTAGCAAAGAAAAATCAAAACCGAAAGTAAGCCAACGAACAAACGATACCGAGGAAACGCACGTGAGAATTTGGGACTACTATTTTGGGCCTGGGATGTATTCCACAGTAATGGAGTATCTACAAAATTTCAAAGCCTGACAGAAAACCAAACCGACATATCAATTCTTTCTTTTTTTTTTTTGAAAATATAAAAAATGTACACCCCTTTTAAGTATCATGAACTTCATGGCTTTTGATTGAAAATAAACACATAGGTTCAGTTCATTGTTAATTTTGAAAGATATTTGCTAAATTTTGTTACATAAATAAAGCTTAAAAACCCAGTTTAATTTGTTAAAACATTTTAGGAAGAAAATATAAGAAATGTACTCGTGTTTTTGAGAATTAACAACACATTTAATCGACCATATTAATCGTTTATATTGCTTAATTATTTATTCCTTCTCCTCTATAGGACGCTTAGAATGAGTTTTCTCTAGAGTCGGGTATTATATTTATCGGCTCAGGTATTTACCTAATCGCCGTAAAGAGGGCTAGAACTCCCGCGTTTGATTATTACGGTATAAGTAAGTAAGAAACTGCATTAGTTCGACAAAAAAGCGACTGCCGAGTGGCTCTCAAGTCAAACATACCTCCCAAACTCAGTTGTAAAAAATATAGTACCTCATACCTGTACGCCATTCAAAAATGGGCCCATATGGTTTATAGCACTTAAATTGGTAAAGCCAGAAATTTATCTTAAATTGTCTTACAAACAAAGCTAATGCTAATGCCATTTCTGGGAGCGAGAAGAATCCTAGAAAGAAGATAAAGTACTGACGTGCTGCCAGGAAAAGCTACTAACATCAGCAACTTTTGTTGGAATGCGAAGTTTCCTCAACACCATTCATTCCTTAGCGTCCAGGATCTTATATATCATAGCCCTTTAAGGTCATAAAAAATAGTTTCTTGTACCTAAGAGATTCCCGGAAGGAAAAATCTGTATAGTACAGGCAAAGCTTATTGAGGCAGCCCTAGAAACTACGATCGTTGGAAGAACACCTGGTAATATTATCCGTGGCTCATCGATGCTAGTGATCGTCTGAAACCATGGAAACATGCCAGACTTAGAGTCATTGAAACTTAGGACGTAGTTTCAAAGAAACTACGTTGATTCTAATGATGATCTTCTCATCATGACTTCATCTTAATGCAAATCATGCAATATTTAACAGTAAGAGCATGAAGAACTGCTGTGAGTATCCTTCAAAATAAATTTTAACTACAGTTTTGACCACATGTCAAAAGGGTTTTGTTTTGACTATATGTTCTATATCCTATGAGGGAATTGCCTACCGAGCGGAGAACTGGCATTAGGAGTCTGATAATGAGGATCAACATAATGAGAGGCCGCTTAAAATATTAGCATTTATTGCCACTTATAAACTGCGTTAAAAATTACCAAGTAGTGGAAAGGCACTTTTGAACGAATCATCCCTATCAGGGTTAGTAGTGTAAAGTATGGAGTTCCCTGGATCCTAGGAAGAACCATAGAGAGGCCGGAGATGTTCCTTCGGGTTCGAATCCAGGGCGGGAAGGCGAGAGCACTAACTATTACTAGCTGTAAACGGGTAACGACTGAACCAATACGCAGGGACTGACGAAGGGACATTCCATCGTCCGTGAATTCGGGACCCGTCGGCGGGTTCCAGATTATCTCGGATGCGGCCCAGCAACCCTTTCGTCGAGAGCCGTATCGAACTCTGTTTTATCGTAACAATTCTTTCACACACCGACCCCCGCTGGAGTTCAGGTATATACCTGAAATTTTCGTAAAGCCGTGGTCCAAGTCTGATGTAGTCCCAAGAAGGAAAGGGATTTATAAAAAATTAAGTGACTCTGCTGTCCTCCTCTTGAGGTTTGCTTTGATAGCTAGAAATCTTGCCAGTAATTATTTTTCGGGTTTATCATAAGTAAATTTGTATTCTAGTGTCTGAAGTTGTAAAGTTTTTTCTAAATTTGAATTAGTTTTTCTCTGTCAAATGGTTATATGGTGTGT
>JAWWLR010000034.1:91558067-91574350 GCA_035041075.1 Acraspis erinacei | reverse complement strand
TGAATTTTTAACAAAAAATATCAATTTCGAACCAAAGATTGAATAATTAAATTTCAAATTCAAACAAAAAAAATAGTTCTAAATTAAACAAGAAATTTTTAATAGAATAATGAAAGTTTCAACCCTAAAATGAATTTTTAACAAAAAATTGAGTAATTAAATTAAAAATTTTTAAAATTCTAAATCAAACAAGAAATTTTAAACAAAATAATCAAGTTTTCAACCAAAAATGAATTTTTAATGAGAAAGATGCATTTTTAACAAAAAATTTGGAATCAAAAATTGAATAATTAAATTTAAAATAAAATAAAAAAAGAAGAATTCTTAATTAAACAAGAAATTTTTAACAAAACAATTAAATTTTTCTACCAAAGGAATTAATTTTTAATAAAATAATTTAATTTTCTACCAAAAAGATGAATTTTTAACAAAAAATATCAATTTTGAACAAAAAATTTAATATTTAAAATTAAAAAGTAATTCATTCTGAATTAAACAAGAAATTTAAAACAATAATTAAATTTTTAACAAAGTAGTTGAATTTTTAACCAAAAAGATGAATTTTTGACAAAAAATATCGATTATGAACCAAAAATTGAATCATTAAATTTAAAATTAAAAAAAAAAGATTTCTAAATTTCTAAAAAGGTGAATTTTTAACAAACAAATATCAATTTCGAACCAAAAATTTAATATTTAAAATTTTTTTAAAATTAATTATAAATTAAACAAGAAATTTTTTAAATAATTAATAAATTTTCAACCCAAAAATGAATTTTTAACCAAAAATATCCATTTTGAACCAAAAACTGAATAATTCCATTTTAAATTGAAAAAAAACCCATAAAATGAATTTTTAAATAATAATATCAATTATAAACCAAAAATTGAGTAATTATATTTTCAACCAAAAAAATGAGTTCTTAACCAAAAATTGAATAATTAAATTAAAAATTAAAAAAAGAAGGTAATTTTAACCAAAGAAATTAATTTTCAACCAAACAGTTCAACTTCCGATGAAGTAATTGAATTTTTAAACAAAAAGATGAATTTAAAAAAAATATAATTTTCCTTCATCAACAAAAAACACAAATTTTCAACAAAATACGTGTACATTCATTTAAAAATAACAATTTTAAACCAAAGTAATAATAATTTAATTTTCTTTAAAAAGAATAATTCTAAATTATAATAAAATTTTTTGTTGAAAATTCAACTTATAAAAAAAATCGATTTTACGAACTATTCGAGTTTTAATTTTAATTTCTAATTAAATAGTTGAAAAATTAACTATTTAATTAGAAATTATCTTTCTTAGCTATTATTGAAAAATAATTTATTTTTAACGAAAGAAATAAATTTTTAACAAGAAAAAAAAAGATATTTATTCAGCCAAAACATGGAGTAGTTAAGTTTTCATTGAAAAAAAATCTATTTTGTACAACAGCAAAAATGAATTTCCAACAAAATATTTAAATTTTGAACCGAAAAAAATTAATTTTCAAGTTTAAAAAATTAATTTTCAAACAAAACAAAAATTTTTTAAACAAAATAGTTTAATTTGCAACTAAGGAAATGAATTTTTAATTAAAAAGGATCAACTTTTTAAAAAAATGGAATAATTATATATTCATTAAAAAAAAAATTAACCAAAAAAGAAATATTTTCAACAAAATAGATTAATTTTCCATATTATTATACCTACATTTTCAGTTTCAAAAATTAATTTCTAAAAAAAAATTGTTAAACAGAATAGTTAAAAAAACTAATTTTCAACAAAAAAAAAAGAAATATAAAAATTTATAAAATATAAATTTTTAATAAAAACTAGAATATTTAAATTTCCTGTAAAGATAAATTAATTCTAAAAAAAGCATTTTTTACAAAAGAATTAAATTTTTACCCAAAGAACTTAATTATTAACCAAGTTGTTCAACTTCCGAACAAGTAGTTCAATTTTGAACAAAAAAGATGAATATTTTACGAAAAATATAAATCTCCCACAAAAAAAACAACAACTTTTCAACAAAATACGTGGACTTTCAATAAAAAATATCAATTTTGATCCAAAAGAATTTTCAACTTAAAAACAGATACATTCAAACAAATTGTAATAATTTAATTTTCAGTTATAGTTACATTTTTAAGAAATCAAATGATTTTTTAACTAAAACTTTTTATGAATTTTGAGATTCCGAGTCAAATTATAAGTTTTTTTTATTTTGAAAAATTAATTTGAAATAGAATATTTTATAAATATCTTAAAAATTGGCAACAAAAAAAAAGCTGCAAGATTTTAAGGCAATTTTTCCAATTATTTAAATATTGCAGAAAAACTCGAAGCATTTTAAAAAATATTTAGAAAGTTTTGACTGTTTGAAAAGATTTTAAAGTACTTTACAATTTTTTAAAATCTATATAATTTTGATAAAAATATTCCCGTAGAATTTATTTTCCCATATAAAAAACATTTAAAACTCTTGAAAAATTTGTATTTTTTTAATAGAAGTTTATAAACTTTTTATGTTCCAAATCTTCAAAAATTTAATTTGCATCTTTTTCAATTTTCTCTTAAATTTTCGTTTAAACAAAGCATTAAACTTTTTTTTTGTGAATTTTCTTTACGGAAAAGAAGTTTACATTACTGATAATGTAAACACGAAGCAGACAACCTCGAAATAAAATGTCAAATCATATTATTTCAGGTGTAGAGTCCAAAAAATAGGGTCATTTCTTATCTCTTAAATGCAGTGACATATTTATTTTTATGGGCTCAGAAAAAATTAGAAATATCTTTCAATTTTCTCTTCGAATTTTGCGACTTTGCAAACAAAATTAAAAAACTTCTTTGTGTTTCATAATTTCCAATGATCCACAATTTGTCTAAATATTTTTTGAAATATTTGATCATTTTTAAATATTTTTGAATCTTCTCAAAACTTAAAAACCTTCTAAATCTCCTTCAAAATCATCCCAATTTTTCATGTAATTTAAAAATAATTCTACATATTTCTAAATATTTTCTAAAAATTATTCGTAATTTTCAGAAAACGTAAACAAATATTTTTAGAAATGTTTTTTAAATATTCCCTTAAATTTAATTTTCCAAAATAAAAAAAAAACAATAATTTGAAAATATCTTTGAGATTTATAGAAAATATTTTAAAATATTTCAAAAATTCAACTATTTTTCATTTAAAAAGAAGGTATTTTTTAGTTAAACAATTCAATTTGTAAATAAAAATGTTAATTTATAATATAAATAAATTTCAATGTTAAATTAATAAAGTAAGCAAATATTAATATTCACATGTTTATTTAAAATACAAGCAATATTTTCGTTTAAAAAATTAACGGCTTCTTTAAATATTAAAATACTTTGCTAAACATTCTTTTTTTTTATTTCAAGCTTTATAATTTTAGTTAAAAAATCTTTTTTCTTGGAAATAGTTGAAATTTTAAGGAAAAAATTTAATTTTGAAGTGAAAAAGTTATTTTTTTCACCAAAACAAAATAATTAAATTTTCTCATATAAAAATAAGAACAAAAATAATAATATTTGACCAAAAAATACGAATCTTGAATTTAAAAAGTTTAATTTTCAACCAAAAATGATATAGCTAAATTTTTAAGGAAAAAAATGTTATTCAACAAAACAGTTCAATCTTCAACGAAATAAATTAATTTTTAATTAAAAAATATAAAATTTTAAAAAATGGAAGAGTTGAATATTCAGTTAAAAATTTTGTTTAACAATATAGTTTAATTTTCAACCAAAGAACCAAATTTTGAAACAAAACTAATAATATTCTACCATAAAAAAAGGATTTTTCAACCAAAAATGGAAAAGTCAAAATTGTTAAATAAAAATAAATTTAACTTCAGAATTAAAAAATGAATTTTCAGAAAAATATTCTACAGAAAAACTACAAAAAACGGATTTTCCACAAAATAGTTAAATTTTCAATTAAAAAAATCACTTTACAAACAAAGGAATAATATTCTATCAACAAAATAAACTTTAACAGTTTAATTTTCAATTAAATAAATTGATTTATAACCAAACATAGAATAACTAAATTTTTAAATAAAAAATTGAAAAAATACTTAAATCTCCAACAAAAACTAATGGATTTTCAACTGAAATATAATTTCTTAAAAAAAAATATTTTTTAAAAATTAGTTACATTTATACCCATGGAAGTGAATGTTTAACCAAAGAAAATTAATTTTCGATTAAAAATATCAATTTTCAAAAAAAGAAAAACGAGTTTTTTTTATTTGAGTAAACTTTTCAACCGAAAAATTATTTTTTAGTCAAAAAAGATTAATTGTTAAGCATTAGGATGATTTTTTAAACCAAAATAGACGAATTTTCAATAAAAAAAACATAAATTTTTATCCAAACGGTTAATTTTTAAACTAAAAGAGGCAATTTTTTAACTAAAAATGTCCAATCAAATTTTCAGTTAATCAGTTTTTAACGGAAAAAACTGATTAAAAAAAAATAGTCAATTTTAAACAAAATAAATGAATATTCTAGACAGCGTAAGTTGATATTTCAACCAAAAAATATTTTGAATTGAAAGTCGTCGAATTGAACCAAAACGGGCGAATTTTCAACAAATAATGGAATTTTTCAAATAAAAAATATTCGTTTTTAAAGAAAAATAAATTAAAGTGAAATTTTCAACAAAAAAAAACTAAATTCAACACACAAAAAAAAGAAGACCATTTTTCCAATACAGTTGGATTTTTAATTTACAAAAGTGTTTTTTTTTATTTTTCGCTATAAAAAAATTTTTAACTTCTGTAAACATGCTGAAAATTCGGTTTTTTAAAAATTAAAATTCGCCTTTTTTTAGGAGAAAATTTTTCTTGTTGGTTGAAAATTTAACTATTTCTTTTTAAATTAATTTTTTGGCTTAAAAATCAATTTTTTCAATTAAAAATCGAACTGTTCCATTTTTAATTCAAAATTTATCCCCTGTTTAGCTGAACAATAATATATTTTATTAAAATTAGTCCTTTTTGTATGAAAATTAATTTTCTTGGTTACAATATTTGGTTGAAAAGTCGATCTTTGTTTAATTAAAAAATATGTTTTTTAAGGCAAATTTAAATTTTCGACATTTGGTTCAAAAATTATATTTTTTAGTTGAAAACTCAACTATTTGAATCAAAATTGATGTATTTAGTTCAAACTTAATTTTTTTTTTTAGAAAATTAATGTTCGCGGTTGAAAATTCGTCTTTTTTTGGTATAAAATTAATTTTTTTAATCTATTGAATTTTTGGCTTTAAAATTATATTTTCTTTAGTTGAAAAATCGTATTTTTGGTCAAAAATTCAAATTTTTAGTTAAAAATTAATGTATTTTGTAGAAAATTAATTTTCGCAGTTGAAAATTAATCTTTTTTTTTTTTGAAAATTCTTATTTTTTTGTTGGAAAATTAATATTCTTAGTCTATTCTATTTTTCGGATTAAAAATTATCTTTTTTAGTTGAATATTTAGTTTAAAAAAATGTTGGTTTGAAAATAATTTCTATTCTAAAAATGTAAATATTTAATTTTTGGTTTTAAATTATACTTTTTTTTTAGTTAAACATTCAACGATTTGGTTAAAAATAAATTTATTTTCTAGAAAATTAATGTTTGCGGTTGAAAATTCATCTTTTTCTGGGAAAGTTCGTCTTTTTTTGGTAGGTTTTTGGGTAAAAATGTAACTATTTTGTTAAAAATATTCTATTTTTAAAGATATTATATTTAAGTCGAAAATCTATTAGTTTTTGCTGAAAATTTCCTTTCAAAATCTTCTTTTTTTTTTGTTTCAATATTAATTTTTAACTGAAAATTGCACAGTTTAATTTTTTTACAAATTTATTTTTATAATTACAAATCCATTTATTTCGATGAAAATTTAACTATTTTATGGGATTTTTTAAAATTAATTTTTGAACTTAAAATTGAGGATTTGATTTAAAATTCGTCTTTTTTGTTTAAATTCAACTGTTTTTTATTCAATATTAGAATCTTTTATTTCCTTGGAATATCAAATATTTAATTTTTTCGTTGAAAATTAATTACTTTATTAAAAAATGATTCTTTTAACTATACCATTTTTGATTTAAAAATTTTTATTTTTTGGTTGCAAATTGTATATATTATTGGAAATTCAATTTTTTTAATATAAAAATTTCACTGATTCATTTAAAAAATTTTCTTTTTTAATTAAAACTTCTTTTCTTTCGTTGAACTCCTTGCTTAAAAATAAGTCTTTTTTTGTTGAACATTAATTTATTTTATCTGAAAATTTAATTTTATTATTTTTCTTTTGCTTCAAAATATTACATTTTTAGTTCAAAATTAATTTCTTTCGTTAAAAATTAAACTATTTTGCTAAAAATTTTAATTTTTCATTTAAAAATTTAACTTTTCAATTTTTGATTTAAAATTCTTTTGTTTTGTTGATAGAGTATGATTCTTTTTGTTTGTAAATTCAATTTTTTTATAAATTGAAAAATTAAATGTTTTGTTGAAAATTCGTTCTTTTTTTTTTTTGGTTGAAAATTAATTTTTTAACAGAAAATGTAGGTATTCAATTTTATTTAAAAATTTATCTTTTTTAGTTGATAATTAATTGTTTGTCATTAAAAATTAAATTATATTGTTAAAAATTTAATTTATTTTTATTTGAAAATTTAACTTTTCCATTTTTAGTAAAAATTCGCTTTCTTTTGTTAGCTGAATATTAGTTTTTTTTGTAAATTCCTTTCTTTGGTTAAAAAATTATATTTTTTAGTTAAAAAAATTATATTTTTTAGTTAAAAAAATTAATTTTCACCAAAAAAAATCTGCCTTCTTGGCTTTAAAATTTAACAATTTCGTTGAAAATTCTTCTTTTTAGATTAAATTGAACTGGTTTTAATTAAAAATTCAAGTATTTTTTGGTTTTAAGAATTCAATACTTGGTTGAAAGTTAAAATACTTTGTTAAAAATTATTTTTTTCGGATGAAAATTCATCTTTTTGGTCAGAAATTCAACTTTTTAGTTTAAAAATTCAATATTTTCGTTAAAAGTTCATGTATTTTGTAAAAAAAATTGTCTTTCGCGGTTGACAATTAATTCTTTTGTTAAAGTGGCTTCTTTTTTAGTAAGAAATAATTATTCTTAGTCTATTTTATTTTTCGGTTTGAAAATTCTATTTTTTTAGTTGAAGATATATATTAATCGATGCATTGAACGTGAACGCGTTTCAAACTTTAGCGCCCTTTATGCGGACTTGAGCAGTGGCCCAGACGTTTTGGATGTCCCCCACCCCGCCTTAACTACCTAATTCGCCTGCGCATGATGTACCGCGCATGCGCGATGTGACAAGTGGGAGGTAAAGTATTCTAGTGGGAGGTAGCAACCTCATTGTTTATGTGTAGGCTGGTGGCAGGGGCTGGCAGGTGGAGGCCGAAGCTGGATTCAAGTGACAGATGACGATACTCTTTATTCCCCCTTTCTCGTCAAATATTTAACAATTTATACGCTTATCCGGTTGTAGCTAAAATATCCCCAAATCTACGGAATCCAGTCGGATCATAGAGCAATCGTAAGACCAGTGTAAAAGAAAAATCAGGAATGCAATCAACAGATGTGTGATGAAGTGCACAGTGAGTTTGAAAAGAATTGTGCGACTGATATGTGGACGAAGTGTTATTGACAGATAACAAAGGCTCATTTAAATAGAGTTAGAAGATAGAAAGAAGCATTATGGAGGGTGGAGTAATGGAGAGTCCAGAATCTACCATCGGAAGTTCGTCGACCGAATCGGGAGAATCAGGATGTTGTAGTCCAAAGAGATTTCCGTTCCGACTCTCCGGACTCATGCTTATGTGTTTGATTGGTTTCGGTAAGAAATCCCATCATGAAAATCAATAATAAATTAACTGTTTTCCGCTCCCTAACTTTTCTGATCAACAGTTTGCGATTTATAGGAGAAGATTATTATGTTTGAGATGGTTTGGAATTATTATGTTTAGATAATGAAAGGGGGTTAATGTGTTTTGGAGTTTCGCGTTTTTTGTGGTTGATACCATAATAACAGGAAGTGATTTCAAAGCTTGTGTTACTCATGCGTATTGTTCTCTTTGTTCAATATTTTTTTTTTAGTTATTAGAATTTGATCCAGGCTGTGGCTAATCGGGAAAATACTATCTGAACAACATTTTTTTCTCGCGTATTTCACCTTTTTGGTTGAAAATTCAACTGTTACATTAAAGTTCGAAATAATTGGAAAAGCGGTTAAATTTAATCTTTTTTGGTAGAAAATTCATTTCTTTGGCTGAAAATTAATTTTTTTTTTAAGATTATTTTTTGTTTATTTTCTTTTAAAGCTTTAATTTAAACTTTAATTAATTTGTTATTTTGGTTGAAAATTCCATTAAAAATCGATTTATTTTGTTAAACCTTCGTGTATTTTGCTAAAAGTATTTGTTTTTTTTTCTTCACTTAAAAATTAGGATCTTCATGGAAAATTAATTTTGTTCACTACAATTTTTATTTGATTGTCATTTAATCTTTTTGTAGGCAAATTTTGTTGTTTGAAAATTTATTTTATTCGCTTAAAAACTTGTTTTTTTTTTTTTAATCTAAAAATAGAAACTGTTCCAATTTTTGTTTAAAATTTGTCTTTTAGGTTGAAAATTATTTCAAAAATTCAAATTTTGGGTTGAAAATTCATGTATTTGGTTAAAAATAATTTTTTTTTTTGTAGAAAATTAACCTTTTTGTTTGAAATTTCATTTCTTTGGTTGGAGCTTACTTTTTTATTGCAAAATTTTTTTTTTACTGAAAGTTTGTCTTTTTTTTAATTCCATTAATAATAAAAATATTTGGTTACAAATTCATGTATTTTTTTAAATTTCAAGGTTTTTTTTTAAATTATAATTTTTAGTAGAAACTTAGTCTTTTATTGAAATTTTTTTTTTTTTACCTAAAAATGTTTCTTTTTCTCTGAAGAAAATTTATTTTTTTAGGTTGAAAATTAAAATATTTAGTTGAAAATTAATTTATTGTTGCTGAAAATTTGTCCTTTTTGATAGAAAATTCAACTTCTGGGTTGCATATTCCATTATTAATTAAAATATTGGATTAAAAATCCTGTTTTTTTTTTAAGTTTGAAGGCTTTTAAAAAAAAATTATTCTTTTTTCGTAGAAAATTCATTTCTTTGCTTCAAAATTAGTTTCATCATGGAAAATTAATCTTTTTGACAAACTTTTCTGTTTGATAGGCATTTCATCTTTTTGTAGACAAATTTTTTTTATTAAATATTTTTTTTATTTACTTAAGAACATGTTTCTTTAACTGAAAATTCGTCTTTTAGCTTGAAAATTAAAATTTTTGATTGAAAATCCATTTAATTTCTTGAAAATTATTCTTTTTTGTGAGAATATTAATCTTTTTGTTTGAAATTTAATTTTTTGAAAATTAAATATGCATTGTTTGTTGGAAATTTATCTTTTTTAGTTGAAAATTAATTTATTGTTGCTGAAAATTTGTCCTTTTCGATAGAATATTCATCTTCTGGGTTGAAAATTACATTAAAAATTAAAATATTTCGTCGAAAATTCATTTATTTTGTTAAAAATGATTCTTTTTTTGGTAAAAAAAGTTAATTTTTTTATTTGAAAATTCATTTCTTTGGTTGAAAATTAATCTTTTTAAATAAAAATTTAACTAAACTTGCTGTCAACATGTTTTTTTTTTAAATACATTTAATCTTGCCGGTCGAAAATTTATTTTATTTGCTGAAAAACATATTGCTTTAACTGAAAATTAAACATTCTATTTTTTATTGAAAAATATTCCTTTTTACTTAAAAACTCATTTATTTTTGTTGAAAATCTATTTAATTTGTTAAAAACTTATCTTTTTTCCATTAATAATTTAAATATTTGTTAAAAAATGCATGTATTTTTTAAAAAATTTCAAGAATTTTGTTAAAAATTATTCTTTATTTGGTAGAAAATTAATCTTTTGATGTGAAAACTCATTTCTTCGCCTGAAAATTAAACTTCTGTTTTGGTTAAAAAATTATCCTTTTTAGTTGAAAATTTGTCTTTTTTTGGTGGAAAATTTTTCTGTACTGAAAAATCAACTCTGGTAAAAAAATTCTATTAAAAATAAAAATATTTTGCTGAAAATGATTCTTTTTGGTCAACTTTTTTTTATAAAAAGTAATTTTTTTAGTAGAAAATTTATTTTATCTGTTGAAGATTTAACTATTTTGTTGGAAACCTATTTTATCAAAAATTCATCATTTTTTCAATAAAAAATTAAACGATTTTGTTAAAAATTCGTATTTTTAAATAGAAATTTTATATTTCGCTTTAAAATTATACTGTTTTCTTGAAAATTCTATTATTTTATTGAAATATGATCATTTTTTTGTAAGAAATGTTTCAAAATTCATATATTGTTCAAAACTCATACCGAAAATTCATTTTCCTTAGTCAAAAGTTCATTTTTCTTGATTAAAAGGAAGATATTGCTAAAAATTCAACTTTATTGTTGAAAATGTGTAATTATGGAATTTTATTTATCTATGCCGACTATTTTTTTTACGCGAAAGGCGAATGTAGATTGTGCAGTATCAACAACATATTTAATTTCCGCCGATAAGGTCGTTTTGCGGGAAGAAATTTAATAGAGAATCAACGCATTTTATCAATTAGTCACAGTAATAGTTTTAAAATAAAAAATCATCGAAAAAAAATAAAAGATTCATTAATTTTATAAAAAAATATTCTTGAAAACTCGAGAAAATTTGGTTAAGGGTTAATTATTTTTTTTAATCTTGTGGAATTTTCTCAAAAATATGAAGTCTAATTAATTATTTTTCAATTAATAGAAATATTTTAAAAGATTCGAAAAGCTTTTTTCATAATAGTGAATAAATTTAAGATATTTTTTTATAGTATTTTTTTCAAAGTTTTAGGAAACATTCGAATCATTTTAAAAGATACGTAGAAGTTTTTTAAACATTGAAAAAATAATTAAACCTTGCGAGCAGTTGCGAGAAAATTTCAAAAAACTAAAAACAAAATGTAGACTTTTTAAAGGTTTAGAAATTAAATTAATTTTTAGAGAATATTTAAAAATAATTTGAAACATTACAGAAGATTTCAATTTAAAAATAGTTATTCGAAATTTTCATTTTCTATTAACAAATATTTTCCCCTTAAAATTATAATTTGCCTAAAAACCTTTTATTTCCTGACTGAAAATACTTTTTTTTTATATAAAATAGTGTGTTTTTCTTGGAAATTGTTACTTTCGGTTTGAAAAATTAAACTTTAAAAATTTGCATTCTTTCAAATTCGTTTTTTTCTCTTGGAAATTATTATTTTTAGTTTCAGAAATTAAGCTCATTTGTAGGCAATTCGTCTCTTTTTAAAATATTTATTCTTTTTTAATTAAAAATATAATTGGTAGCATTTTAAAAAAAAATTTCAACTCTTTTCTATTTAAAATAAAAATATTTTATGTTTAATTTTTTTTTTTAATTAAATATATAACTGATACGAATTTTTCAGTATTTTTTTTATTGATTTCGACTGGTTTTTATTTAAAATAAAAATCTTTCAGAATTAAAATATTAACTTTTACATTTCTTTGCTACGAATTGTATGTTTTTAGTGAAAATTCGTTTCTTTTGAAAAACATTTGTTCTTTTTTTTTTTAATAGAACTTGTTGAAAATTAGATTTTTCTGGGTTGATTTCGACTTTTTTTATTTCAAATAAAAATGGCGTCTAAAATAGCGTTTTTTCTCGAAAATTTATATTTTCGTGTTAAAAAATTTAACTGATTTATGAAAAAAACTTCTCTTTAAAATATTTATTCTTTTTTAATTCAAAATATAATTGGTAGGATTTTTTTATAGATTTCAACTGTTTTTTATTTAAAATAAAAATCTTTTAGGATTGAAATAACGCCTTTTACATTTATAAATGAGAATTTATCTTTTTTTTTATGAAAATTCGTTTATTTTCGAAAATATTTGTTCTTTTTTTTGTTGTTAAAAATACTTAAATATACTTAAATATTTAAAATAAAAATATTTTTTGAATGAAATAACAACTTTTACATTTCTCGCTGATAATTGATCTTTTTTTGGTTAAAAATTCATCCTTTTAGTTGAAAATTCATATTCTTTTTAAATTAATTTCTTTGGTTGAAAATTCAAGTAGAAAGATAAATTTTGTATTTTTTGAAAATATAATCTTATTTCAAAAAAAAAAATTTCTTTGTTTCATCATGCAAGTTTTCATTCATGTCTGGTTACAAATTGAAATATTTAAATAAAAAAATTCATTTTCCACATACAAGATTCATATTTTTTGTTAAAAATTCGTTGTTTTTTTTTGGTTGAAATAAGGAAATTAATTTTTTTTTACTAAAGATTCAATTCTTCGATTGTTGAGTAAATCTTTTTTTTAAAGAATTTAACGATTTGGTTAGCAATTGTTAGTAGAAAATTGACTTTTTTGGTTGGATAAATAATTTCTTCATTATAATTCTTTGTTTTTTGTAGAAGATTAATCTTCTTGGTTGAAAGTTTATCTTTTTGGTTGGGAATTTAAATAATTTATTCTAAATTTATTTTTTGTTTTTATTGATAATTATTTTTATTCAATTGAAACTCTAACTATTCCATTTTTAGTTGAAAATGCTTATTTTTTGTTTAAAAATTCAATAATTTTTTGGAAAATTCATCAATTTTCCTCAGAAATTGTCGTTTTCGTTCAAAAATTAATTTTATTTAACAAATATTTTATTTTATTGTTTGAAAATAATCTTCTTGGTTCAAAATTGATATTTTTGAATGGAAATTTAAATAATTTATTCTAAATTCATTTTTGTTTTTATTTATAATTATTTTTGTTCAGTCGAAAATCTAACTATTCCATTTCTGGTTGAAAATTGATGTTTTTTGGTTAAAAATTCAATAATTTTTTTGAAAATTCATCAATTTTCCTGAGAAATTTTCTTTTTCGGTAAAAAAATTAATTTTATTTAAAAAAATTTATTTTCTTGTTTGAAAATGAATCTTTTTGGTTCAAAATTTATCATTTTGGATGGAAATTTAAATAATTTATTCAAAATTCATTGATGTTGTTATTGATAATTATTTTTGGCCAATTAAAAATTGACCTATTCCATTTTTGGTTGAAAATTGATATTTTTTTATTAAAAATTCAAGAATTTTTTTGAAAATTCATCAATTTCCTGCGAAATAGTCTTTTTCGGTAAAAATTCATTTTATTTAAAAAAAATTTATTTTCTTGTTTCAAAATTTATCTTTTCGGTTGGAAGTTTATCTTTTTGGATGGAAATTTTAATAATTTGATTGCAAATCCATTTATGTTTTTATTGATAATTATTTTTGTTCCACTGAAAATTTCACTATTCCATTTTTGTTGAAAATTGATATTTTTGGTTAAAAATTCATCAATTTTCCTAAGAAATTTTTCTTTTTTTGTAAATAATTCATTTTAGTTTAAAAAATTTAATTTTCATGTTTAAAGATTGATCTTATTATTTTTAATCATCTTTTAAAAGTAATAAATTTTTTTTTTTTTTTTTGGAAATTGTTATTTTCGATTTCCAAAATTATTTTGATTCGTAAAAAATTGTATGTCTTTGGAAAATATTTATTCTTTTTTAGATAAAAATAGAACTGGTTGAAAATTTCTTTTTCTTTGGTTCATTTCAACTGTTTTATTTATTTTTTAAATTTAAAATAATAATCTTGTTGACTCGAAATATCAACTATTCCCCTTTTCTTCGAGAATTCAAGAATCTTAGGAAAGTTATATTAACAAAAAAAATAAACCTAAAAATTAAATAGTTATTCGAAATTTTTATTTTCGATTAAAAAAATAATATGTTCCTTTTTCTCTCTCTCTTCAATTTCAGGATCTTATTTCTGCTACGACAACCCCGGTGCATTGCAGGACAATTTTATAAAAGACTTGAACATGACACCCAGCAAATTTGTCCTCCTCTATTCAATTTATTCTTGGCCAAATGTAATATTATGCTTTGTCGGAGGTTTCCTCCTGGATAGGGTTTTTGGCGTTCGATTAGGAACAGTCATTTACATGTCGATCACGATGATTGGGCAATTTATTTTTGCTCTTGGTGGCTTACTCAACGAATTTTGGCTTATGATGCTGGGACGATTTATATTTGGGTAAGCAGAAATTTAAGGTTTTTGTATAAAAAAAAATTTTTTAGATTTATAAAATCGGTAGAATAGTAATAAATTTTTTTTCTTCTTCAAAATTTAACTATTATAGCAGAAAATTGATATCTTTTTCATGATTTTTCAGCTTAAAATTTTTTTTCATGATTACATTTCTAATCGAAAATTGTTTCGTTGAAAAAATATATAATTAATTGGTTAAAATTTATTTAAACTTTTTAATTATTTGACAATATTATTTTAATGAATGATTCATCTTTTTGGGAAAAAAATTAAATTATTTCATTTCGGTTCCAAAATTGATCTTTTTTTGAAGAAAATTATATTTATTGTCGGTTGAAAATTCAAGTACTTAAGTTAAATATTTATAATTTTAGTTAAAAATAATGATTTTAATAAAAATAAAAATGATCTTTCGTTAAAAATTTAACTGTTTGCCTGCAAATTGATCTTTTTTAGTTGATTTTCATATTTTTTATTCAACATTATTTTTTTTTCTGGACAAAAAATCTTCTTTGTTGAAATTTTATCTTTTTTGTAGAAAATTTAAATATTTTGCTTTAAATTCCTTTTTGTTTTTATTAAAAATTATGTTTGTTTAACTGAAAATTTAACTATTCGATTTTTTGTTGATAATTATTTTTTTTCTTAATTAAAAAATTCTTTTTTTATTTTGGTGAAAATTGACCTCTGCTTGTAGAAATATTATCAATATAATCGTCTCAGTTGAAAATTCATTCTTTTTTTTTTGTATAAAATTAATCTTCTTGGTTAAAAATTTATATTTCTGGTTGAAAAATTTAAATAATTTGTTCAATTTTATTATTGAAACGTTTTTTTAAACATTAATTTTGTTTAAATTCATCCTTTTCGTTAAAAATATAACTAGTTGGTTGACTAAAAATTGATATTTTTTGGTTAAAAATTCAACAATTTGTTTGAAAATTTATCTTTTTTAGAAAAAAAATTAATCAATTTGGTAGAAAATTCATGTATTTTGTTTAAAAAAATCTTGGTTAAAATTTTATCTTTTTGGTTGGAAATTTAAGTAATTTGTTTTAAATTAATTTCTGATTGAAAATTGCCATTTTTTGGTTAAAATTTCAACAATTTGGTTCAAAATCGATATTTTTTAGTATCTAGTTCATCTATTTCATGGAAAATTCATATATTTTGTTGAAAAATGGTCTCTTTCGGTAAAAAATTAATATTTTCGTTAAAAAATGTTTTTGTTAAAAATTAATATTTTTTACATTCATCTTTTTGGTTAAAAATGTAAGTATTTTAGTAAAAAATTTTTTTTCGTTGAAAAATCATATTTTTTGCTTCAAAATTCAGTAATTTGGTTGAAAATTCATCAAGTTTCCTGAGAAATGATCTTTTTCGGTAAAAAATTCATTGTATCTTTTAAAATTTTATTTTCTTCTTTGAAGATTAATCTTCTTGGTTCAAAATTTATCTTTTTGGGTGGAAATTTAAATAATTTGTCCAAATTGATTTTTGTTCAACTGAAAATTGTTAGCTTTTCCATTTTTGTTAGAAATTAATCTATTTGCCTGCAAAAGTTTAATCTAAAATTGTATATTTCGTTGGAATTTTTTTGTTGTAAAAAATTTAAATACTTTCTTTCAAATTTCATTTTTCTATTCATTGAAAATGGTTTTCCTTTAACTGAAAGTGGATATAATATTAATTTTTAACCATGAATTTCATTATTAATTAAATAGCTTAATTTTCTACTAAATTGTTGGATTTTCAAGTTACATTTTTAACGAAAAAAAAGTTAAAAAAAAATGAATTCTGAACCGAAAAGACAAGAATTTTCAACTGAAGTGATGCATCTTCAACCAAAAAACTGAATTTTTTACAAAGCAGCAGTTGATTTTTCAAGACAAAAAATTTGACTTGATATATAAAACACTATAATTCAACAAAAACAGATTAATTTTAAAGAAAACGGGTATATTTTTAACCAAAAATGATAAATTTTCTACCAAGAAAAATAATTTTCTACCAAAAAACATG
>JAWWLR010000034.1:91505539-91541842 GCA_035041075.1 Acraspis erinacei | reverse complement strand
TAATGAACAGTTATTGAAATTAAAATATATGCTTATTATAAATTGCACATTAATATCAAAAAGTACGTAAAGTGTGATTTTAGGCGGGAAAAAATAATAACATTTATTGTCTTCTAGTACCAAGAAAATTCCGCCATTTGTACCAAAATTTCGGTACAAACAAAACACGTTAAATGAAAATTTTAGTTCTTCCAAAACCTTTGTTAATGGAATATAAATTCATCTTTTGAATCTAAAGAAAATGTGCTATTATTTACAAAATATACGTATTGGTATTTTTTATAATCTTGCAACACAAATTACGTAATTTCTGATAATTAATGTACAATTTATAATAAAGATCTAACTTTAATTTAAATAATTGTTAATTATACCTGCTTTGAATCGCGCACCAATAGCGACGCTGGGCAAGCGCAGTAGCTCAAAATGCCAAAGTTGGGGTCACTGCACATGCGTAAATAGTGACGTCTTTGGGCACTCCTGTGTTTTCATGAACCATGATCTGTTTTGATGTTGCACGTGCTACCAAAGTCTACAGCGCATTTTCCGAATTTTTATTAAAGCCCAAGTATTTATGATAGATTTTAGAAGTGATTCGGATACTTTACATATTATTTTAATTTCCCTTTAAAATGGGTGTTTACGATTTTGCGGAATCGAAGTACAACATTGGAGGTTCGAGTTTCTCTAAAATTGCTCCGAAACGACCAACAATTGTGACACTAAACGAGAAACCAAACAAAGTGCAAAAGCTCGAGGAAAGCCAACATTCTCCGGGAGCTTTTCGAAATGAAGCAAGCATTGAACTCCACAAGGAGCGGAAATCATTGCCAGTTCATATACACAGAAAAGGGTAAGTGTATATTTTAAATTAAGTTTGAGGTTAGATTTTGAGTTTAAACATATTTTGGTCTGAAAACAAAGTTCCTTTGATAAATTCTGAATGGCAATCCTGCCATTCTTTTGGAAATTTAGATAATTGTTCAAAAATTAATCACATTCGTATTTTTTGTAAATTTTTAGTTTCACGATTTCTTCTTTCCTTCCATGGTTTTTATTTTTTATTATTCGTTGAAAGTGCCAATTATATAATGTTACGTTTTTAAATATTAAACATTTTTAATTGGAAAGCCATTTTTTAAAAGAAAATTGATAAAACAGGTGACGTTTCGAGGTTAGGTTTCGCGTTCGTATCAACTTTCAACATTATTTCTGAAGTTAATTTATTTATTTAAAAAATTTTTAAATAGTAATTTAACTTTTTTTTTAATGTTCATTTTTTTGAAAATTGAACTATTTTGCTGAAATTCGCTTTTATTCTTGGTTGAAAATTAATTTTTCTAAACTGAAAATTAAACCATTACAATTGAAAACTATTTTTGTTGTTGTTGAAAATTCAACTATTCCAGTGAAAGATTTATAATTTAAGTTGGAAATTTAACCATTAAATTGAATTTGTCAAAAATGAATTTTTTGTAAATTAAATGTTTGTAATTTTAATTGAAAATTCACCTCTTTTGTTGACAATTCAACTATTTTGTTGATAGTTCGTTTTTTTTTGTTAAAAATAATTTTTTTAACTGATTATTTAAACATTTTGTGGAAATTTCTTTTTTCTTTTGTTTGAAAATTAATGTTTTAACTGCAAATTTAACTATTTTTGTTATTCCTGTCGAAAGGTTTTTTTTTCTGAAAATCAAATTTTTATATGAAATTAACCAATTTGTTGACTATTGTTTTTTTTTTGGTTGAAAATTAATTTTTTTGAACATTTGGTTAAAAATTAGTATTTTTTATAGAAGATCAATTTTTGTTAAAATTCATAATTTTTCTTGAAAATATGTTGAAAGTTCGTTTTTGTTTGTTTGAAAATTGAACCATTTTGCTGAAAATGAAACTCTTTCGTTAAAAATGTTGTATTTTTTTCTGTAAATTTGAAATTCAAAAATTTAATTGAAAATTTATCTATATTGTTGAAAATTTAACTATTTTGTTGGAAGTTTTGTTTTTATTTGTTGAAAATTAACTTTTTAACTGAAAATTTAACAATTTTGTTCAAAATTATATATTTTTTTTGCTAAAAATTAATTTTTTCATACTGAAAATTATCTTTTTAACGGAAATGTTAACCATTTTGTTGACAATTCTTTTTGTTTGTTTGATAATTTTTAAGGGTTCGTTATTTTAATTGAAAACTCATATTTTTGGTTGAACTTTGAACATTTTTGTGGATCTGTTTTCTTTTAAATTAATTTTAATGGAAAATTTAACTTTTCCAGTTGAAAATTGTGCTATTTTATTGGAAATTTCTTTTTTTAGTTGAAAATTAAATTTCGTAACTGTCATTTTGTTAAAAATGAGTCTTTTTTGATAGAAAATCATTCTTTGTTGAAAATTAAACTATTCCAGTTAAAAAATAATTTTTATTTTCGTTTGAAAATTAATTTTTTAACTTAAAATTTAACCATTTTGTTAAAAAAAAACTTTTTTGTTAAAAATTAATTTTTTTAAACTGAAAGTGAAACTATTCCTGTTTAAAATATAACCATTTTGTTGAAAATACTTTTTTCCAAACTAAAAATGGCACGATTCTAGTTAGAAATTTAACTATTTTCTTGAAAATTCTATAATTTAATTAAAAAATAAACTCCTTTGTTAAAAATGATTATTTTTGTAAATTAAATTTTTTTATTTTAATTGAAAATTCATCTCTTCTATTGATAATTGAAGTATTTTCCTTAAAGTTATTATTTTTTTTTTTTGAAAATCAAGTTTTTAACCAAAAACTTAACAGTTTTGTTGAAAACTAATTTTTTTTACTTGAAATTCTTTTTTTTTAACTAAAATCTGAACTGTTTTATTTTGAAATTTAACTATTTTGTTGAAAATTAATTTTTCTAAGCGGAAAACTGATCTATTCCAATTGAAAATTCATCTTTTTTATTGATAAATGAACTATTTTGTTGAATGTTATTTTTTTTTGTTAACAATAAATTTCTTGATTGAAAATAGAATTATTTTAGTTGAAAATATCTCTCTTTGGTTGAAATTGTAACTATTTTGTTTAAAGTTCGTTTTTTTGTTGAAATTTAATCTTTTAACTAAAATTTGAACTATTTTGTTTAAAAAAATTGAAAATTGTACTATTCCTGTTTAAAATATAACCATTTTTTTTTAAATTATTTTTTTTTTTGTTTGAAATTCCTTTTTTAAAACTAAAAATTGCACTATTCTAGTTTAAAATTTAACTATTTCGTTCGTTTTTTTGTTAAAAATACCATTTTTAACTGCAAAATGAATTATTCGAGTCGAAAATATGTCCTTTTGGTTGAAAATTAATTGTTTCAAACATAATATTGAATTATTGCAGTTGAAAATATCTCTCTTTGGTTGAAAATTTAACTATTTTCTCGAACGTTGTTTTTTCGTTAAAATTTATTTTTTAACTAAAACAAATACCATTTTGTTAAAAAACCTTATTTTTGGTTGAAAAATAATTTTTTCAAACTGAAAATTAAACTATTCCTGTTTAAAATAGAACCATTTTGTTGAAGACAATTTTTTTTATTTGAAATTCTTTTCTTTTCTTAACTAAAAATTGAACTATTCAATTTTGAAATTCAACTATTTTGTTGAATGTTCATTGTTTTGTTGTTAAAAATAAAGGTTTTGATTGAAAATTGAATTATTTTTGTTTGAAAATATCTCTTTGGTTGACATTGTAAATTTTTTTATAGGAAGTTTGTTTTTTTGTTGAAATTTAATTTTGTAACTAAAATTTTAACCGTTTTGTTTAAAAAAAACTTATTTTTGGTTGGAAATTAATTTTTTAAAAGTGAAAGTTGAACTATTCCTGCTTAAAATATAACTATTTTGTTGAAAAAAAATTGTTCATTGAAATTCTTTTTTTTTTAACTAAAAATTGAGCTATTCAATTTTGAAATTGAACTCTTTTGATGAAAGTTCGTTTACACTGACTTTTTTTTTGAAAATTTAACTAAAAATGTTTTGTTTTTTTCGTAAATTTATAATTTTAATTAAAAATTCATTTATTTTATTGAAAGTTTGTTTTTTGTTTTTGTTAAAAATAAATTATTATTATTATTTAACATATTTCTAGTTGAAAATTGTGTTATTTTATTGAACATTTCTTGTTTTAGTTGAAAATTAAATTTTTTTCAACTGACAGTTTAACTAATTCAGTTGAAACCTTACAAATAAATGGTTTAAAAAAATAGTCCTGTTCGGTAATATATTGCAGAATCCTCGATTTAATAAGAAAGCACGAGACTCTCGTGATAGTGGGCGAGACCGGAAGTGGCAAAAGTACACAGATTCCGCAATTGATACTCTCCTCTGGGATTGGGGGTCGTTCGGGATGCATTGGAATCACCCAGCCGCGACGAGTCGCTGCGATCACAGTGGCTCGTCGAGTGGCCCAGGAACAGGGGGAATCGAGTCCCGGGCGAAGGGTCGGCTACTGCGTCCGCTTCGACGAGAAGCTCTCGCCCGAGACGAGGATCAAGTACATGACTGACGGGATGATGGTGCGCGAAGCCATGACGGACGAGATCCTCTCGAATTACTCTGTGATTATTCTCGACGAGGCGCACGAGAGATCGGTCCACACGGATGTGCTCTTTGGCGTCACCAAGAGAGCCCAGAGTCTCAGGAAGTTAAAAAAGTGCCCGCCTCTCAAGCTCCTTGTCATGTCGGCGACCATGGATGTCGGCAAATTTGCCGA
Organism: Acraspis erinacei; assembly: GCA_035041075.1. NCBI lineage: Eukaryota > Metazoa > Arthropoda > Insecta > Hymenoptera > Cynipidae > Acraspis > Acraspis erinacei. Next base: position 91,537,098 of record JAWWLR010000034.1, on the reverse strand, counting down.
CTACTTTCAAGGCCAAGTGGCCTATATCGAGGGTCGCCAGCACGGCGTTGAAGTCTATCATGCGAGAAAAGTCCAGGACGATTATGTTTTTGCTGCGCTCACGACCGTCTTTCAAATCAACCGGGAGGCTCCTCCGAAGTGAGTATTTTTTTCATTATATTTTTAGGTATTAAATAGACATTTTAGGAATTCCAGGGCTCGGACTTAATTTAATGTTTTCAGTTTTTAGGTTATTTTACAAGATTGCAAGGTTTTTCGAGAGATTAAACAAAACATGCGAGGGATTTTAGGAAATTTTTAACAATTTCTAGGGAATTAGATTTAAGGGATTTGAAATATTTTATGGTGTTTTAGAAGATTCAAAGATTTTTCGATAGTTTAAACAAATTTCAAAAGATTTCAAATGATTTTAAAAATTTTAGTTTGTTTTACAAGATTACAAGAATTTCATCTAAAAATTTTAATCAATTCCAAAATATTAGGAATATTTTGAGATATTTAACAAGATAGCAAGCATTTTGCTAAAAATAAAAAAGAAATTCCAGGGATTTTAGAGAATTTTAAACACTTTTAAAGAATAAAATTTGAGACATTTTTCAAATTTTAAAGGATTTGAAATATTTCAAGGTATTTTACAAGATTCAAAGATTTTTCAACAACTTAAACAAATTTAATGGATTGTAGGGAATTTTTAAAAATGTATAGCGAATAGGATTGAATAGAATAACATTTTCTTAAAGGATTTAAAATATTTTATAGTATCTTACAGGCTCCAAAGAGTTTTCAATAGTTTAAACTAATTTCAAAAAATTAACAATGATTTCAAATATTTTAGTTTATTTTACAAGATTTCAAGAATTTCCTGAAAGAATTTTAATCATTTCAAAAATATTATGAATATTTTGAGATATTTAACAGGAGAATGAAGAGTTTTCGAGAAATTAAAAAGAATTTCAATTGATTTTAGAGAATTTTAAACACTTTTAAAGAATAAGATTTAAAAAATTTAAAAAGATTTGAAATATTTCAATGTATTGTACAAGATTGAAAAGTTTTTCAATAATTTAAACAAATTGCAAAAGATTTAAAATGAATTTAAATATTTTAGGATTTTTTACAAGTTACAATGATTTTTAACAATTTCTAGAGAATAAGATTGAAGAGATTTAAATTTTTTAAAGGATTTAAATTATTTTAGACTATTTTGCAAGACTCAAGGATTTTTCAATAGTTTAAACAAATTTCAAAAGATTTCAAATGATTTTAAAGATTTTATGGTATTTCACAAGTTTCAAATATTTTTCAATAGTTTAAATTTTCAAATGATTATAAATATTTTAGTTTTTTTTACAAGACTTGAAGAATATCATCAAAGAATTTTAATTAATACCAAAATATTAGAAATATTTTGATATATTTAACAATATTCAAAGATTCTTCAATAGTTTGAACAAATTTACTAAATTTTAGGAATTTTAGGGAATTTTTAACCATTTTTAGAGATTAAGATTCAAGAGACTTTTAACAAATTTAAAGGATTTGAAATATTTTAAGGTATTTTACAAGATTTAAAGATTTTTTAATAGTTTAAATAAATTTAATGGATTTTGGGGAATTCTAAAGAATTTCTAGAAAAAAAGATTAAAGAGAATAAAATTTTTTCAAATGATTTAAAAGATTTTAGGGTATTTTACAAGTCCCAAATATTGTTTTAGTGTATTTTACAAGATTTCAAGAATTCCATCAAAGAATTTTAATTAATTCCAAAATTTCGGAATATTTGGAGATATTTAACAAGATAACAAGAATTTTCAGGAAGTTAAAAAGAATTTCAATTGATTGGAGAGAATTTTAAACACTTCAAAAAAATAAGATTTAAAAAATTTAAAGGATTTTAAATATTTTAAGGTATTTTACAAGATTCGAAAGTTTTTCAATAATTTAAACAAATTGCAAAAGGTTTAAAATTAATTGAAATATTTTAGGAGTTTTTACAAGATTTCGAGAATTTTAATTAATTTCAAAATATTAGGCATATTTTGAGATATTTAATGCGATAACAAGAATTATTCTAAAAATAAAAAATAAATTTAAGGCATTTTCAAATATGAAAGGATTTGAAATATTTCAAGGTATTTTACAAGATTCAAAGATTCTTCAATAATTTAAACAAATTTCAAAAGATATTAATTGAATTTAAATATTTTCGTTTGTGTTACAAGATTTCTAGAATTTTATCAAAGAATTTTAATTTATTTAAAAATATTAGGAATATTTTGAGACATTTAACAAGATAGCAAGAATTTTCTCAAAATTAAAAAGAAATTCAAGGGATTTTAGAGAATTTTATACACTTTGAAAGATCAAGATTTTAATTTTTTTAAAGAATTTGAATTATTTTAGGGTATTTTACAAGATTCAAAGATTTTTCAATAGTTTAAACAAATTTAATGGAATATAGGGAATTTTGAACAATTTCTGTCGAATAAGATTGAAGAGATAAAATTTTTTTTTTAGAATTTAAAATATTGATTTTAAAATATTGACAAGTTATTTTAAATATTTTAAGGTATTTTACAAGTTTCAAATATTTTTCAACAGTTAAAAAGAATTTAATGGATTTTAGGAATAGTTGAAATAAATTTTAATATATTTCAAACGATTTTAAATATTTTAATTTATTTTTCAAGATTTCAAAAATTCCATCAAAGAATGTTAATTAATTCCAAAATATTCGGAATATTTTGAGATATTTAACAACATAGCAAGAATTTTCTAAAAATTAGAAAGAAATTCAAAGGATTTTAGAGAATTTTAAAAACTTTTAAAGAATAAAATTTAAGACATTTTTCACATTTGAAATATTCGAGGCTATTTTGCAAGATTCAAAGACTTTTGAATAATTTAAACAAATTTAAAATGATTTTAGGGAATTTTTAAACATTTTTAGAGATTAAGATTGAAAATTTATTTCTAGGATTTAAATATTTTATGGCATTTTACAAGATTCAACGATTTTTCTATAGTTTAAACAAATTTCAAAACATTTCAATTGATTTTAAATATTTTATGGTATTTTACAAGTTTCAAATATTTTTCAATAGTTTAAAATTTCAAATAATTTTAAAGATTTTAGTTTGTCTTACAAGATTTCAAGAATTCCATCAAAGAATTTTAATTCATTCCAAAATATTAGGAATATTTTGAGATATTGAACAAGGTAGCAAGAATTTTCTAAAAATTAAAAATAAATTCAAGGGATTTTCGAGAATTTTAAACACTTTTAAAGATCAAGATTTAAAAGATTAAAATTTTTTTGAAGGACTTGAAATATTTTATGTAATTTTACAAGATTCAAAGATTTTTCATTAGTTGAAACAAATTTAATGGATTTTAGGGAATTTTTAACAATTTTTAGAGAGCAAGATTGAAAATATTCAAAATTTTTAATGGATTTCAATTATTTTAGGGTATTTTACAAGATTTCAAGAATTCCATCAAAGAATTCTAATTAATTTCAAAATATTAGGAATATTTTGAGATATTTAACAAGATAGCAAGAATTTGTTAAAAATTAGAAAGAAATTCAAAGGATTTTAGAGAATTTTAAACACCTTTAAAGAATAAAATTGAAGGCATTTTTCACATTTGAAATATTCGAGGCTATTTTGCAAGATTCAAAGGCTTTTGAATAATTTAAACAAATTTAAAATGATTTTAGGAAATTTTTTAACATTTTTAGAGATTAAGATTGAAAATTTATTTCAAGGATTTAAATATTTTATGGTATTTTACAAGATTCAACAATTTTTCAATAGTTTAAACAAATTCAAAAAAATTTCAAATGATTTTAAATATTTTATGGTATTTTACAAGTTTTTAATATTTTAGTTTGTTTTACAAGATTTCAAGAATTCCATCAAAGAATTTGAATTAATTCCAAAATATTAGGAATATTTTGAGATATCTAACAAGATTCAAAGATTCTTCAATATTTTAAACAAATTTAATAAATTTTAGGGATTTTAAGAAATTTTTTAAAATTGCTCGAGCATAAGATTCAAAAGATTTTAAAACATTTAAAGGATTTGAAATATTTTATGTTATTTTACAAGATTCAACGATTTTTCATTAGTTTAAAAAAATGTAATGGATTTTATTTTTTTATTTTTTCATGGTATTTCACAAGATTAAGAGATTCTTCAATAGTTTAAAAGAATTTAATGGATTTTAGGGAATTTTTAACAATTTTTAGAGAATAAGATTGAAGAGATTAAAATTTTTGTCAAAGATTTAAATATTTTATGGTATTTTACAAGACTCAAAGGTTTTTCAATAATTTAAACAAATTTCAAAAGATTTAAAATGAATTTAAATATTTTATTGTATTTTATAAGATTTCAAGAATTTTAATTAATTACAAAATATTAGGAATATTTTCTGATAAAAAATATCAACGGATTCTAGATAATTTAAAACACTTATAAAGAATCAAATTTACAAGATTTAAAAAATTTTAAAGGATTTGAAATATTTTAGGAGTTTTTACAAGTTACAACAATTTTTCAATAGTTTAAACAAATTTCAAAAGATTCAAAGGGATTTTAAATAATAAAGGATATTTTACAAGTTTCAAAAAATTTTCAAAATTTGAAAAGAATTTGAAGGAATTTAGGGAATTCCTAACAATTTTTGGAGATTAAGATTCAAGAGATTAAATTTTTTTAAAGGATTTGCATTATTTTAGGGTATGTTACAATTTTCAAAGAATTCTATCAAAGAATTTTAATTAATTTCAAAATATTAGGAATATTTTGAGATATTTAACAAGACAGCAAGAATTTTTTTAAATAAATCAGAATTTCAATTGATTTTACAGAATTTTGAACACTAAAAAAAAGTTTAAAAAAATTTAAAGGATTTGAAATATTTTAAGGTATTTTACAAGATTCAAAAGTTTTTCAATAATTTAAATAAATTTCAAAAGATTTAACATGAATTTAAATATTTTAGGGTATTTTACAAGATTTCAAGAATTCCATTAAAGAATTTTAATTAATTTCAAAATAATAGGAATATTTTGAGAAGTTTCACAAGATATCAAGAATTTTCTAAAAATTAAAAAGAAATTCAAAGGATTTTAGAGAAGTTTAAACACTTTTAAAGAATCAAATTTAAGACATTTTTCAAATTTGAAATATTCGAGGCTATTTTGCAAGATTCAAAGATTTTTCAATAGTTTAAACAAATTTAATGGATTTCAATGAAGTTTTAAAAATTCCTGGAGAGTAAGATTCAAGAGATTTAAATTTTTTGAAGTATTTGAATTATTTTAGGGTAATTTACTAGATTTCAAGAATTCCATAAAAGAATTTTAATTTATTTCAAACTATTAGGAATATTTTTAGATATTTAACAAGATAAGAAGAATTTTCAGAAAATTAAAAAATTTGCAATGGATTTTAGAGAATTTAAAACACTTTCAAAGAACTAGATTTTTAAATTTTTAAAGGATTTGAAATATTTTAAGATATTTTACAAGATTCAAAGATTTTTCAATAGTTGTAACAAATTTTAATAGATTTCATATGATTTTAAATATTGTATTTTATTTTAAAAGACTCTAAGAATTTTTTTAGCGATTTGATAAATTTCAAGGGATTTAAATGAGTAAGAGAAGGGTATCAAAGTATTTCAGTTAATTTAAAAATACTATAAATATTTTGGGATATTTAGCAATATAGCAAGAATTTTCAAAAGATGAAAAAAATTTCAATGGAATTTAGGTAATTTCAAAATATTAGTAGAGAAATAGATTTTAAAGATTTTGAAAATTTAAAAAGATTTGAAATATTTTCGCGCATTTTACAAGATTCAAAGATTTTTCAATAGTTTCCAAGAATTTTCAATAAATTAATGTAGAAACATTTCAAAGAATTTTGAAAGGAAATTAAAAGATTTCAATGGATTTTCAAGGATTTAATACATTGTTGGATATTTAACAAGATTCCAAGAACTTTCAAAAGACGAAAAAATTTTTAATGGATTTTAGGACATTTGAAAAAAATATCTAGAGAACAAGATTTAAGGAATTTAAAAAGTGTTTCATTCAATTAATTTCAAAGCATTAGGAATATTTTGGGGTATTTAACAAGATTTGAAGAATCTTAAAGAAATTAAATTTTTTTATCAATTTCAAAAGGGATTTTATGAATTTTCAAAGAATTTCTAGAGAGTAAGATATAATAAAATTAAAAAATTTAAAATATGTCATCTATTTTTCAAGGCTCCCATAATTTTCAAGCAATTAATAAAATTTTAAGAGAATTTAAAAGCATTTCAATGTATTACAAATATTTTGAGACATTTCACAAGATTTCAAGAATTTTCAAAAGACTAAAAAAATTGTAATGGATTTTTGGAGAATTTTTAACAATTTGTAGACAATAAGATTCAACAAATTAAAAAATGTTTAAGGATTTAAAATTGTTTAGGCTATTTTACATGATTCAAAGAATTTTTAACAGATTTTAAAAAAGAATTAAAATTTTTTTAAATGAATTTCAAATCGATTAAATGAATTATAAAAAGATTTAATTGTTTTTTCAAGGGTTTAGTATATTTTTGGATATTTAACAAGATTCCAAAAATTTTCAAAAGATGAAAAAAATTTCAAACTATTTCTGGAGAACAAGATTTAAGGAATTTTCAAAATTTTAAAGTACTTAAAATATTTTAGGGTATTTTTCAAGATTCCAAGAATTATCAAGAAATTACAAAAAAAAGCCAATTGATTTTATAAGTATATCAAAATTTATCAGTACGTTTTAAAGTATTAGAAATTATTTAACAAGATTTCAAGAAATTTAAAAATTTTGATGGGATTTTAGAGAATTTCAAATCATTTTTATAAAATAAGATTCAAGGATCTTACAATATTAGAAAAAGTTTCAAAAGATTAAAAAAATTAAAATGTATATTTAAAGGATATTGAAATAATTTTCACAGATCTCAAAGGTTTTAAATTTTGAAAGTATAAAAAAAGGATTTTAAGAAATTTTAAAAAGGGTATCAAATAATTTTCAATTGTTTTCAAAGAATTAAAAATATTTCGCAATGTTTTACCAGATTTCAAGAATTTTCAGAGAATGAAAAAAATGTAATGAATTTTAGAAAATTTGAATGAATTTCTAGAAACTAATTTCAATGGGTTTTATACGAAAATTTTAACAATTTCCTGAGAATAAGATTTAAGGGCTTTTAAACATTTTTTTAATTTTAAAGGATTTGTAATATTTTGTATTTTTTTAATTAAGCAAATTTTAATAAAATTCAAATTATTTTTTATTATTATATGTTTTTTTTTGCAAGATTCCAGGAATCTTCTAGCGATTTGAAAAATTAATTAATTAAAAAATATTAAGAATATTTTGCGATATTGAACAAAAATGAGAGAATTTTCAATAAATTTTAACAATTTTAGTGGCATTTAAAAGGATTGCAAGAATTTTCAAAATACGAAAAAAATAAATTTTTTTTTAGAAAATTTCAAAGAATATTAATTTTAATAAATTTCAAAGAATTTCTAGAGAGCAAGATTAAAGAGATTTAAAAAATTGGTTAGGATTTGAAATATTTGAAGGTATTTTACAAGATTTTTGAAGAGTTTTTTTAAAGATTTAAAAAATTCTAATGGATTTTAAAAGGCTATCAAATAATTTCCAAACATCTCAAAGGATTGAAAATATTTTATTAATGTTTTACAAGAGTTCAAGAATTTTCAAAACATAAAACGAGAAATTGTAAAATTGCAAGAATTTTCAAGAAATTAAAAAAAATTCAAGAAATTTAGGTATTTAGGTAATTTAAAAAAATCTAAACAATAAGATTTAAGGGATTTTTAAATTTTCAATAAATTTTAAATATTCCAGGGTATCGGAATTAGTTTATTATTTTTTATTATTTTCACAATATATATATATATATTTTTTCGAAATGTTACTTGCAGCTTTCTGGATTTGAAAATATTTTTTTTTTAATTTCGAAATGAAAATTCTTTGGCAAAACTGATATAAGAAATACAAAAAAAAAATAAATAAAAAGTTTAATAAAAAATAACCTATGCCTCTAATAAAATTGAAAGAAGAAAATTGAATGTGGTCAAGAATTAATTAAATTTGTTTAAATATAATTTGCAAATCCAGAGGATTTTATTTTTAAAAAGAAGAAAATTCGAGTCTTCCTATTTTTGCACTATTTTCCTAAAATTGACGGCAATATTGAGACTATTTTTGATATTAGAAGTGAGTCTTAGCCCGGGAAAAGGAAGTAGTGACACGATTTCTTTTCAGTGAAGACATTATTGTATTTTTAACCGGTCAAGAGGAGATAGAAAACGCTGTGATGCTTTGTCGGGGTGCTTCTAAATTGGCAGAGGGAAAGGGATATCCGAGTTTGAAGGTTTTTCCTCTGTATTCGGCATTGTCGGCCCATCACCAAATGGAGGCTTTCAAGCCGTCTCCGCCGGGAATGCGAAAAGTAGTTATATCAACTAATATCGCCGAAACTTCTGTCACCATAGCTGGTATGTACTGTTTTTAAAAATAATTTTTATTGAAGTGGGGCCGAAAATACTTTAAATTTTCGATCAAAGACCTTCTGTATATCGTTTAAAAATATTTATTTATTTATTTCAATTAAAAACAATTTTACTTTAATCAAAGACAGTTGAATTGAAATAAAAATTAAGATTTTTTTAAAGAAAATAGTTGAATTTTCAACCAAAGCAGATTAATTTTCAAAGAAAAAAAGGAATTTTTTATGAAATGATGGAATTTTCTAACACAATGATGAGTTTTAAGCAAAGAAGATTAATTTTTTTATCCGAAAGTTGAATTTTCAACTAAAATTATTTATCTTGAAACAAAAAATAGAGTTTTAACAATGTGTTCAACTTTCAGTTAAAAAATATGATTTGTGAACTACATTTCTACGAAAAATAATTTTATTTTAATCAAAAACAGTTGAATTAAAAAAAAATTAAGATTTTTTTTTAAAGAAAATAGTGGAATTTTTAACCAAAGTAGGTTAGTTTAAAAAAAAATGAATTTTTTTACAAAATGGTTGAATTTTCAACCAAAAAAATTTAATTTTTTACCAGAAAATTGCATTTCCAAATAAAATTATGTATTTTGAAACAAATAATATAGTGTTTTGACAATGTGTTCAATTTTCCATTAAACAATATTAATTCTGAACCACATTCCTATGAAAAATAATTTTATTTTAATCATTAACAGTTGAATTTGTAACAAAACACTTCAATTTTCAGCCAAAGCAAAATAGTTTTCAATCAAAAAAATTAAATTTTTACAAAATAGTTTAATGTTCTACCAAAAAGATGAATTTTAAACCAAGAAGATTAATTTTTTTCACCAGGAAGTTGAAAAGAATGTTATTTTAATCAAAAACAGTTGAATTCAAACAGAACTTAAGAATTTGTAATAAAAAACATGAATTTTCAACCAAAACAGATTAATTTACAAAAAAAATGAATTTTCTACAAAATGGTTGAATTTTCAACCAAAAAGCTTAATTTTTTTACCAGAAAATTGAATTTTCAATTAAAATTATTTATCTTGAAATAAAAAATAAATTTTTAACAAAGTGTTCAACTTTAAATTTAAAAAAATTAATTCTAAACGACATTTCTATAAAAAAAGAATGTTATTTTAATCAAAAACATTTGAATTTTTAGCCAAAGCATATTAATTTTTAACAAACAAAAAAATGATCTTTTTACCAGAAAGTTAAATTTTCAATTAGAATTAATTATCTGGAAATAAAAAATAGATTTTTAACAAAGTGTTCAACTTTAAATTAAAAAAGATTAATTCTAAACGACATTTCGATAAAAAAGAATTTTATTTTAATCAAAAACGGTTGAATTCAAACAAAAATTAAGGATTTGTTATAAAATCCTTGAATTTTTAAAATAAAATTATGAATCTTTAATCAAAAATATCTCTAACAATACATACGTTTGTAACTAAAAAAAGTTAATTTTTGAATAAAAAATGTATTAGTTATATGTTTAGTTAAAAAAAATAATAATAAAAAGGATTTTTAACAAAATAGTTTGAAATTTCCACAAAGAAGATGAATTTTTAACGAAAGAGATTTCTTTTTTACCACAAAGACAAATTTTTAACCAAATGTATAAATTTCCAAACAAATAAAAAAAAATTTTATGTCAAACAAATTTTAAAAAAATAGTTGAATTATGAACCGAAAAGATGATTTTTTAAATAAAATTATCAGACTTTGATAAAAAATATGAATTTTTAACCAAGAAGAATTATTTTCTTAAAAAAAAGAAGAAATTTCAACAATACACATAAATGTTAACTAAAATGATGAATCTTCGCCTGAAACAAAATCATTTTTCAACCAAAAAGGTGAATTTTCAAACTGAAATAGATCATTTTTCAGTCGAAAATTCAGCATCTACAGTTTCAGTTTAAAGAAATGGATTTCTACCAAAACTAAAACAATTTGTACCAAAATAGTTGATTTTTTAAACCCAGAATAAGAATTTTTCAAACTAAAAAAGATAATTCTTCAATCGAAAATTTAGCACTTACAGTTTCAATTGAAAGAAATTAATTTTTAGCCGAAAATAACAGAGTTTTAACCAAAATATTTGAATATTTTAACCGAAAATATTTTTATTTTAAATTTTGAACAAATTTTTTGCTTGATTTGTTCTTGAATTTTTAACATAAAATATAAATTTCAAAACCAGAATATAAATTTTTACGTAAAATTATTATTCTTTGACTGAAAAAAATCATTTTTCAACCAAAAAGATTCAAATTCTACCAAAAAGATAAATTTTCAAACAAAAATTCAGTATTTACAATTTGATTTAAAAGAAATTAATTTTGATCCAGGAAGAAAAGAGTTTTTACCAAAATAGTTGAATGTTTTAATCCAAAATAATTTTTAAACAAAAAGTATGAATTCCTAAACCAAAATATGAATTTTTTACTAAAATGATGAATCTTCGACTGAAAAAAACCATTTTCCAACCAAAAAGATTAAAATTCTACCAAAAGGATGAATTTGCAAACTGAAATATATAATTTTCCAATCGAAAATTCATCAATTACAGTTTGATTTAAAATAAATTAATTCTGAACTAAAAAATTTGAATTAAAAAAAAAGAGTTTTAACTAAAATGATGAATCTTTATCTGAACAAAAGGAATTTCCAACTAAGAAGATTGTTTCTTACCAATTAAATTAATTTTTAACATGATACATCATGTTCCACTAAATAAATTAGTTTTCAACTATGAAAGCTAAATTTTCAGCCAAAAGTTCAGTATTTACAGTTTGATTTAAAAGAAATTAATTTTGAACCAAAAAGGAAAAAGAATTTGTACCTATTTTGAACACATTTTTTGTCGTATTTTAATGAATTTTTAATTAGAATTTTTTAAATTAACTTTCTTGGTAAAAATTCAAGTTTTAAGTTTAAAGTTAAACCGTTTTGAAAAAAATGCGACAAAAAGAATTTCTTTTAATCGAAAAGAAAAGAGGTTGTACCAAAAAAGTTGAATTAAAAAAAAAGAGTTTTAACTAAAATGATGAATCTTTGATTTAAAAAAATGCATTTTCCAACCAAGAAGATTGAAATTCGAAGAAAAAGCTGAATTCTCAAACTAAAAAAGATAAATTGTCAATAGAAAATTCAGGAGTTACAGTTTGATTTAAAAGAAATTAATTTTGATCAAAAAAGAAGAGTTTTTACCAAATTAGTTAAATATTTTAACACAAAATATTTTTTAAACCTTTTTAACCTTTTTTTTAACTTTAATGAATTTTTTACAAAAAATATGAATCTTTTACTAAAATGATGAATCTTAGACTGAAGAAAATAATTTTTCAACCAAAAAGAAAAGCATTTGTACCAAAATAGTTGAATTTTTAACCAAAAATATGAATTTTTCACGAACGTGATGTATCTTCGTCTGAAAAAAATCATTTTTCAATCAAAAAGAAAAAAAGAACTTCTTCCAACGAAAAGAAAAAAGGTTGTACCAAAAAAGTTGAATTTAAAAAAGAAAGAGTTTTAACTAAAATGATGAATCTTTATCTGAACAAAGGAATTTCCGAAGAAAAAGAAAATAATTTTTAAAAAAATAATTGAGCTTTTAAAAAGATATTATTATTTTCCAAACAAGTAGATACATTTTTTACTAAAAAAGATAAATTTTCAAACACAAATACAGTATTTACAGTTTGACTTAAAGGAAATTAATTTTGAACCAAAAAGAAAAAAGAATTTGTGCCGAAATAGTTAAATTTTTAACCCCAAAATATATATTTTTTAATTTTGAACAAATTTTTTGTTGAATTTTAATGAATTTTTAATTAAAATTTTGGAAAAATAACTTTTTGTTAAAAATTCAAGTTTTAAGTTTAAAGGTAAACCGTTTTTAAACTTTAAAAAATGCATTTTCCAACCAAGAAGATTGAAATTCTAAGAAAAAGATGAATTCTCAAACTAAAAAAGATAAATTTTCAATCGAAAATTCAGCAGTTACAGTTTGATTTAAAAGAAATTAATTTTGATCATAAAAGAAGAGTTTTTACCAAATTAGTTGAATATTTTAACCCAAAATATTTTTTAAACCTTTTTAACTCTTTTGAACTTTAATGAATTTTTAACTTTAATGAATTTTTAACTTTAATGAATTTTTAACAAAAAATATGAATTTTTAAACCAAAATATGAATCTTTTACTAAAATGATGAATCTTCGACTGAAAAAAAATTTCAACCAAAAAGATAAATTTTCAAACTAAAAAAGATAAGATTTTAATGGAAAATTCAGCAGTTACATTTTGATTTAAAAGAAATTAATTCTGAACCAAAAAGAAAAGCATTTGTACCAAAATAGTTGTATTTTTAACCCAAAATATGAATTTTTCACCAACATGATGTATCTTCGACTGAAAAAAATCATTTTTCAACGAAAAGAAAAGAGGTTGTACCAAAAAAGTTGAATTGAAAAAAAGAGTTTTAACTAAAATGAAGAATCTTTATCTGAAAAAAGGAATTTCCGACCAAAAAGAAAATAATTTTTAACAAAATAGTTGAGCTTTTAAAAAGGTATTATTATTTTCCAACCAAGCAGATACATTTTTTACTAAAAAAGATCAATTTTCAAACACAAATACAGTATTTACAGTTTGACTTAAAGGAAATTAATTTTAAACCAAAAAGAAAAAAGAATTTGTGCCGAAATAGTTAAATTTTATAACCCAAAGTATATATTTTGTAATTTGGAACAAATTTCTTGTTGAATTTTAATGAATTTTTCATTAAAATTTTGGAAAAATAACTTTTAGTTAAAAATGCAAGTTTTAAGTGTAAAGGTAAACCATTTTTAAACAAATACGACAAAAAGAATTTCTTTCAATCGAAAAGAAAGAGATTGTACCAAAAAAGAATTTAAACGAAAAAGAGTTTTAACTAAAATGATGAATCTTTATCTGAAAAAAGGGAATTTCCAACCAAGAACATTAACATTTTCTACTAAAAAATGTGAATTGGCATAGTGAATCGTCGAAACTCTATAAATAGGGGAAAGAAAAAAATAAATAAAACTGGTTGACAGGAATACGTCACGTGATTGATACGGGCGTGGTAAAGGCGAGAACGCATCATCCGACGACTGGATTTGACATGCTGAAGGTGGAGAAGATATCGAAAGCCCAGGCCCGTCAGAGGACGGGTCGGGCCGGTCGACTGTCTGCCGGCTATTGCTACCGCACCTACACCAAGCACGAGTTCGAGGCGCTCGAGGAGATGCCCGTTCCCGAGATCCTGCGCTGTTCGCTCGTCGGCGTCGCGCTCCAGCTGCTCGCCATCGGAATCGACATCACGACCTTCGACTTCATGGACAAGCCGCCCAAGGAGTCGATTCAAGTCGCGGTTGCGTGTCTCGTCAAACTTGGCGCTGTCCGGGGTAAGTCTCTATTTTCTTTCTACTATTTCTACTATTTCTTTCTTTCTATTTTTTTTCTTGTCGTTTTCGCTTTTAAAATTGGAAAATTTAACATCTTTGTTGAAATTTTTTGTAAAAAATTCTACTATTTTGTAGAAAATGCATCTGTTTGGCGTGAAAATTTTAACTTTTTCTTTGAAAAACTATATTTCTCGCTTAAAAATTAAACTTTATTTGTTGAAAATTCGTCTTTTAAAGTTATAATTAAATAATTCTTTTGACAATTTTTGTTTCTTCAATATTCGTCCTTTTTTGTAGACCATTAATTTTCTTGGTCAAAAATCCATCTTTTAGGTAATTTTTGTTGAAATTTTTAGATCCTGTGTATTGGATAAGTTAGAAAATTCATTTCTTTGTTGTTGAAAATTAGTATTTTTGGTAGAAGATTATTCTTCTTTTTCGAAAAATCATCTTTTTGGTTGAAAATTTCGTAATTTTGTTGAAAGTTTTTTTTTAGTAGAAAATTTTTCTTATTTTTTGAAAGTTCAACTTTTGGCTTACAAATTCGATTCTCCTAAAAAGTAATCTTTCTTGATTGAAAATTATTTTTTTTTTTGTTGAAAATTCATCTTTTCCATTTTAAAAGTCTTTTGTTTTCTAAAAAATTTAACTTTTCAACATAAAAACTTTACTCTTTTTTTAAAAATCCATCTTTCATTGTAGAAAAGTTATATTTCTTTAAGGAAAAACAGCTTTTCTTTTTTAAATTTTTCTTTTTTTATGTAAAAATTTAACTCTGGAAATTGGTCCTTTTTTATAGACTTATTTTTCTTAATTTCAAATAAATTATAGTATTGTATATAATTTGTCGTTTTTGCTTTTAAAATTAAATAATTTTGTTGAAAAATCGTTTTTTTTTTAAAGTACTATTCTGGGTTGGAAATTAATTGTTTTTGTTGAAAAATTCACAATTTTTCGAGAATTTATATATTCAGTTAAACAGACATATTTTGTTAAAAATTCATCTTTTCAGATTCAAAAATTGCTCTCTCCATCTCACAGCATGTCTTTGCAGGATCATTTTAGTTTTCACGGAAGGAATCTAGAATTAATTGACTATAAAAATCTGCTCCCCTCTTGCTTATAAAATACAGATATTTCTTTGATATTTAATAGGTTTTCTTTGGAAATTTAACAAATTGATTGGGAATTTAGTTTTTGGGTTTAGAAGTTAACCGTTTTCGAACAAAAAAATCATCTTTCTAGATTGAAAATTCAAGATTTTATTTAGAAGTGATTCTTTTAGGTTGAAAATACAATAATCTGATGGATAATTTAACTGTTTTGTTAGAAATTTAATGTTTGGGTTTAAAATTCAACTGTTTTCTAAAAAAATGGATTTTCTAGTTTAAAAATTCATTTATTTATTTGATTTTTCTTTATTTTGTTTGAAAATTCGATTATTTGATTCAAAATTCATCTTTTTAAGTTGAAAAATCAACAATTCGATTAGAAATTTTAATATTTTGGTAAAAATTTAACTATTTTCTTAAAAATTTAATATTTGGGTTTAAGAGTCAACTTTTTTCTAAAACATTTTTATTTCTAGTTTGAAAATGCAGTTATTTGTTTTCGCTTTTTATTAAAAGTTTAAGAATTAAATTAAAATAATAAAAGATATTAAATTTTTTGGTAAAGATTTAAGTATTGTGTACAAAATTTAATTTCTGGGTTTAAAAATCAACTGTTTTCTAAAAAAATGGATTTTCTCGTTTGGAAATTCAACAAATTGATTAGTAATTTAGTTTTTGGGTTTAGAAGTTAACCGTTATCGAGAAAAAAATCGACTTTCTATTTTGAAAATTCAAGTTTTTGATTTAAAATTCATTTTTATAGTTTGAAAATACAAGAATCTGATTAAGAATTTAAGTATTTTCTTAAAAATTTAATTTTTGGGTTTAAAATTCAACTGTTTTCTCAAATATTTTTATTTCTAGTTTGAATAAATGCAGTTATTTGTTTGCTTTTTGGTATTTTTTGTTTGAAAAATCGATTATTTGATTCAAAATTCATGTTTTTAAGTTAAAAAATCAACAATTTGATTAGAAATTTAAATATTTTGGTAAAAATTTAAGTATTTTGGTATTTATTTATTTGATTTTTCTTTATTTTGTTTGAAAATTTGATTTTTTATTCAAAACTCATCCTTTTAAGTTGAAAAATCAACAATTTGAAAAGAAATTTTAATATTTTCGTAAAAATTTAAGTATTTTGTAAAAATTTAATTTTTGGGTTTAAAAATCAACCGTTTAAAAAAAATGGATTTTCTAGTTGGAAAATTCAAAAAATTGATTAAGAATTTAGTTTTTTGGTTTAGAAGTTAACCGTTTTAGAAAAAAATCGACTTTCTACTTTGAAAAATCAAGTTTTTAATTTAAAATTCATTTTTTTAGTTTGAAAATACAAGAATCTGATTAAGAATTTAAGTATTTTCTTAAAAATTTAATTTTTACTTTTAAAAGTCAATTGTTTTCTCAAACATTTTTATTTCTAGTTTGAAAATTCATTTATTTATTTGATTTTTCTTTATTTTGTTTGAAACTTCGATTATTTGATTCAAAATTTATCTTTTTAAGTTGAAAAATTTAAAATTTGATTAGAAATTTAAATATTTTGGTAAACATTTAAGTATTTTGGTAAAAATTTTAAGTATTTTGTTCAAAATTTAATATTTGGGTTTAAAAGTCAACTGTTTTCTAAAAAAATGGATTTTATAGTTTGAAAATTCAACGAATTGATTAGAATTTTTTTTTTGGGCTTAGAACTTAACCGTTTTCGAAAAAAGAATCGACTTTTTAGTGTGAAAATTCAAGTTTTTGATTTAAAATTCATTTTTCTAGTTTAAAAATACAAGAATCTGATTAAGAATTTAAGTATTTTCTTAAAAATTTAATTGTTGTGTTTAAAAGCCAACTGTTTTCTCAAACATTTTTATTTCTAGTTTAAAAATGTAGTTATTTGTTTGCTTTTTGGTATTTTTTGTTTGATAATTCGATTATTTGATTCAAAATTCATATTGTTAAGTTAAAAAATCAACAATTTGATTAGAAATTTAAATATTTTGGTAAAATTTTTAATTATTTTGTTCAAAATTTAATATTTGGGTTTAAAATTCAACTGTTTTCTAAAAGAATGGATTTTCTAGTTTGAAAATTCAACGAATTGATTAGGAATTTTTTTTGGGTTTAGAACTTAACCGTTTTCGAAAAAAGAATCGACTTTCTAGATTGAAAATTCAAGTTTTTGATATAGAAGTCATTCTTATAGGTTGGAAATTCAATAATTTGGTTAAAAATTTAACTGTTTTGTTCAAAATTTGGGTTTAAAAGTCAACTGTTTTCTAAAAGTTTTGACTTTCTACTTTGAAAATGCATTTATTTATTTGATTTTTCTTTATTTTGTTTGAAAATTGGATTATTTGATTCAAAATTCACTTTTTAGTATTTGATTTTGATTCAAAATTCACTTTTTAGTATTTTTTATTTGAAAATTCGATTATTTGATTAAAAATTCATATTTTTAAGTTGAAAAATCAACAATTTGATTTCAAATTTTAATATTTTGGTAGAAATTTAAGTTTTCTAGTTTGAAAATTCAACCAATTGATTAGGAATATAGTTTTTGGGTTTAGAAGTTAACCGTTTTCGAAAAAACATCGACTTTCTAGTTTGAAAATTCAAGTTTTTCATTTAGAAGTCATTTTTCTAACTTAAAAATACAATAATCTGATAAAAAATTTAACTGTTTTGTTAAAAATTTAATTTTTGGGTTTAAAATTCAACTGTTTTCTCAAACATTTTTATTTCTACTTTGAAAATTCATTTATTTCTTTGATTTTTCTTTATTTTGTTTGAAAATTCGAATATTTGATTAGAAATTTTAATATTTTGGTAAAAATTTAAATATTTTGTAAAAATTTTAATATTTTGTAAAAATTTTAATATTTTGTAAAAATTTAATCTTTGGGTTTGAAAATCAACCGTTTTCTAAAAAAATGGATTTTCTAGTTTAAAAATTCAACAAATTGATTAGGAATTTAGTTTTTGGGTTTAGAAGTTAACCGTTTTCGAAAAAAATCGACTTTCTAGATTGAAAATTCAAGTTTTTGATTTAAAATTCATATTTCTAGTTTGAAAATACAAGAATCTGATTAAAAATTTAACTGTTTTGTTCAAAATTTAATTTTTGTGTTTAAAAGTCAACTGTTTTCTAAAAAAATTGATTTTCTAGTTTGAAAATGCATTTATTTATTTAATTTTTCTTTATTTTGTTTGAAAATTCAATTATTTGATTAAAAATTCATCTTTTTAAGTTAAAAAATCAACAATTTGATTAAAAATTTAAATATTTTGGTAAGAATTTAATTTTTGGGTTTAAAATTCAACCGTGTTCTAAAAAAATGGATTTTCTAGTTTGAAAATTCAAGTTTTTGATTTAAAATTCATTTTTGGTACAATTTGGTTAAAAATTCTACTATTTTGTTGAAAATGAAACCGTCTTTCTTAAATTTTAATATTTTTCAAGTAAAAATTAAACTATTTGCTTGAAAATTCCTCTTGCTTAATTTTAAATTAACTTTTTTGTTGAAAATTAAATTTTTCTCTTTAAAAGTCAACTGTTTTGTAAAACAGTTGACTTTCTAGTTTAAAAATGCAGTTATTTGTTTGCTTTTTAATATTTTTCGTTTGAAAATTCGATTATATAATTTCAAAATTCATCTTTTTCAGTTGAGAATTCAATAAATTGATTAAGATTTTAACTATTTTGTATAAATTTAATTATTATGGGTTTTACAAGTGAAATATTTTCTAAAAAATTTGGCTTTCTAATTTACAATCTCAGTAATTTGGTTGATATTAAATATTTTTTGTTTAATAATTTGATTATTGCATTTAAAATTCACTTTTATAGGTTGAAGGTTCAATAATTTGGATAGTAATTGAACTATTTTGTTAAAAAATTAGTTTTCGGTTTTAAAAATTAACCTTTTTCTAAAAAATTGCACTTTCTAATTTGAAAATATAAGTATTTGATTTAAAATTCATTTTTCTAGGTTGAAAATACAACAATTTGGTTTAAAAATTCTACAATTTTGTGGAAAATGAAGCCGTTATTGTTTAAGGTTTAAGATATTTTAATTAAAAATTTAACTATTTGCTTGAAAATTCATCTTGCTTAATTTAAAATGAACTTTTTTGTTAAAAATTCAATTTCTCAGTTGAAAAGTCCACTGTTTTCTAAAAAAATAATTATTTCAAGTTTGAAAATACAGTTATTTATTTATTTATTTTTTGAAAATTCGATTATTTGATTCAAAATTCATCTTTGTCAATTGAAAATTCAACAACTTGATTTAAGTATTTTGTAAAAATTTAAGTTTTGGGTTTAAAAATAAACCGTTTTAAAAAAAAATCGACTTTCTACTTTGAAAATTCAACTATTTTCTTGAAAATGAAACCGTCTTTGCTTAAATTAAAAAAAATTCAAGTCAAAATTAAACTATTTGCTTGTAAATTAATCTTGCTTTTAATTTTAAATTAACTCTTTTCTAAAGCAGTTGACTTTCTAGTTTGAAAATGCAGTTATTTGTTTGATTTTTCATTATTTTGTTTAAAAATTTGTTTCTTTTATTCAGAATTAATTTGTGTAGGTTGAAAATTCAACAGTTCGTGTAAAAATTGAACTGGTTTGTAACAAATTTAATTATTGGTTTTAAAATTCGACTTTCTAGTTTAAAAATAAAATGATTGGATTGACGTTAAATCTTTCTAGTTTGAAATATCAATTATTTGATTCAAAATTCATCTTTGTAGGTTGAAAATTCAACAATTTGATAAAAAAATTTAGTTTTTGGGTTTAAAAATCAACCGTTTTCTAAAAAAATCAACTTTTCGGTTTGTAAATTTACCTATTTGATTCAAAATGCATCCATGGAGGTTGAAAATTTAACAGTTTTGTAAAAATTCAACTATTTTGATGGAAATTTAATTATTTTGTTAAAAGTTAAACTATTTGGTGGAAAATGTTTGGTTTTTTTTGTAACTAAAAATTCATCCATTTTGTCGAAAGCTTAATCATTAAACTATTTTGTTGAAAATTCGTCTTTTAGTCGAATTCAACTGTTTTAAATTTAAAAACCAGATCTTTTTTGGTTGAAAATTCAACTAATTTTTTTAATATTCACGTTTTTTGACGTAGTTGACTTGAAGATTTATAATTTTATTTGAAAATTCTTCTTTTTGGGTAGAAAATTAATTATTCTAACCCAAAATTAAACTATTTCTTTTGTGGTTGATTTTTTTTTTAATTAAGAATGAAACTATTTCATAAAATATTCATGTTTTTTGTTGAAAAAACTTCTTATTTGGTAAAAAAAAAAATTTAGTTAAAAAGTAAATTAAAAATCAGTTTAATCTTCACCTTTTTTTAGTAGAAAATTAATTTTTTTATCACAAAATTCAACTATTTCCTTTTGTAGTTAAAAATTTTGTCTTCTTCGTTGAAAATTAAACTTTTTGGTTGAAATGTTTTTTTTTTTTTGTAATTAAAAATTCATCCATTTTGTCGAAACCTTAATTATTAAACTATTTTGTGGAAAGTTCGTCTTTTAGTTGAATTCAACTATTTTTAATTTAAAAACCAGATCCTTTTTTTTTTAGAAAATTCAACTATTTTTTAAATATTCACGTTTTTTGGTGAACATCTTTCTCTTTGATGTGAAATTAATTTTCTTGCTTGAAAATCAATATTTTGGTTTGAAAATTAAATTATTCGACTTGAGGATTTATTAT
The DNA here is from genome assembly GCA_035041075.1 of Acraspis erinacei. Classification (NCBI taxonomy): domain Eukaryota; kingdom Metazoa; phylum Arthropoda; class Insecta; order Hymenoptera; family Cynipidae; genus Acraspis; species Acraspis erinacei. Next base: position 91,516,232 of record JAWWLR010000034.1, on the reverse strand, counting down.
TTTATTTAAAAATGCATCTTTTTTGTAGAAAATTAATTATTCTAACACAAAATTGAACTATTCTTTTTGTGGTTGAAAATTGTTTGTTTTTTTTAAATTAAAAATTTAACTATTTGAATAAATATTCATGTTTTCTGTGCAAAAATCTTCTTCTTTAATAGAAAATAAATCTTTTTAGTTAAATATTGACCTTTTTGGCAAATTTTTTTTTTAAATTTGTCTTTTTTGGTCGAATCCAACGATATTTAATTTAAAATCCAAATCTTTTTTTGATTGACTATAAACTATAAAAAATTGTCTCGAGAATTGATATTTTTTGTTGAAAATTAATATTTTTGTTTTAAAATTAATCTATTTGGCTTGAAGATTTATTATTTTATTTGAAAATTCTTCTTTTTGGTTAGAAGATTAATTTTTCCAACCCAAAATTGAACTATTCTTTTTGTGGTTGAAAATTATTTTTTTTTATGTTTTTTTTTTAATAAAAAATTCAACTATTTGATTAAATATTCATGTTTTTTGTTGAAAATACGTCTTCTAGTTGAATTCAACTGTTTTAAGTTAATAAACCAGAGCTTTTTTGGTTGAAAATTCTACTATTTTTTTTAAATATTCACGTTTTTTTTAAATCTCAGTTTTTTGTGAAAAATTAATTTTCCTGGTTAAAAATTTATATTTTTGTTTGAAAATTAAACTAGTTGGCTTAAAGATTTATCATTTTATTTGAAAGTTCATTTTTATTGGTAGAAAATTAATTTTTTCAGCCCAAAATTATTCCTTTTGTGTTTGATTTTTTTTTTAATAACAAATTCAACGATTTGATTAAATATTCATGTTTTTTGTGCAAAAATCGTCTTCTTTGGTAGAAAATCAATCTTTTTAGTTGAAAATTAAACTATTCCACTTGAAAATTCATCACTTTAGTTTAATTTTCACCTTTTTTGGCAGAAAATTAATTTTTTCAACACAAAATTCAACTATTTCCTTTTTTACTTAAAAAATTTTCTTTTTCATTGAAAATTAAACTTTTTGGTTGAACTGTGTTCTTTTTGGTAATTAAAAATTCATCCATTTTGTCGAAAGCTTAATCATTAAACTATTTTGTTGAAAATTTGCCTTTTAGTTGAATTCGACTGTTTTAAATTTAAAAACAAGATCTTTTTTGTCTGAAAATTCAATTATTTTTTAGAAATTCACGTTTTTTTGTGAAAAATCTGAGTTTTTTGTGAAAAATTAATTTTCTTGGTTAAAAATTAATATTTTTGTTTGAAAATTAAACTATTTGGCTTGCAGATTTATAATTTTATTTGAAAATTCATTTTTTTTTTTGTTATAAAATTAATTTCTCCAGCCCAAAATTGAATTATGACTTTTGTTTTTGAATTTTTTTTAAATAAAAAATTCAACTATTTGATTAAATATTAATGTTTTTTTTGGTGAAAAATCTGCTTCTCTGGTAGAAAATAAATCTTTTTAGTTGAATATTGACCTTTTTTGGTAGAAAATTAATGTTTTTAAACATAAAATTCAACTATTTTCTTTTTTACTTAAAAATTTGTCTTTTTCCTTGAAAATTAAACTTTTTCGTTGAAAATTTGCCTTTTAGTTGAAGTCAATTGTTTTAAATTTAAAACCCAGATATTTTTTCTTTGAAAATTAAACTATTTTTTAAATATTCACGTTTTCTGTTTGAAAAATCTTAGTTTTTTTTGTAAAAAAATTAATTTTTTTGGTTAAAAATGAATAATTTTGTTTGAAAATTAAACTATTTCATTACATATTCATGTTTTTAGGTGAAAAATCTTTTCTTTTGCTGGAAAATTAATTTTCTTGGTTGAAAATCAATCTTCTTCGTTAAAAATTAAACTTGAAGATTTATCATTTTATTTGAAAATTCTTCTTTTTGGGTAGAAAATTAATTTTTCCAACTCAAAATTGAACAATTCCTTTTGTGGTGGTTAACATTTTTTTTAATTAAAAAATTAAACTGTTTGATTAAATATTCATGTTTTTTTTTTTGAAAAATCTTCTTCTCTGGTAGAAAAAAAATCTTTTTAGTTGAATATTGACCTTTTTTGGTCGAAAATTAATTTTTTTTAACATAAAATTCAACTATTTCATTTTTGTTTAAACACTTTTCTTTTTCGTCGAAAATTAAACTGTTTTGTTGAAAATGTCTCTTTTTAATTAAAAATTAATTATTCTAACACAAAATTGAACTATTCTTTTTTCGGTTGAAAATTGTTTTTTTTTAATTTTATTTTATTTTTAAATACAAAATTCAACTATTTAAATAAATATTCATTTTTTCTGTGCAAAAATCTTCTTCGTTGATAGAAAATAAATCTTTTTAGTTGAATATTGCCTTTTTTTGGCAGAGAATTAATGTTTTTGTACACAAAATTCAACTATTTCCTTTTTTACTTAAAAATTTGTCTTTTTGGTCGATTTCAACGATATTTAATTTAAAATCCAAATATTTTGTTGGTTGAATATTAATTTTATGTTGAAAATTAAACTGTTTCTTAAAAAAATTAATGTCTTGATGCCTTCTTTTTTGGCAATGACACTAAAAGAATCATTTTTTGAAGGCTCGCCTCCACAATTGACAACCTTGGGACGAACAATGTCATGTTTTCCGCTGGATCCTCGTTTCACAAAAGTAATTTTGGCATCTGTCGAGCACCAGTGTCTCGAGGAGGCTTTAATTGTCGTTGCCATGTTGTCCGGGGAATCGGTTTTTAATGATTCCCCAAGTAAGAGGAAAGAATCCGCGGCTGCGAGAGCAAGGTATTTTTCTTTTTTTTTTTTTTTTTTTTGAAAATCCAAAAAATTAGCATCAGTTTAAAAAATTTTTTTTTATCGCAAATGGCGAATTTTCTTGGATTATTTCGACTTTTATTGAAGGCTCACGTCCGAGGAAGGAGATCATGTGACTTTATTGAAAATCCATCGGCATTATACGGAGGCAAATGATAAAAAGGCCTTTTGTCGAGAAAATTTCTTGAATCATCGAAATTTGGAATATGCCTGCAATGTGAGGAGACAGCTGGCGGAAACGGCGGAACGTGCCAATCTGGAGAAGGCGAGTTGTCGCGAAAATACCGCAAATTTGAGAAAAGCTCTCCTCGCAGGACTTTACGACAACCTGGCGGAACTGCAAAGAGATCACACGTATATGACGGTAATTTATTTTCATTATTATATCCATTTAATGACAAAGTTACGATTTATTTTGCGTGAAAAGTAATTTATTTTTAAATTCAAAATTATTAATTTTTAGTTGAAAATTCAACTATTTTGTTTGTAAATTATTATTTTTTTTGTAAAAAAATAATTTTCTTGAAATCTTAACAGTTTGTTTACAGTTTTGGTTTTTTTTTTTATATTAAAAATTCATCTCTTTGGAAGGTGGTTAATTTTTTTAACCAAAAATTTAAGTACTCAATTTTTGGTTTGAAAAAGTATATTTCTTTAATCGACTGATTTTGAATAAAAATTTTAATTATTTCAATTGAAACTCGAAGTTTTTTATTAAATTTTTTATTTTTTGTTAAGGTGATCGGTAATATTAATTAAAAATTCATCTCTTTGGTTGAAAAAATGAGCTATTTAGTTGAAAATTTATTTTTTCCTTGGCTGAAAATGAATTTTGTTACTAAAAATTTAATTATCCCAATTGAAACTTGAACTTCTTTTGTTAAAAAATATTTTTTTGTGTAAAATTAAGTTTTATTTTTAACTGAAAATGTAAATATTCCATAATTTAAATTAAAAATTCATCTCTTTGGAAGGACATTAATTTTTTGTAACTAAAAATTTAAATATTCAATTTATGGTTTAAAACGTATCTTTTTTAATTGATGGCTTTTGAATAAAATTAAATTCTTTTTTGGAATAAAAATTTCATTACGTGTTTCAAAGTTAACGATTTTTTTTGTGAAAATTAATTTTTTTAAATTGATAATTCAATTTTTACAGTTTTTGTGGCAAATTAGTAATTTTTAGTTGAAAATTCAACTATTTTGTTTGTAATTTTTTTTTTTAAATTAACCTCCAGGATTAAAAATTCATCTTTTTGGGAGGACGTTAATTTTTTTAATAAAAAATTTAAGTATTCAATTTTTGGTTTGAAAAAGTCTCTTTTTTTAATCGACTTATTTTGAATAAAATTTTTAATTATTCCAATTGAAACTCGACGTTTTTTTATTGAATTTTTGTTTGAAAATTAAGTTAAGAAGATTGATAATTTTAATTAAAAATTCATCTCTTTGGTTGCAAAATGAGCTATTTAGTTAAAAATTTATTATTTCATTGGCTGAAAACTGATTTTTTTACTAACAATTTAATTATTCCAATTAAAACTTGAACTTTTTTGTTAAAAAATATTTTTTTCGTAAAAATTAAGTTTTATTTTAACTGAAAATTTAAATATTCTAGTTGAATATTCCATAATTTAAATTAAAAATTCATCTCTTTAAAAGGACCTAATTTTTTCAACAAAAATTTAAATATTCAATTTTTGGTTGAAAAAATGAATTTTCTGAGTTGAAAAATCATATTTTTTTCTTGAAATCTTAACAGTTTGTTTGAAATTTTTTTCCCCTTTCGAATGAAAAATCTTTCTTAGCTGATTAAAAGAAAAAAGAAAAAAGAATTTTTTTGTCGTTGAAAATTTATAATTTCAATTAAAAATCCATATTTTTGGTAGAAAAATGAGCTATTTAGTTGAAAATTGATTTTTTCTTTGGCTAAAAATTAATTTTTTTAATAATAATTTAACTATTCCAATTGAAACTTGAACCATCTTGTTAAAAAATATTTTTCGGTTAAAAATTTAATCCTTTTACGTTTAAAATTCAATCATTTGGTTGAAAATTGGTATTTTTTGGTTTAAAAATCCACTATTTAATTAAAAAATCTTTTTTTTTAAATCGTTCTTTTTGGTAGGAAAAAAGTCTTGAAAAACCATTTTTAATATTTTTTTTTGTTTGAAGATGTATCATTTTAATTAAAAATTCATATTTTTGGTAGAAAAATGAGCTATTTAATTGAAAATTTATTTTTTTCTCGGATGGAAATGAATTTTTTTACTATTTTTTAAACTATTTTGTTGTAAAAATTTTTTTGGTTGAAAATTAACTTTTTTTAGGCTGAAACTGCAACTATTCTAGCGAAATTTTCTATAATTTTCATTCAAAATTCATCTCTTTGAAAGGATGTTAATTTTTGTAACTCAAAATTTAAATATTCTATTTTTGGTTAAGAAGATTTTTTTTCGATTGAAAATTGATCTTTTTTAATTAAAAAATGCACTATTTAATTAAAAATTCATGCATTTTGTTGAAAATTTCATGCTTTTTGATAGAAAATAAATCCTAGTTGAAAAATCATCTTTTTTTCTTGAAATCTTAACATTTTGTTTGCAATTTTTTTTCTTTCGAGTGAAAAATCTTTATTAGCTGAAAATTCAACTCCTGTTGAAAATTCGTATTTTTAAAATAAATTCAACAATTTTTTATTAAAAATTAAGAAAATGTTTTTTTGTTGTTGAAAATCTATAATTTTAATTAAAAATTCATATCTTTGGTAGAAAAATGAGCTATTTAGTTGAGTAATTATTTTTTCTATGGCTAAAAATTAATTTTTTACTAACAATTTAATTATTACAATTCAAACTCGAACTTTTATTCTTAAAAAATATTTTTTTGTTGAAAATCATGTTTTTTCTTTGAACTGAAAATGTAAATATTCTAGTTGAATATTCCATAATTTAAATTAAAAATTCCTCTCCTTGGAAGGACATTAATTTTTTTTTGTAACTAAAAATTTAAATATTTAATTTTTGGTTTAAAATTTATCTTTTTAGTTGAAAATATCTTTTTTTTTTGTTAGAAATTAATCTTGTTGGTTGAAAATTCATCTTTTTTCGTTAAAAATTCAACTGCTTTTGTTGAAAATTGTCCTTTTTTAGTTTAAAAAATCAACTTTTTAATTAAAAATGTATGTATTCTGTATTAAAAAAATTTTCTTTTTGATAAAAAATTAACCATCATGGCTAAAAAATCTATCTTATCTTGAAAGATTAAAATGTTCCTGATTAAAAATCAAAATCTTTTTTGGATTGAAAAAACTTTTATGAACCAGTCATTTTTGTTTATTTTTTTTTAATTAAAAATTGATTTTTTTTACTAAAAATTTAATTATTCCAATTGAAACTTAACTATTTTGTTCAAAACATTTTGGTTTTGAACTGGAAATGTTATTTTCTAGTTTAATATTCCATAATTTATATTAAAAATTCATATTTTAGGAAGGACATTAATTTTTGTAACTGAAAATTTAAATACTCAATTTTTTGTTAAGGAGATATTTTTTTCGATTGAAAATTAATCTTTCTTAATTCAAAATTCAACTATTTTGTTCAAAAATTCATGCTTTTTGGTAGAATACAACTGTTTTTGATTAAAAATGAAATTTTTTGTTGGATAATAATAAAATATTTTATTAACAAGTAATTTTTTTGGTTAAAAATGTATCATTTTAATCAAAAATTCATCACTTTGATTGAAAAATGAGCTATTTAGTTGAAAATTTATTTTTTCCTTGACTGAAAACTAATTTTTTTTCTAAAAAATTAACTATTTCAGATGAAACTTTTTGTTTGTTGAATTTCATTTTTGTTTGAAACTGAAATTGTAACAATTCTATTTTTGTTTGAAAATGGATCTTTTTTATAGAAAATTAATCTTCTTGGTGGAAAATTAATTTTTTTCTTGTATATTTTCGGTGGAAAATTAATCTTTTTGGTCGAAAATTCATATTTTTGATTGAAATTTGAATAATTTTCGGTTTAAACTTTTATCCTATATAATATATAAGTTAAAAATTCAATCAGGAAGTTAATATTTTTATTAAAAATTCCCCTTTTCAGATTTAATAATAAATTTTTGTTGATAATTCGACTTTTGAGCTTTAAAAATTAAATCATTTTTTTGAAAATTCATGCCTTTTGTGGAAAATTAGTATTTTTTTGGTTAAAAATTCATTTTTTCAGATTTTAAAATTGCTACTTATTTTTCTTGTTTTACAATAAAAAGTAGTATTTTTAGTTGATATAAAAACACTGATATATCCTTATTTTTATCAATTTTTCGTATATAATTCGTCACTTTGTCTTTTAAAATTAAATAATTTGGTTGAAAAGTCATGTATTTTTTTTAAATTCGTCTTTCTTTATAGAAAATTATTCTGTTTGTTTAAAAATTATCAATTTTTATAGAATTTATATGTTCAGTTAAACAGTGATGTTTTTGGGTAGGAAATTATTATTATTTTTTTTAATGTTTGACTTTTTCGCTACAAATTTGATCCTATTAAAAATTAATTTTTCTTGATTGAAAATTATACTTTTTTGTTAAAAATTCATTTTTTTCAGATTCAAAAATTGCTACTTATTTTTCTTATTTAAAAATAAATCTTGGTATTTTTAGTGGATATAAAAAATTAATATATTCCTATTTTTATAACTTTTTCGTGTATACTTCGTTTGAAAATTGAACTATTTCTTAGAAGAATGATTTCTATTTTGTTAAAAGTTTCAAAAATTCACTGTTATTTTTCTTATTTTAAAATAAATTCGACCCTTTTTAGTTGATATAAAAAAGGGGTATATCCTTATTATCTTTCAGCTTGGTTCGAGACAAACAGTGGCAATTCATCCGTCTTCAGTACTCCACAACACGAAACACTCGCTCGTCCTTTTTACTGAAATTGTCTCCACTGGGAGGCATTTCATGAGAGGCCTCTCTGTTGTTCAAACCGATTGGTTACGGTAAAAAAGTGTCTGTTTTTTTCCTGTTTTTTTTTTTAAATCTTGTATTGAAAACTGTAAATATATTATATTTATACAATTATAAAAAATATTTCTCTATGTTTAATTGATTAATTTCTCATCGTTGGGACTTTTTCAGTTGAAAATAATAATAATAATAAATAAATATTAGGACTTTTTTAAATTCCTAATTGGAAAAGCAAGCATCTTGTTTGTGCAGATCCAGGATCCAACTTTTGAGAAGTTGAGCTGGTTCATCAAGGAAGTATAATCTCGTTTGAAATAGTTGGACTCGAAGTTTCATTGGTTTGGATTAGCGGCGCGTACATTTTAAATTAAATGATACTCTTTTGCTCAGAAGTACGTAGACTGAGAAAAGTTTCAAGAAAAATAAAAAAGAATGTTCAACTTTGTTGGAAATTAATTTCTTGATTGTTTAAAAATTCATCGGGTGAACATTTAATGCTCTGGTTGAAAAATCTACTGTTTTTGTGAAAATTCGTGTTTATTTTTTAAAGGAATTTTTCCTTTTTGTTGTTTTTGGATTTTTGGCTTTAAAAATACACTTTTTTCTAAAAAATTCGACTTTTTAGATTAAAAATTGAATTATTTAATTCAAAATTGATTTTTGTAGGCTGAAAATTAGACATTTTAGTTAAAAAGTCAATTATTTCGTTGAAAGTTTAACTATTTTGTTAAAAAAGCAACCGTTTTTGTTTAAAGTTTATTTTTTTAAATTAAAAATTCAACTATTTGCTTGAATATTCATATTTCTTGATTTTAAATTAACTTTTTTGTTAGAAATTTAATTTTTGGGTTTAAAAATCATTTGTTTTATAAAACATTTGAAACTCTAGATTAAAAATTAAATTATTTATTTCAAATATCCTTTTTGTAGGTTGAGAATTCAACAATGTGAATGAAAATTCAATTATTTCGTTGAAAATTTAATTATTTTGTTAAAAATGTAACCGTTTTTGTTTAAATTTTAATCTTTTTTTATTAAAAATTGAACTATTGGCTTGAAAATCGATTTAAAATAAAATTTTGTTGCAAAAATTCAATTTTCAGGTTTACAATTCAGCTGTTTTGTAAAATATTTGACTTTTTAGTTTAAAAATTCAATTACTTAATTCAAAATCAATTTTTTTAGGTTGAAGATTAAACAATTTGTTTAAAAATTCTACTATTTCCTTCAAAGTCAGATTATTTAGTTAAAAAAGCAAACATTTTTGTTTAAAGTTGATTTTTTTAAAATTAAAAATTTAACTATTTGCTTGAATATTCATATTTCTTGATTAAAAATTTACTTTTTTGTTAAAAATTGAATTTTTGGATTTAAAAATCAATTGCTTTATAAAACATTTTAAACTCTAGATTAAAAATTCAATTATTTGATTCAAAATTGATTTTTGTAGGTTGAAAATTCAATTTTGTAGATGAAAATTTAACAATTTTGTAGTTGAAACTTTAACAATTTTGTTAAAAATTGCAACCTTTTTTGTTTAAATTTTAATCCTTTTTTTATTAAAAATTCAACTATTGGCTTGAAAATCGATTTAAAATAAACTTTTTTTGTGAAAATTCAATTTTCACATTTAAAATTCAACTTTTTTTCTAAAATATTGCACTTTTCAGTTTAAGAATTCAATTACTTAATTCAAAATTAATTTTTTAAGATGAGAATTCAACAATTTTGTTAAAAATTCTACTAGTTCTTTGAAAGTTCAATTATTTGGTTAAAAAAGCAAACATTTTTGTTTAAAGTTTATTTTTTAAAATTAAAAATTCAACTATTTGCTTGAATATTCATATTTATTGATTTAAAATAAACCTTTTTGTTAAAAATTGAATTTTTGGATTTAAAAATCATTTGTTTTATAAAACATTTGAAACTCTAGATTAAAAATTAAATTATTTAATTCAAATATCCTTTTTGTAGGTTGAGAATTCAACAATTTGGATGAAAGTTCAATTATTTCGTTGAAAATTTAATTATTTTCTTAAAAATGCAACCGTTTTTATTTAAAGTTTAATTTTTTAATTCAAGATTCAACAATTTGTTTAAAAATTCTACTTTTTCCTTCAAAGTTAGATTATTTAGTTAAAAAAGCAAACATTTTTGTTTAAAGTTTATTTTTTTTTAAATTAAAAATTTAACTATTTGCTTGAATATTCATATTTCTTGATTTAAAATTTACTTTTTTGTTAAGAATTGAATTTTTGGGTTTAAAAATCAACTGTTTTATAAAACATTCGAAACTCTAGATTAAAAATTAAATTATTTAATTCAGAATTTATATTTGTAGGTTAAAAACTCAACAATTTGTTTAAAAATTCTACTATTTCCTAGAAATTTTAATTATTTGGTTGAAAATGCTATTTTTGTATGAAAAATTTAACTTTTTTGTTAAAAATTCTATTTTTGGATTTTAGGTAAACTGTTTTCTAAAAAAAATTGACTTTATAATTTGATTGATAATTAATCTCTTTTGTTTAAAAATTCAATTATTTGATAGAAAATTTATCTTTGTAGGTTGAAAATTCAACAATTTGATTGAAAATTAGAATATTCGGTTAAAAACTTAATTATTTGGTTACAAAATTTAACCATGTTTTTTTAAATTTAATTATTTGATTAGAAATTCAAGCATTCGGTTAAAAATGCAACCGTTTTTGTTGAAAGTTCGATCTTTTTAAATTAAAAATGCATCTATTTGCTTGGAAATTCATCTTGCTTGATTTAAAAAGAACCTTTTTGTTGAAAATTAAATTTTTGTCGTTAAAAGTCAACTGTTTTCTGAAACATTCGACTTATTAAATTAAAAAATTATTTATTTGATTCAAAACTCATTTTTT